>CM053774.1:53441496-53453060 GCA_028658325.1 Potorous gilbertii | reverse complement strand
TATATATATATATATATATATATATATATATATATATATATATATATATATATATATATATATTGCTGTTGTAAACATGTACTATTTATATGCTTTTTACATGCTTTGTGAGTTAGATGGAATTTTAAGTTCACATTAGAGTGTTCTTGAAGAGAGTTGACAAAGCCCTAAATTGTTTGAATAATCAAGTCTGCATTCAGCATTTGATTACCAAAGACAGTATTCAGAAGTTTTCAATTTAGCCTGAGCAGAAGAATAATGGATGAATACCGATTATAAACCTCATTTTTCACTTTTCCACATCCTTATTTAATAAATAGTTATGTTAAGCAGTCACATTTTCATCCCATCTCCAGGCAGCAATGTTTATTAAGTGTCTAGGCTTCATGGTTTCATGCTAGGAAGCTATAATTGGTTCTGTTCATGGTACTTCTTGGTCATTCTATTAATCAAAGTTTGGGGACTCTACCAATCTAAAATAATAAAAATGTTAACTATAATTTAAAGTTATTAATTAAATGCTGATAGATATTTCAAGGTAGCTCTCATTTGTCCTGGGAGTACAGCTTCTGCAACTTCCATGTGAAATTTTATTCTCTGATTAAATAAAGATATGCTATATACCTGGAAACTACAAAAAAAAATATGTTTCTTACCATGGAACAGCCAGTTAATGTAATGAGTTTAGTGGTATATGTAGGTGATGCTAGGTAGTATTGTATCATGGATAGAAAGTATGTCTCAGAGTTAGAATGATTTGTATTTGAGTCCTACCCCTTGGCATCTACTGTATGTACTTAGGCAAGTCATTTAACCTCTGAATACTCTGGGCAGTTCCCTACAACCATATTTTCACAGAAAGTATCAATCTGTATTGAAACGGATTCCTCATCTGGAAACTCCTATCAAGGAAATGAATAATTTAGTCATATATATGTACATATCTGTGTGTGTATGTATGTGTGTAGGGAGAAAAAAGAGGGGACATTAGAAGACTGGGACTTCCTGACCTTTTTTAAATAAATAAGGTTCTTCCAAACTGATTGTCTATGGTTCTATAGAGCACCCTTTGTTTTTGCCAGGTTAATGCCTTTCCAGCTAGTGATTATGTTTTATAGATATAGACAAAAAATGTCCCTTTCAATCTTGCTAATTTAAAGTCAGTCTTTTTTCCACATTTCATGAATCCAAGAAGTCATCTGTAACTGACATAAAGAGCTATCCAAATCCTATAATCATAAATAGTGGGAAAAAAAGACTTTAAAGGCTTGGTCCTATCTCTTCATATAACAGAATTGGAAACTGAGACACAGGGAGGAAAAGTAACTTCCCAGGTTCTCGAGATACTGCAGTCCTCAGGTGCCAGATTCAGTGTCTTTCCATGTGCACCAAATTTGACCTGTGAGCTACATAATTCAGCCCATCAATTATACTTATACTATTATTTCTTGATTCGTGCATCTCTCAAGGTATTCAATATCTTCTGTCTCATTTCATCTTCACAATAACCGAGTGGGGATTGTTTTTGCTTATATTTTACAAATAGAAAAAGAGAGAGATTTCACCATGTTTTCTATACTTGTCTCCACGTTTGCATTTTCTTGACCATGAAAAATAAATTGTTAGCATTAAATGAGAATCTGCCATTCCTCACCCAATAGATGTTATTTTCCCATGGGGAGGAGGAAATAAGTTCAGAAATGGCAGAGAGAACTCAGTGAATTATTTTTTTAGTTATTACCTTGTTTTCTTAATTATTCAGCATCCATTTTTTCTCCCTCCTACTTCCTTTATTCACTGAAAGATACAAAGAGAAAAAAGCAACAAAACCTTTGGAACAAATATGCATAGCTATGCAAACAAAGGCCCACATTGTATGCCATGTTTATTCCTTCAATGATGTCAACAGATATGTCCTTAAAAATAGAAATTAATGCTCTATTGATCATAACTTTTAAGTCTTTCAAAATGGCTTAATTTTTTTTACAATGCTTTTGTTATAATAAAACTTTTAATTTTCTTTCTACTTACTTTCCTCTGAATCCATTCAAATTCATTTTTTCCCCTATTTCCTGGGTTGGAATCCTACTTTTTATACTTACTAGCTATGGGACCATTGACATTTTTTATAGAATGATCATATTCCTTTACATTCATATACAGTATGAGTGCCTCCTTCGGAATCATTGCTATCTATTACTATAAGGGATAACAGGAATTTAAAACAAAACATCATTTGTAGGATTATATTTTAAAGGAGGATATAAACACATACTTTTTACAAATGTTTTTATCATTGTTGTATGACAGTATATTTCATCATCATTTTATGAAATAAAAGAAAAAATGAAATAAAAAGTGAAATTTCTTCTCCTCCAACATCATAATCCCCTAATATTAATCAGGCCCAAGGTCAGTTAAGGTGCTTTCTAGCTCAATATCTAATCAATTTTGATTGTTCCTACTGTAGTTTCCAGGTTCCTGATCAAAAAAGAACCCTAGATTTGTATTGTTTCACACTTGAACCTTGCTCTCCTGTTTAGTGGCTCTAAAACTCTACTAAGCCAGACAGTTTGCTTGAATATCAGGAAATGTAATGTTCTATCATTGTGCCTTTGCCAATTGTCCTTCACTCTGACTAGTTCAGAGTAATCACTGACTTAATGTATGGAATTCTGGACTTAGGTCTTAGATGAGAATGACAATTCTGACCTCTGCTAGTTATGTGGCATTTGGGAAATAATTCCTTTCTTTGAGCCTCAGTTTCCTTGTGTGAAAAGGGTAATAATGCCTTTCTTATCTGTACAGTGAAATTGTTGCCTAGTGAACAGAGAGCTGGACTTATAATCAATCAGTTCTGTTTCCAAATCTTGCCATTTGCATACTCTGTGTAACCATGAGCTAATTACATAAGTTCTCTCAGTCCCTGTTAATTCTCTAAGAGTTAACTAAAAATAATAGATTAGTTAAATCTGCCTTGATGCTCCCTGTGGAAATAACTGATCCTTGACCTGTTAACCTAATGCATAGGTTTGTCATGAGGATCAAGTAAGATAATGCCAGAAAAGGGCTTTACAATTTGTAAAGCTCTGCATAAATGTCAGTTATTATCAATATCACAAGGATCTTGGACTCTGCTTGGACCTTACTTAGCTTGCTATAATAACTCACATTCATGTAAGCATTTAAGATTTACAAAGCACTTGACTTATAAAACAGCTTAAAGGTTGCCAGAGCTAGAGTTGCTTAAAATGTTAAATGGGAAATTATATTCAAAAGCTTGAATTGCACTTGGAAGCATGTTCTGCAATCAAAGCAGATTATGGAGCCAGATATTATTTCTTTAATTTGACAAATACCTGCAACACTTTTTACCTGTTTAAGCTGCTATGCAGTCTTCCAGGAGAGGACAACGAATATATACAATAATTTAGAGTAGTGGTGGCACATTCAAATAAAACTGGTGTCAGTAAAGCAAAATAAGAATTCATCAGAACCAGATATTGACTTAGAAAAACACACATTTTTATATTCCTTTTTATTAAGACATTAAGACATTAAAATCAGATAGGAACTTTATTTTAAATCTATTTTATGCTATGTACAGGAGTGTTGGGGACATACATACAGCCCCATGTGGTTGATATCTGTTACTTAGAAATTGAGCCAGCACTATGGCAGAGGGTCCATTGTACTAAAATATGATGTCACTTGTCACCCTGCAATAGATAAACCTAGATAACTGTATTGTTCTAAGTTTCTAACCAAGGTAATAAGATTTAAATGTGATTTTTGAAAAGATTATTCTACAAAAGATGGTGTTAATGTAGCTATGTGGATGAGTCATTGCAAGTTCTTTTGGAATAGAATCTGGAATGCAATGTTTGAAAGAATAGGTGTAACTTTTTTTTCCCACTTCATTGCCTGTCATTCAACTCTATTGTTTTATTTTGTTTTTTTCCTGTAGGCCTGTATGTATCAGTAGGAAAATATGATTTCTCCCATTCATTTTAGTTCTTCTACAGAGTATGACTATAGTGAAAATGTATTTAATAGTAGTGTGTGTGTAGAACTTACACAAAAATGTATGTCATCTCAGGGAGGGAAGGGGATGGTAGAGGGGAGGGAGGTAGGAAAAGAAAATCTAAGTTATATGGTAGTGATTTCAGAACAATGAAAATAAATAAAGTTAATATAAAACAATATTCAATTTGCTTTCACTTTTTTGTTCATTTGAATAATTTTATCAGACAAATATAATTTTAAATGAGTGATTTTGTACATCCTTACATAGAATTTATAATTATTTTACAAAGACAATTTCTTTCCAGAGGAAATAACTTTAATTTTCAAATGGGAGTGGATGGAAAAACACAGCTAAGGATATAGCTTCTGGTACTTATTGCCTCTAAGACCTTGATCAAATCTTAATCTCTCTGGACTTCAGGTTTCCCATCTGTAAAATGAAGATTTTGAACTAAATAACCTCTCTGGTCCATTCCAGGAATAAATACACTTATCTGGAGAGCACTTTTGGCAGTTATGTTCAAAATGCAGGGTGGTTGATCTTTTAAAAATACTCACTATGCTTGGGTTTGGAGGAGCTTGAAGAGGCTGAACATCATATGACTAATACCTCTTTCTCCTCATCTGTAGCATCAGAGAATATGAGCAGAAATCCCACCAGCTTACTGTGTATGGGAGTTAAGTTGGCTTTTAGAAGGTTTCTATTCTTAATATGCCCAGAAGCATCATTTGTTCATAGTTTCTGAAAGGGTATTGTGAGTTTATGTATTTCCTGTTGGTATGCAAATAACTGAGTGAGAAGTATTCTTCCACAAAAGTAGTATGCAGTGGAGTAGGAGAATATTTTTCCCTCATAAAAAGAAGGCAAGATGATACAACTGATTTTTCATCTTATTCATAGTATTTATGAATCAAGTATATTATGCTAAACTTCAGTACCTGGGGGTTGTTTGTGTATATTTATTCTTTTATAAAGATTCTAGGTTTATTGTATCATATGGATTTGCATAATCTTGTTTTTACATAAAAGCCATGTAAAGAAACTTCATATTTTATCTACCAAATATGAGAAAAACAAAGGTGTGATGTTGTAGGCAAATATGATCTGGGGAGTCAAGGGGTCATTTTTGTTTTTGTTTTGTTTTTTAATGTAAGACATCTGAAAGTCAAAAAGTGTAGTGCTGTTCTGTATACCAAGGATAAGTTATTTTCAATGCTGCCTACAATGTACAAAAATCCTTTTTGTTCCTTGTTTTCCTGTTAAAGAAATGATTTTACTGAAATTATCATGAACTGTTTAACAGAAATTCATTTGTTTACAATTTATGTCTATAAAATTCTGGAAGTCATTTTTGAAAACTAGAATTTTATGGATTAAAATATTTTTGCATAAACTGCAAGTCAAAAACACAGTTATCTGAAGCTTTACAAAGTTCAAATAGTAACCTGAATTATCAGTGCAGTTAATTAAGAGTTACTATTAATAATGAAGGTCCACCCTGTTGGGGAGGTTACCAAAATAAATACTTTAATTCTGTGAAAAAAAGAACATGTAATGTTCCAGATCTCTCTGACTCTGTCTTCAGGTCTTTTTATGGATAATGTTAATGTTTGGAAATGGGCAAATGAGAAACTGAAGAAGTCTATTTACCCAAAAAGTAAAACTAAAACAGCAACAGCAACAAATCCAGAGGACCAGAAATTTTTTTAAAGTGATACTTTATGATGAAATATATATGCAAATATATATACATACTGATGCATGTATATATGTGTATATTATGCACATATATTAATCTTCTGATTAGTATATTCCCCCATTCAATAAATTCAATTGAATGCATTTGTTAAAAGCTTCCTATATGCTTGAACACTATGCTGTGAGTTGGAGACACAGAGGAAAACAAGCATAATCCCTATCAGTAGCTGATCATTTAGTGTGTGTGGGTCAAATAGATATTAAGTGAAATAATGAATTGTTTAGAATTCCAAAAAGGAAATAAACAACAACAAACAAAAAGCCTTGTGAGTGTCATAGAAATGTGAAAACTATTTTTCTGTTTGATGCTTGGACATATTCACCCAGGCAGGAATAGATAAATGAATGAATAAATAATGGAGAATTTATGAAGTACTTACTATGTGCTAGGAACTGTGTTAAGTCCTGGGGATACAAATATAAGGAAGTAATACAGCATATATCTTAGAAGTAAAGGAGATCAAAATCGTAGAAAATACCTTATTCATGGGAGATGGGGATGGGGTAGGAAGAAGGGGAGGCTGGCATGGCATGGTTTGGAAATGGTTGATAAGAAGTGGAGAGAATTTTGATATTCTTTTTTTGTTTGGTTTGCTTTTTTTTGTTTATTCTTCAGTCTATGGACTGATCAAATTAAACTTGTGAACACACATTGTGGTGTTAATACTGACTTACCTAATTTTGTTTTGTCCTAAACAGGGGCTACATTCCTACAGCTTCTAGCCAGAAGTTCAAGGAGGGAAGAACATTTACTTTATTATATTTTGCAATCCCCACAGCATATGGCAGAGAAACCTGTAAATAGTAAGTGCTTATTATTACAATAAATTATAATTATTATATATTTGCACAGTTTTTATTGTTTTAAAGGTAGGTGCCACTGGTGTCCCCATGTTATGAATGAAGAAACTGAGGCAAACAGAGTTAAGTGACTTGCCCAGAATCACAGAGCTGGTATGCGTCTAAGACTATATTTGAATTCAAGTATTCCTGAATCCAGGTCCAGTGGGAATTGAAATGAATTTTTCTTCCTAATTCAGAATCACTTTCAGGCAATCTCCTCTCACCATACCCCTTCTATATATCGGGCCAGAATAGGTTTTTCCAGGTATCCTTCCTACCCACTTTACTACCCCACAAAAAGTGGAAGTGTAACTGCCACTCTGTTGGCGACATCCCATCATGGATTTAATCTCCCTGTGACAACTCCTTAACAACACAATGAAATGTATTTCCGTTTTGAAAATATTTTATTTTCCTCCAATTGCATATTAAAACAATTTTAACATTTGTTCTTCTTGTTGTTTAAGGTTTTGGTTCCAAATTCTATACCTCCCTCCTTCTCCTTCCCTCTTCCTGATGTGGTAATCAATCTGATGTAGGTTATAGATGTGCAATCATGTAAAATAATTTAAATGAGTTTCTAATCCAACTCACCCACTCTCTACTTAGGGACATTCTATTAATTTTGAAAGTTCAAAAATTGAATAAAAGCTATAAAATCATCTCATTCCATGTCTTCCTAATGAGTAAGATCTCTTTACGTAGGCAACTAGGTGGTCCAGTTGGTAAGAGTGATGGACTTGACTCAAGAAGACCTGAATTTGAATCTTGCCCCAAACACTTCATAGGTGTGTGACCTTGGGTAGTTCAATTTCTCAGTCTCAATTTCCTCATTTATAAAATGAGGATAACAATATCTTCTTCCAGGGCACTTGTATGTATCAGATGAGATGGCATATGTACAACATTGTGAAAACCTTAAATTGCTATGTAATGCCTACTTATTATTATTGTTAAGGACTGACCTCTCCTGAGTATCACAAAAATAACTGCTAAGGTTAAATTTTTCATCTCAGTCATCCTGGTATATATTCTGCCCAGAGTTGAATTTGAACCTAGGTCTTCCTGAATGTAGGTCTAACACTCACCATTATGCCATTATGTCCCTCAAATAAATGATCAGATTATCAAATTAAGGGATCAAAGCAAGGTTAAATGATTACTTTAAGACAACCAGTAAGAAACCAGACATCATTTATTTCTCAGAAAAAGCCCAAGTCAGTAAGAACAACATGACCTTTCTTGAAAATTTCTCTATCATTCACATGGGCAAGTCCAAATGGCATGATGTTTTCTTAGGCTATGTTCTCCTCCTAATTATTCTATTTGCTAAAGTTCATGTAGAAGAGCACTATTGCACATGGTCCAGTATATTATAAACAGTCTGTCTACATAGTTCCTCTCCATCAAATGAAATCAGATAAGGGTATCATTTGGAAAGCAGTAGCTGGTAAAATGAAGAGTGGAGGTGGAGGTGATTTTCTAAAGGAAAACAAACAAAAACAAAACAGAACAATAGCCAGTCCATTAAGCCAAAAAGAAGTTACACAGCTTTTTAAAATTCAACCTTGTCATAGAAGGGCATTCAATAGGAAAAAAAACTTCATGTTTATAAGATACAATCCCTTTTACACCACCCCCCAATTCATCATGACTTTACTATGGATTTCTAAATGCTGGGCTCATTCACCCACCTAATATAAAGTAGTGAAATGTAGTAACTGGATATCAATATCACATTTCTTAGAGATTTCAAATTTATCACCTCTTCGGTTGGGATTAGCTACAATGGTTAAAATTCAATTTGGATAATTTAGTCATCAATTTGTTTTAGAAAGCTAAAGAGCAGAGCTAGCAAACTTGAAGGTGGAAAAGAATTCACAATGAGCAGTTAGGCACTTAGCAGAATATATGTTCCCATCTGGAATGGGGTAAGTAAAAATGAATAGGCTGAATGGCCTTTCAGGCATTTCAAGAATGACAAACTAGAAATGCTTTTAAACTGCTTACATTTTAATAAAATTCTTAACCTGAGAAGTAGGAATTTAAGAATCCTCCATTTCAAAGGGAGAACAATAATATCCCAGGAAAGATTTCAATTGGTTTTTAAGTGTTAGTCTCTCACAAATCAAGGTACTACTTTTATGTATCAAATACAAATTCAATTTTGCAAAAATTGTACCTATAAGAATATATTTTCCCCTAGTCATTTCACTGTCTTTTATATTTATCCACGACCTATTTGGAGGGTACAAATGGAGATTATCTTTGGTGATTATTTCCACAGCAAACATTCATTTACAAATACCAAAACCCACCTCTGGAAAATACAGGAGATAGGTCTAAAAAATTTATTTCCAAAGTTAATAAAATCCTGTTGAGAAAGAAGTAACTATTTCCTCTCTTTTCAATATATATATATATATATATATATATACACATATATATATATATATATATATGTGTATGTGTGTATATATATATATATATATATATATATATATATATATATATATCAATGATTTTGTCTATATGACACCACAATAGCCATTGCATAAGGTCAGTTCAGTTGAACCAACCCATTCATTTACGTAAATTAATAAACTTGACTCATTTGAATTTAACGGCCTTTTGTTTTTGTTCTTGCTTTTTTCATTGCAAAGTCAATTGAGTAAATTGGGTCAAAAGAAATAGTAGCCTCTGGCGGAAAAATCAATATTATCTCTTAAAAACATTACATTGCTCCATTTTTCTGTAAATAAAATGGCAAATTATATTTCAGGCTCTTTCAAAGTTATATTTCAGGCTTTCTTTTTTCAACAGAAGATATCTCAAATGAGTTTACCTAGCTTCATACACAAACAGGATTAGGTTAAGCAGAGTTTTAAAAATTAAAAAAAAGTATGAAGTGACATTCTTAAGGTCTCTTTCAAATTAAAGACATGATTCAGATTTCTCTGTTAATAATTGCTTAAAATGTGATCAAAATGCTGGTCAAATTTTTTTGTGTAGAAGAAATAAATGAGCTATTGTCACATTTTCACCAGCATTTTACTTTTGATGAAATACTATAAAGACATAGCCAACCAACCTGTTCTTGATAAACTTTTATCAAAGTGAAGGCATGTTTTCTTTTTTTTCTGGGTGGGTATTAATTTTTTTATCAAATAAATTATTTAACGTTTTACATTTATTTTCACAAAATTTTAGGTTCAAAATTTTCTCCCATTTGTCACCTACCCCGTCCCTAATACACTAAGCGTTATAATTACCCATATCACCAATCTGCCCTCTCATCTTTCATCCCTCCCTTCCCTTACCCCATCTTCTCTTTTGTCCTGTAGGGTCAGATAACTTTCTATTCCCCATTACCTGTATTTCTTATTTCCTAGTAGCAGGAACAATACTCAACGGTTTTTCCTTAAACTTTCAGTTCCAACTTCTCCCCATCCCTACCTCCCCACCCATTCCCTTTGGGAAGGCAGGAAATTCAATATAGGCCACATCTGTGTAGTTTTGCAAATGACTTCCATAATAGTCATGTTGTGTAAGACTGACTATATTTCCCTCTATCCTATCCTGCCCCTGTTGCTTCTATTCTCTCTTTTGATCCTCTCCCTCCCTGAGTGGTGACTTTAAATTGCTCCCTCCTCCCATTATCCTCCCTTCCATCATCCCCCCCTACCCTGCCTATCCCCAACTCCCCCACTTTCCTGTATTGTAAGAGAGGTTTTCATACCAAAATAAGTGCACATTTTATTCCTTCCTTGGTCAAATGTGGTGAGAGTAAACTTCATGTTTTTCTCTCATCTCCCCTCGATTCCCCTCCATTAAAAGTCTCCTGCCAGCCTCTTCTGTGAGAGATAATTTGCCCCATTCCATTTCTCCCTCCCTCCTCCCACTACATTTCTCTCTTACCACTTAACTTCCTTTTTTAAAGATATGATCCCTTTCTACTCAATTCACTCTGTGCTCTCTGTCACTGTATGTGTGTGCATGTGTGTGCGTGTGTGTGAGAGAGAGATCCTACCAATTACCCAGATACTGAAAAGCTTCAAGAGTTACAAATATTGTTTTTCCATATAGGAATGTAAACAGTTCAACTTTAGTAAGTCCCTTATGACTTCTCTTTGCTGTTTACTTTTTCATGCTTATTCTGATTCTTGTGTATGAAAGTCAAATTTTCTTTTCAACTCTGGTCTTTTCAAGAAGAATGCTTGGGGGGCGGAGCCAAGATGGCGGAGTAGAAAGACTCACCTATGCTAGGTCCGAAACTACAGCCCATAGATTTCCTGTAAAAAGAACTCCTGACAAATTCTGGAACAGTGGAAGCCGCGCAGAAACACAGTGAAGGACATTTCTGCTGCAGAGAGCCCTGAAAAACCGACCGCAAAGGTATCCCGGAGGGGAGCACAGTCCTGCCCGGCCGAGCACTCCCCTCCCTCGCCCCGGCCATGCGACACTGAGAGGAGCCAGCAGACCAAGGCAGGCGTCAGGGACCTGAATCTCCAGGCGGCCGCGAAGGTCCCTCCACCCACACCCACACAGGTCAGTGAGAGAGAAAGGCTGAGAGGGGAGCGGGGGATCTCCGGGACTCGGACCCCCTGGGAAGCGGGCACTGCGGCAGAGGCAGAGGCAGCACAGCCAGAGACTCCCAGAGCAGTCAGGAGCTCCACCCCAGCTCCACTACAAAGGATCTCTATATAAACACCCTGAGGGAACTGAGCCTGAGAGGTGGCCCTGCCCCCACCTGAGAACCAGCAGATAAGCCCCCATTGAAGTGCAGTCAAGCCTGCCGCCAAAAGCCCTGAGGCTGGGGAGCAGCATTTGAATCTCAGACCCCAAGCACTAGCTGGGCAGATCTAGGCCTGGGGTGGAGAGGACTTTCAGAAATCAAGTAACTGGCTGGGAAGAGGCCCAGAAAAGGGAAAAAAAC
>CM053774.1:53408128-53440996 GCA_028658325.1 Potorous gilbertii | reverse complement strand
TGGCTGGGGAGGGAGGGATGGGGAGAAACTGGAACTTAAAGTTTTAGGACCAACTGTTGAGTATTGTTCTTGCTACTAGGAAATAAGAAATACAGGTAATGGGGAATAGAAATTTATCTGGCCCTACAGGACAAAAGAGAACATAGGAAAAGGGAAGGGAGGGATGATAGAATAGAGGGCAGATTGTTGATATGGGTAATTAGAATGTCCAGTGTATCGGGGAGGGGGGAGGGGACAAATGGGGAGAAAATTTTGGAACCCAAAATCTTGTGAAAATGAATGTAAAAAGTTAAAAAAATTTATTTTAAAAATAAATAAATAAATAAATACAAAAAAAAAGAATTCCATTAGACATATAATAACATGTAAACCTTTGCATACCTTAAACACTTTGATAATTGACTGGATCTTGAAATAATCAATTTAATTGGTACATATTATATGCTGCTGATTGCCTTACATTACAAGATGTTAGCCCAAACAACTTCCTTAGCTTCCAATTATATTAAAAAGCTAAATCATCATTAATATAAACAACCTTTCCTCATATCTTTTCCTCTATTAAGAATTTTGAACCAATCATATTGTCTTTTTTTTTAAAAAAAGTTTATTTACAAAGAAAAACAATAGAATTTTTTTTATATTCTCAAAGACAATGTACCTTCTCTCTGGCATTCTTTCTTAAGATTTCCTTTTTTAAGCAGAATGGTTTCCCCATCTCTTTAGTTCAGTGGATTTGAAATACTGGAATTCTCCTGGATTCCCCTGCATCCATCCTCCATATCCAATAAGTTGCCAAGTCTTTTCAATTCTATCTATACGGTATTTTCTCATCATTTCTTTCCACTTCTTTCGACTCACATATCAGTTCCAGTTGAGGATTTCATCACCTGTTGCTTGAACTATAGAAATCAACTCCTAATTGGCTTCCCTCCTCTTGTACTTTCCCCTTACCAATTATTGTGTAAAGTAATCAAAATACTCCTAAAACGTTTATTCAACTGTTTTACACTCTACTTGAAAAAAAGGTAAAGAAAGTAGAAAAAAATTTTTGAAAATTCACCCCTCTCCCCTACAAAAAAGTCGACGATTATTTTCATACCTAACCATGCAAATATGCTTTAATAAACATCGTTCCATTTCTCTAATTTGAATTTTTGAGTTTAGTCATTAGGTAACGCTTTACAAAAAAAAAAAAAACAACTTTAAGCTAGGCAGATTATAATCAACTTTATGGCCATGCTGGATATAAAAAGGTGTGCTGGATGGAAGCCCAAACAACTCATAATTTCATTCCAAAATTTGATTTAGATTGGCATTTGGGTTGAATGAATTCTTATTTACCAAGTAACTGATGTTGCCTGTATTTAAATATTGCTGGTAGAAAGTTTCCATATTAAGTTTTCAGAGCTAAGAAATGTGTATCAATTTTACATTAGGATCATTTGGGACCAATGTAGATGCTTGGTCATCTTATTATACCATTGAACAGGTGACTCCCATGTTTAGAATTCACTCACTTCCTATCCATATCTCTTTTTGAGGATCCATAGTTTTTTTCAAAGCACATTTCAGGTGCTGCCCTGTAAACAGTGCTTTTCCTGATTTCCTCAGTCTTTAGTTCTCTCTTTGGGATGACTTTGTATGATTCTGGAAATTCTTTGTATTGGTTTATTTTAAACCTTGACAGACAAGATAATATAATTAAAGTAATTTGCAGACTTTGAAGTTGTGGTTTTCAAAATTTTGACCTCAGGATTACTTTACAATTAAAAAAAAATTATTGAAGACATCCTAAAAGCCTGCCTCATATTTATTTGTGTGTATACATATATGTGTATATATTAGAAATTTTTATAACAACAATATTACGATAACAGTTTTGACCCCCAGCACCCCTTGAAATAGTATAAAGTTATATTTTGAGAAATGCTACATCAAAGAAAATGCAAATATTAGGTGATATTATTACTATCACTAAACTATTCAAAACTGGCTCAGACACTTAAGAGTTGTGTGATCATGGGCAAGTCACTTAACCATGTCTGCCTTAGTTTCCTCATCTGTAAAATGAGCTAGAGAATGAAATGACAAACCACTCCACTATATTTTCTAAGAAAACATCAAAGAGAGTCCCAAAGAATTGGAAACAATTGAAAGAACTTAACAAAAGCAAAATTCACACATTCTATTTCTCTAGAATGATGTTTCTTGAAATTTTTATCAGGGGCAGGCATGAATGTTACTTTACAAGTCTTGTCACTCCTAGCATCTAGCACAATGCTTTGCGTATAGTAGAAATTTGATAAATGCTTATCAATTACAGGACATACTCATAGAAGACTATTAAATAACAACTACCAAAGATAGTAGTGCCCATAAAAGGAAAAATATGTAGTATATGTGTTCTGCATAACCAGATACAATTATAATTAAATAATTATCTAGAATAGACATCAGCACAGAGAAGTTTCTTCTTCAGAGTAACGGAAAACTGAACTCCATAAAATGTATTTTAAAGCTATAAATAAAAAGTAATCTATAATTAATCATACACACACACAGACACACATATATGGTTTATATCTAGTTATTTTCATTTTGTCTCCTCACTGAACAGCAAGTTCCTCTAGAGTAAGAACGTTCATACATCTTTCTTTGCATCATCAAGTGCTGTCAATAGTGCCTGGCACATAGTCAGCATTTAATAAAAGCTCCTTGACGGTCTGCTTCTGAATTTTTCCTGTTGGTTGTTCCTCAAGAATTCATGTTATATGTTGTACTGGAGAGTCCACCAATATATCTGTAGTGGATACTTGTAATAGAAATCAAAATTCTTCAAAGTAAGTATTTAATGATTTGTGCTAACGTGTGCCTACTGTAGCATAGATTACTTGGCTTTTTGGAATCAGTGGACCAGGGTGATGAATGTTGTGTGAAATGAAATATCCCTACCCTGTGCACAGAGAGAGTTGAGTAAATACTCTGCTATCAGACTTAAAACGAGACATTGTAGTGAGTTTGTGAAATATCATATTGATATGCAATAGAAGTCCCCAGAATCTCAGAGCAGGAAGGTGGGAGAAAATTACCCTTTAATGAGCTGCTTTATTTCTTTCGAGCCTTTCTTATCTCTTTCAATATCTATGGATGTAATGACTGTGTGTTCTGTCACAAAATAAGGGGCAATGCTGACGAAATGACCTGAATGATTCAAACAAAGAAAGAAGGAAGACAGGAAGGAAGAAAGGAAGGACAGAGAGAGGAAGAAAGTTCAGGAAAGAGAGAAGGAAGGAAAAAAGGAGGAAGGAAAGATGGAATGAAGAAAAGAAGGAAGGGAGGGAGGAAAGAAGGCAGCAAATGCAAATAAAACCTTTGATTTCCTTTTCAAAACACCGTTGATTGGAGGAAGAAGTCAGAGTGGAGGTATATTTTTTCCCACTTTGGACTGAAATTTAGAATGCTGCTTCATTTCTTTACATCTCTTAAACTTTGAGAAAAATAAGTTCCTTGCTAAGTATTGTTTTTTTTCTTTCTTCAAGATATAATTAAAACATAAATGCAAAGTAATTGTAATATGCAAAATAGTTAGATGTTCCAGTCACAGATTGAACTATCTAATCTCTGGAATATGGAAGACCCTTACAAATGGCCCAACAAAATTAGCATCTGGTGGTACCACTGATTCATTTATCATTTCCACCAGATAAAAATAAATGAAGAAGTTGAATAACAACAAATATTGGAAGAGGAAAAGGCTGAAGAAATTGAAAATCTTCACTTAATAAAAATTCCAAAAATTATACCTAGAGGGAAAACAACAACAACAACAACAACAGAGACATGTCAAGCTATTTTGAAAAGAGAAGAGCATACTTAGAAAGGAATTCTGGAAAGTAATTTTTTGGGGGCCTTTGACAACATAAACTTAATTATGATATCAATTTATAACAAATTGATTAATATTTTTTAAGAATAACACTTGCTATAACTATGAAGAATGGATGACTTCTCCAACATTATTTTTTTAAAAAAGGTATGAAAATATTTCAACAATTTCACATATTCATGGAATGGAATTTATAAGTTAAGAATTATAAGAAGGAAGACACAGTTATTAATAACTTCAACTAAGGAGATCAAACTCCATTCAAATAGAATTAACATGAGAAATTTCCTAAAAGTCAACTGAGAGACATAGGGATTTAATATCAATATTAAACTGTCATGCAAAGGAAAAAATATATATTATAGATTTTCAGGATAAAGAAAAACAAAATAAGTAAAAGTGGAATCAAAAAGACAAAAAATACGGAATTGGATGCAGCCAAGGTGGAAGAGAAAAGGCAGTGTCTCACCAGAGCTCTTTCCCAAACTCTAAACAACTTTAAATAATGTCCTAAAAACAAATCTTGGAGGAGCTGAATCCACAAAGGGATTGGACGAAATAATTTTTTTCAGCAAGGGACGACATAGAGGTGTAGCACAAAAGGTCAATTAAACTTAGGTGAGAATGAAGCACAGTCCAACATACCAGCACAAACCCAGTCCCAGAAAACCAGAAGCAGGACTTGGGAGCCACAGAATCAGCAGCTGCTTCTAGAGCTCTCAATTCACAGATGGTTAGGAGGTCAAACAAGTGCTCAGAATGAAATTATAAGGGTCTTTTAGCATAGAGGAAGGACTCTGTTACTTTGCCCACACTACAATCCAGCTTGCAGCCCTGGGCAGTAGTCCTAGGGTAAGGAGAATCACGAATACACCAGAACCTGTGGCCACAGTGGAGCAGGGATAATAATCACAATTCCAGGAAAGAGTACTTATGGTAACTCACAGACCAACACAGAGGCCAGGAGAGGTGTACATATCTCTCCTTAGATCATATCTCCCTGGAAGAATTGAAAACAGGCAGATTCCTAGAAGCATCTTTGAAAACATCTGCATGAAACCCCTGAGGCTTGGGACAGTGCACCCTCCACTATGGAAGCAGAGTCCCACATTAACAGAGTTAAAATTCAAGAAATACACTGGGAATTTAAGCAAACAACAGAAAAAAATTTCTAAGGATTGAAAGTTACTATGGTGAAAATAAAGATCAAAATACAAATGAAAAGATGGCAAAGTCAAAGATCCCATATCCAAAGGCTCCAAGAACACATGAATTGGCCGCAGATCATGGAAGCAAGGATATTAAAGATCTAGTAAGGAAGTAGAGAAAAAATTTGGAAGAGGAATGAAAGTGATTTAAGAAAATCATGGAAAAAAAATCAACAGCTTGGTAAAAGAGGAACAAAAATACAAAAAGTACTGAAAAAAGAGTATCTTAAGGAGTGAACTAGACCAAAGGGGGACAAAAATCCAATGAAGGAAAGAATGACTTGAAAAGCAAAATTGGCCAAATGAAAAAAGATACACAAAAATTCAATAAATAAAAGAATTGATAAAAATTGGAATTGGAAAAAAATAGAATTGCAAAAGGAGACAAACCTCATTGAAGAAAATAATTTCTCAAAAGTTAGAATTAAGTAAGTGTAAGCTAATGACAATATGAAATGTCAAGAAACAAGAAAAAGAAAACCGAAGGGGAAAAACAAAGATGATGTGAAATATCCCATTGAGGGGGATGGAGCCAAGATGATGGAATAAAAGCTGGGACTTGCCACAGCTCTCCATTCAAACCCCCCAAAAAGCCTGTAAAAATTACTCTAAAGAAATTCTACAGCAGCAGAAGACAGAAAATGACAGACTGAAGCAAATTTCCAGCATGGGGCAACCTAGGAAGTCTATAGGAAGAGTCTATTGCTCTGGGATAGGAGCAGAGCATAGTTTGGACTGTGCCAGCATGCACAAGCTGGAACAGGCCTCAAGGGAATGAATTGTTGGTGGTTGCTGTGGTTTTCATGCTTTTCAACCCACAAACTCCTTTGAAGGTTAATGGGAAGGATCTCCCACCTGAGTAAGAGAGGAGCTTGGTTGAGTCCCAGTCTCAGCCCTGGTCATAGCCCTGGGTAGTGGCAGTCACAGCTAAAGCAGAGGTTGCTTCTGGAGCCCTCCACTTAACAAAGAACCCAAAAGTTAAATAATTGGAGGGGTTAATGAACAAACAGGAGAATGTGGGAGTGGCAGGGGGGACATACCATATATTCTTACTTCCTTTGTGAAAAGTAACTTTCTTACATCACTGGTGAAAAGGAAAATCAAAACATTAAACAAGAAGAAGGATATCTTTTGCTCATCCTTCGTTGCCAAAGAAGACCGTGTCATCAGAGAAATGATTACATGACTTCCATTTGATTTTATTTTGAGTGAGGAAGGCCTGTGCAGGTCACCAGCCTCACTTCTCTCCCACAGCCATTTGAATCCAGTGACCAGATATTCATCAGAATGGCAAGAGATGACCCAGGAATCACCAGAAAGAAGGCAAAAAAACCAAAGCTCCTGCATCCAAAGCCTCTAAGAAAAATATGAATTGTTTTCAGACAATGGAAGAGCTCAAAAAGGATTTTGAAAATCAAGTAAGAGAAATAGAGGAGAAATTGGGAAGAGAAATGAGTGATGCAATAAAATCATGAAAATGATTCAACGAAAGGAAATCCCCCAAAACGAAGAAGAAAATAAACCTTAAAATGCACTAACCAAAGTGGCAAAAGACGTCCAAAAAACCAATGAGAAGAAGAATGTCTTAAAAAGCAGAACGGGCCAAATGAAAAAAGAGTTGCAAACTCTCACTAGAGAAAATAATTTATTTGGTATGGAACAAATAAAAGGTAATGACTTTATGAAAAATCAAGAAATGACAAAAGAAACCAAAAGAGTGTGTGTGTGTCCATATCTATCTATCTATCTATCTATCTATCTATCTATATCTATATCTATATATATATATATATATATATATATATATATATGACAATGTGAAGCATCTCATTGGAAAAACAACTAGCATGGAAAATGCATCTAGGAGAGATAATTTTGAAATTAGTGGACTACCTGAAAGACATAATCAAAAAAAAAGAGCCAAGGTAATCATGTTACAAGAAATTATGAAGGAAAATTGCCCTGACATTCTATAACCAGAGAGTAAAATAGAAATGGAAAGAGCACACCAATTGCCTCCTGAAAGAAATCCCAAAAGGAAAACTCCTGGGAATATTGTAGCCAAATTCTAGAATTCCCAGATCAAGGAGGAAATATTACAAGCAGCCATAAATGAACAATTTAAGTACTGTGGAAACACAATCTGAATGACAGAGGAATTAGCAGCTTCTACACTAATTGACTGGAGGTCTTGGAATATGATACTCCAGAGGTCAAAGGAGCTAGGATTAAAACCAGTAATCATCTACCTGGCAAAACTGAGTATAATAATTCAGTAGAAAAATGGAATTTCAAAGAAACAGAGGATTTCCATTATTAAATTAATTTTAAAATTATTATTAAAAAGACCAGAGCTGAATAGAAAATTTTACTTTCAAATAGAAAGAAGCATGAAAATGTAAACAGGAAAGAGAAATCAAAAGGGACTTACTAAAGTTGAACTGTTTGTATTCCTATATGAAATGGTGATATTGGTAACTTATGAGACCTTTCTCAGTATTATGACAGTTACTGGAAATATATACGTGTGTGTATGTGTGTGTGTGTATGGAACGATAGATAAATAGGTAGATAGATTGATATAGATATGCACATAAATATATATGCACATATACATGTATACATGTGTATGTATGTACATGTATATGTATTGTGTGTGTATGTATTTGTGTATGTATATGTATATGTATATGTGGAGAGGGAGAGAGAGAGAGAGAGAGAGAGAGAGAGAGAGAGAGAGAGAGAAAGAGAGAGCACAGGATAACCTGAACATGAAGGGTGATATCTAAAAAACGAAATTAAGTAATGAGTGTAATGTACTGGGAGAAAGAGAAAGGGAGAGGTATAATCTAGTAAGTCATCTCACATAAAGGAGGCAAGCAAAAGCTTTTACAATGGAGGGGAAGAGGGCAAAGTTGAGAGGAATTAAGTGAGCCTTACTTTTATTGGATTTGACTTCAGGAGGTGTAATAGTAATTTACATGAAAAGATCTTTCTTATTAAATAATAGGCCCATATGATCTGGTTACCTGCATTACATGTTGTGGGAGGAACTTCCTGAAGAGGTGGAACAGGTAGCGTAGAGAAGAACTGGGAGGAAGTGAGTGAGTGAAGTCGTCAGAGGAGAAAGAACACAGGCAACTGACACAGACAAATTGACATATTGTAACAGTTGATAGTGAGAAGATCCTGGGGGAGACAGGGGAGCTTTGAGAATGGCTTTGCCCTCTGCTGTGATCATGTTTATTAGCTTCTTTTACACCATGATTTGCTTTCTGGTTCTGGGATTTGGCTTTCTGGTGTTTAAATAAATGTTTTTCTTCTCCTTTCTATATGGAGAGTCTTTTATATTTTGCGATTGAGAACTATGCTGGAATCTTCATAGTCATCATCAGTGCTCTGAATATTTCCTTGGTGATACGGGAGGGAACATACCCACTCTATAGAGGTTTATCTTACCCTACAGGAAAGCAGGGAGAATGATAGAAAGGAGGGCAAATTTAGAAAAAGGGTAATGAGATACAAACACTTCTGTAGAGAGACAAGTCAAAAATGAGAATAGAATAAATGGAAGTAGGGACAGGATAGAGGAAAATATAGTTAGTTTTTCACTGCATGACTCTTATGGAAGTGGTTTGCATATATGTAACCTATACTGAATTGCTTACCTTCTCAATGAAGGTGGATGAGGGCAGGAAAATAGAGAATGTGGAACTCAAAGCTTTAAAAATGAATACTAAAATTGTTTTTGCATGCATCTGGGAAATAAGGTGCACAAGCAATGGAGTATAGAAATCAATCTTACCCTACACAAAACAGAAGGGAGAAAGATATGGAGGGGGAGGTTGAGAGAAGGGAGGACAGACTGGGGAAAGTGGTAGTAGGGGTGTATGATGTCCTGAGGTGTCCTGAGGTGCTCTCCAGGGAGAGATAGTGAAAAAATTTGAAATTCAAAATATTGTGGAAGTAAATGTTGAAAATTGAAAATAAATAAATTTAATTATTAAAAAGAAAGAAAGAAATATCCTATAAGAAAAACAGCTGTGAGGTTTCTCTTGAGTCAGTATCATGAAGACAAGACATTCTATTGACTCAAGTTCAATGGTGGCTTTCCCCAGAATCTTTGCCAGGTCATCCCCAGAGATCAAAGCCAACATCAAGATGAACCACCCGCCTTTTTTCTGCAAGGGTAATGCGGTGAGGGGCTTCAGACATGGTTCCAAGTAGCTTGATGTCCCCACAGTCAACTTACATGACCAAGTACTAGATTATCTTCCATGTGATTTATCTACTGGAATTTACATAGTTGGGCCTCTGTTGGAAATGGAGATGTTCATAATATGTTTTAAAACATAGGAAGGAACTACAAGAATAATAAAAAAAAAAATCTGTGGAAAATCAATTATACATACCTCTAAAGAAGATTTCTATTGGGAAATCCTTAGTAGAGTAGCTATATCAAAACAGAGAAACACTTTAGTTAAATAATTGACCTTATTTCAGCAATTCAGGATAATATTGAAGAAACTAAGAGACAACAAGATTTACCAGAATATCTGAAATTAAAAGAAGATAATTTCTTCCATGTGCCAGAAAGTAAAATAAGAATGGCCTCAGATCAAAAGTCATTTTATTTACTTGGTCATTTTTTTCCTTGTATTCCACTAATTTTTCATTGTTGCAGCATGGTATTTGGTTTGCTATAGAAAATTTTCTCAATATTTGTGAATTAGTTTATGCAATATAATGTAGTTGCAGGAGGCAGAGCCAAGATGACGGAGTAGAAAGATTCACATTTGCTAGCTCCTAACCCACAGTCCATGGATTTTCTCTAAAAGGAACTCCTGAAAAATTCTGGAACAGTGCAAGCCAAGCAGCAACACAGCGAAGGAGATTTCCGTTGCAGAGAGCCCTGAAAAACCAATTCCAAAGGTCCATCGAGCCCTGGACGGTAGCGGAGCCCTCCGCCTGCCCTGGCCACGTGGCACTGAGAGGAGCGAGCAGATCCAAGCAGGCTTCAGGGATCAGAATCTCAAGCAGCCGTGGAAGGTCCCTCCACCCATAGACACACAGGTCAGTGAGAGAGATGGGCTGAGAGGGGAGCGGGGTATCTCCGGGACTCAGGCCCCCTTGGGAGGCAGCGACAGAGGCAGTGGCAGAGCAGTGGCAGAGGCAGCAGGTGGCCAGAGGCTCCCGGAGCAGGCTCTCAGAGCAGGTGGCCAGAGGCTCCCAAAGCAGACAGGAGCTTGGCAGCAGTTCCAATAAGGAAGGTCTCTGCATAAACCCCCTGAGGGAACTGGGCCTGGGAGGCGGCCCTGCCCCTACATGTGCACCAGCAGATAAGCTCCTGTAGAAAAGCAGTCAGGCCTGCCACCAAAAGCCCTGAGGCTGGGGAGCAATATTTGAATCTCAGACCCCAAGCACTAGCTGGGAAGACCTAGGCCAGGGGTGGAGAGGACTCTCAGAAGTCAAGTAACTGGCTGGGAAAATGCCCAGAAAAGGGAAAAAAGCTAAGACCATAGAAGGTTATTTCTTTGAGAAGATGATTCCGCCATTCCTCTCTGACGAGGAAGAGATCTGCTTACCATCAGGTAAAGACATAGGAGTCAAAACCTCTGTATCCCAAACATCTGAAGTAGATATCCCATGGGCTTAGGCCATGCAGGAGCTCAAAAAGGATTTTGAAAATCAAGTTAGACAGGTGGAGGAAAAACTGGGAAAGAAATGAGAGAGATGCAAGAAAAGCATGAAAAACGGGTTAATACCTTAATAAAGGAGACCCAAAAAATGCCGAAGAAAATAGCACCTTGAAAAATAGGCTAACTCAATTGGCAAAAGAGGTTCAAAAAGCCAATGAGGAGAAGTATGCTTTCAAAAGCAGAATTCGCCAAGTGGAAAAAGAGGTGCAAAAGTTCACTGAAGAAAGTAGTTCTCTCAAAATTAGAATGGAGCAGATGGAGTCTAATGACTTTCTGAGAAACCAAGAAATCACAAAACAAAACCAAAAGAATGACAAAATGGAAGAGAATGTGAAATATCTCATTGGAAAAACAACTGACCTGGAAAATAGATCCAGGAGAGACAATTTAAAAATTATGGGACTACCTGAAAGCCATGATCAGAAAAAGAGCCTAGACATAATGTAGTTGCCATTTTATGCTTAAATGTTATATTAAAACAGTCATTCAATGGTACCAAAAAGTTCATTTAAAAATCAAGATTTTTGAGACCAGCAGAGCCAAGCCAGTGAGAGCCTCTGAGTGCCAGATATCAGTGCAGCAGCTCCTAAGACTTTCAGTCCACAGATTAAATGTTGGTAAGTCACCTACTTGAATTTTCAGGAGCCAGGATGGCTGAGTGGTTAATAAATGCTGTCTCCTCCCCCTTGATAACCTTGAAATAACCATAAAATATTTCCTCAGAAAAATCCTGGATCAGTGGTAACATCAGAGGGGGCAAATAGTTTCATAACACCTAAGGCTAGGGAAAATAGCTAATGGGGATTCTTTCTACTGTGGAGGAGGCAAACTGGAAGGACAGAGGACCTAAGGTGGAGGAAACTTACACTAGGAACCAGGCAAGCTTTAGTGCCAGGATAGGAACCCCAGGAGGAGTGGTAACTCGCACTAGCATGAAGGCATGCCTCAGTACTTTAGGTGAAAAAGAGAAGAAAATAGGCAGCCGGGATCACCATCCCCTGAGCTTGATTTTGCCTCAGCTCAACTGAGGAGCTCTCTCTTGAACAGTCCACCCCTCCTGGGTGGTCTGTTCTAATCTAACCCCAGGGCTGACTGAGGAAACACAAAACAAAAACCTACTCTTAACTTTTGCACACTAATCAGCTCAACACCAAGCACTGCAACTTCTAACAGAAAGAACTACAAGCCACAACAGACAATCAACATCATATACAAGAAAAAGCAAAGGAAAGGGCAAAAAAAAACATAGAACCTTTCTATGAGGATAAGGATCAAAATACAAATACCACAGTGGTCAGTACTGAGACTGTACTTCCATCTGAAACTTCAGAAGGGACTGTGAAGTGTTCACATGCACAAACAGTTCTCCTGGAACAGCTGAAGAAGGAAATAGAAAAGAATACTGGCCAATAATATTAAAACTATAAAAAAAGAATTCACTGATGAGAATATCACTTTGAAAAGGAAAATTAAACAAAGGAAAAAGGAAGTACAAAAATTAACTGGAGAAAATAACTCCCTAAAAGGAACAGTTGGTCAAATGAAAAAGGAAGCACAAAACCTAACTGGGAAAATTGAACAAATGCAAAAGGAAGTACAAAAAATAACTGGAGAAAATAACTACCTATAAGGAAAAATTGAACAGATGGAAAAGGAGATGCAAAAGTTAACTGAAGGAAACAATTTGATAAAGATTAGAATTGTGCAAGTAGAAACTAAAGTCTCACTGAGACAGCAAGAATCAGTGAAACAAAATCTAAAGAATGAAAACATAGAAGAAAACGTAAAATATCTAATTAGAAAAACAACTGACCTGGAAAATAGATTCAGGAGAGAAAATTTAAGAATTATTGGCCTGCCAGAAAGCCATGAAGGAAAAAAGAATCTGGACAATGTCTTAGAGGAAATCATCAAGGAAAACTACCCAGAAGTGCTACACAGAGGGCAAAATAGTCATCTAAAGAACCTACTGTTCACTTCCCAAATGTGATCGCAAACTCAAAACCCCAAGAAATACTGTTGCCAAATTCCAGAATTATCAAGTGAAGGAGAAATTATTACAGGCAGCCAGAAAGAAACCATTCAAATGTCAAAGAGCTACAGTCAGGATCACACAGGAATTTGCAGCTTCTACATTAAAAGATCAAAGGAATTGGAATCCAATATTCTGTAAGGCAAACGAGCTGGTACTACAACCAAGGATCAACTACCTAGCAAAGTTCAGCATAACATTTCAGACAAGAAGATAGTCATTCAAAGAAGCAAAGGATTTCCAGACCTTCCTGACAAAACACTAGAACTTAATAGACAATTTGATCTTCAAATGCAGGCCTCAAGAGAAGCATAAAAAGGTAAAAATGGGAAAAAAATCAAAACAAAACTTGTTACTCAACTTGGGCAAATTGTTTACCTCCCTATAAGGGAAGATGATACCTGTTAATCTTCATAATTATGCATCTCTTATGGAAAATAAAAGGGATATGCAAAGAGGGAACATGTATAAGGTAAATGAAGTCATGTTAAAATACTATTTAAGTATGTGCAGACATTGTAATAAGAGGTGTGAAAAGGAGGAAGCAGAATATGGTAAATTACATCACAGGAAACAGTACAAAATTGTAGTAGAGGGAAAGAGGGAAGGGTGATGAGCATTGTTCAAGAGGTACTGTCATCTGACATGTTTCAAGGAGGGAAAAATAAACTTAAGTAGATAATCCTAACTAGCTCCATATACAGTAGTAGGGGAAAGGGGAAGAAAGGGGAGGGAAGTTAAAAGGGAGGGAAGAAGCAGTAAGAGTAAAGGGGAGTAAAAGGGAAGAGGCCTAAAAGAAGGAAGGAAAACCTGCAGGAGGAGGTGATGAAAAGTGAAAACTATTGAGGAGTGAAAGGGAGACGGGAGACTAAAAGAGCAAATGGTGGGAAATGGGATGGAGGGAAATATACAGATTGTAATCATACCTGTGAATGTGAATGGAATGAACTCTCCTATAAAACAGAGAGAGATAGCAGAATGGATTAAAAGTCATAATCCAACAATATATTGTTTACAAGAAACACATTTGAAACGGGGGAAACACACAGGATAAAGGTCAAAGGATGGAGCAGAATATATTGTGCTTCAGCTGATTGAAGAAAGGCAGAAGTAGCAATCCTAATCTCAGACAAAGCAAAAGCAGAAATAGATCTAATCAAGAGATAAGGATGGAAACTACATCATACTAAAAGGCATCATAGACAATGAAGCAATATCATTACTAAACATGTATGCTACAAGTGGTATAGTATCAAAATTCTTAGAGGAGAGGTTGGGGAAGTTGATGGAAGAAATTGACAGCAAAACTATTTTAGTGGGGGACCTCAAACTCCTCATCTCTGAACTTGATAAATCTAACCTCAGAATAAATAAGAAAAAGGTTAAGGAGGTAAATAAAACTCTGGATAATGTAGATATGATAGCTCTCTGGAGAAAACTGAATGAGAATAAAAAGGAATATACCTTTTTCTCAGTGGTACATGGTACATATATAAAAACTAACCCTGTACTAGGACAAAAAAACCTCACAATCCAGTGCAGAAAGGCAGAGAAAATCAACGCATCCTTCTCAGATCATAATGCAATAAAAATTATATCTAATAAAAGGCCATGGAAAGATAAATCAAAAATCAATTGGAAACTAAATAATCTAATCCTAAAGAAGGAAAGTGTGAAAGCAAAAATCATAGAAACAATAAAAAATTTCATTCAAGAGAATGACAATAATGCGACAGCCTAGGAAACCTTATAGGATACTGCATAAACAATTCTTAGAAGAAGTTTTATATCTTTGAATGCCTACATAAATGATACAAAGAAAGAGGAAATCTGTGACTTGGGCATGTAGTTGAAAAAGCAAGAAAAACAAAAAATTGAAAATCCCCAAATATATACCAAATTGGAAATACTGAAAACTAAAGGAGAGATTAATAAAATTGAAATTAAGAAAACTATTGAATTAATAAATAAAACCAATAGTTGGTAATCTGAAAAAAGTAATAAAGTTGATAAAACTTGGTCAACCTGATTTAAAAAAAGAAAGAAGAAAATCAAATTACTAATATTAAAAATGAAGGGGGTTGAAATTAAAACAATAATTAGAAATGACTTTGCCCAACTTTATGCCCACAAATTCAATAATCTAAATGATGTGAATGAGTATTTGAAAAAATACAAATTGCCCAGATTAACAGAAGAGAAAGTTGAATATCTAAAAAACCCCATCCCAGAAAAAGAAATTGAACAAGCCATCAAAGAACTCAATAGGAAAAAAATCTCTAGGGCCAGATGAATTTACAAGTGAATTCTATCAATCATTTAAAGAACAGTTAATTCCAATACTTTATAGACTATTTTTGAAAATTGGGAAAGGAGTCCTCCCAAATTATTTCTATGACACAAATGTGGTTTTGATACTTACACTAGAAAGAGACAAAACAGAGAAAGAAAATTATAGACCAATTTCTCTAATGAATATAGATGCAAAAATTTTAAATAAAACTTTAGCAAAACGAATACAGAATCTTATCACTAGAATAATACATTATGATCAGGTAAAATTCATACACTCAATGCAGAGCTACTTCAATATTAGGAAAACTATTAGCATTATTATCATATTAACAACAAAACTAACAAAAACACATGATTTTCTCAATAGATGCAGAAAAAGCTTTCGACAAAATACAACTTATTCCTATTGAAAACACTGGAGAACATAAGAATAAAGGGAACTTTCCATAAAATAATAAGCAGTATCTACCTACAACTTTCTGCAAGCATTATATGCAATGGGGATAAGTTAGATGCATTTCCATTAAGATAACGGGTGAAGTAAGGTTGTCCATTATCACCAGTATTATTCAATATGGTACTAGAAATGTTAGCTGTAGCAATTAGGCAAGATAAAGAAATTGAAGGAATAAAAATATCCAAAGGAGAAACTAAGTTATCACTCTTTGCAGATGATATGATGATATACTTAGAGAATCTCATAGATTCAAGTAAAAAAAACTACTTGAAATAATAGACAACTTTAGCAAAATTGCAGGTTACAAAATAAACCCACACCAATCTTCTGCATTCCTATGTATTAGCAACAAAGTCCAACAGCAAGAGACAGAAAGAGAAATCCAATTTAAACCTGGGGTAGACACTGTAAAATATTGGGGAATTTACCTGCCAAAACTAACACAGGGACTATAGAAACACAATTAAAAGACATTTTTTGCACAAATGAAGTCAGATTTTGCACAAAATGGAAAAACATCAGTCGTTCATGGGTAGGCAGAGTTAATATAATAAAAATGACAATTCTACCTTAATTAATTTACTTATTTAGTGCAATACCAATTAAACTATCACACAATTATTTTCTAGAGCTGGATAAAATAATATCACAGTTCATCTGGAAGAACAAAAGGTCCAGAATTTCAAAAGGACTAATGAAAAGAAATACTAGGGAACGTGGCCTAGTGCTACCACACCTCAAATTGTGTTATAAAGCAGCAATTATAAAACCACTTGGCACTGGCTAAGAAACATAAAAGTAGACAAGTGGAATACAGTTGGCACTCAAGATACAGAAGGCAAGAAATATAGCAACCTCCTTTTTGATAAAACCAAGGAGCCCAGCTTCTGGAACAAGAACTCACTGTTAGACAAAAATTGCTGGGAAAACTGGATAACAGTATGGTGGAAACTAGGCATAGATCCATGCCTGACACCATACACAAGAATAAAGTCCAAATGGGTACATAATCTAGGTATAAAGATTGATACCATGGACAAACTTGAGGAGCAAGAAATAGGGTATTTATCAGATTTATAGAGAAGAGAAGAATTTTTCACTAAGAGGAGATAGAAAGCATTATGAAATGCAAGATGGATAACTTTGGTTATAATTAAACTAAAAAAATTTTGCACAACCAAACCCAATGCAACCGAAATTTGGAGGGATGTAGTAAATAGGGAAAGATTTTTTTACAGCTAATCTCGGGGATAAAGGCCTCATTTATAGAATATATAGAGAACTCAGTACAATGTATAACAATACAAGACGTTCCCCAGATGACAAATAGTCAAAGGATATGAACTGGCAATTTTCAGAGGAAGAAATTAAAGATATCTATAATCATATGAAAAATGCTCTAAATCATTTTTGATTAGAGAGATGCAAATTAAAACAACTCTGAGGTACCACTTCACACCTATAAAATTGGTAAACATGAAAGAACAGGAAAATGATACATGTTGGAGAGAATGTGGGAGATTTGGAACACTAATTCATTGTTGGTGGAGCTGTGAGCTCATCCAACCATTCTGGAGAGTGGTTTGGAACTATGCCCAAAGTGCTACAAAAATGCGCATACCCTTTGACCCAGCAATATCTCTACTAGGACTGTATCCTCAAGAGATCATAAAAATGAGAAAGGGTTCCACATGTACAAAAATATTTGTAGCAGCACTCTTTGTAGTTGCCAATAACTGAAAATCAAGGGGATGCCCATCAGTTGTGGAATGGCTGAATAAGTTGTGGTATATGAATGTAATGGAGTACTATTGCACCATAGGAAATGATGAACAAGAAGACTTCAGAGAGGCCTGGAAATATTACATAATGTGATGATGACTGAAAGGAGCAGAACCAGGAGAACTTTGTGCACAACAACGACCACAGTGTGTGAGAGATATTTTTCTGTTAAACTTGGAACTTCGTAATAACACAAGAACTTAAAAAAAATAATTCCCAATAGTTTTCTAAGGGAAAATGCCTTCCTCACTCAGAGAAAGAACTATGGAATTCATTTGCAGAATGTAACAGATCATGTTTGTATATGTGTGTGTATTATGTTTTGATTTGTTATATGATTTCTTCAATTTATTTTAGTTTGTGTACGTAGCATGACTATGGTGAAAACATATTCAGTTGGAAAGTATATGTAGATCCTATGTAGAAATGCATGACGTCTTGAGGAGGGAGGGTAGGTAGGGATGTAAAAATCTAAGCTTTTTGGTAGTTATTGTAAAACATTCAAAAATAAAATTTAAAAATTAAAAAATAAAGTAAAATAAATCAAGGTTTTTTAATGTGTTGAACTATACAGAAGATTCATGAAACTGCAGTAAAAACATAGAGCATAGCAACATCTCAAGTTTGTTATGATGGAAATATATGTATACAAGTAACGACTGACTGGTTTAGCTCTAAGTCATTTGCTGCAGGTGAGAACAGAGATCATTCTAGTAGCTACCGATTCTCAACCATACTTCTGACTCCCAACTAAGGATACTAGACCTAGTTGCTAGGGAGAAGTAAAATATACATTGTGTGCAACTTTGGTAGTCTAATGCCCTGAAAGGAAGAAATGTTAGGATTTATGTTTAATATGTGGAATGTAATACATTTTGTTTGTTACAGATGAAATTTTGTGAAGTTTTGTTTTATTTGGGATTATTTATTTTAAAAAATGTTTCTTATTAGGGTCATATTATTGTACTGTCTTCATTTCATGGTTTTGTGCTCTGAATTCTAAACGTTTCTGGATTTTACAAATAGTTCAGAACTATAACATTCAGTTTTCCATGTGTTTTCTGTCCTTTTGTTATAGATGGTATTATTTGTATTCAAAATTATTTGAACCTTCCTTTAGTCTTTACACTTTGATTTCTTTTTGTTCATAATATTCTTTCTAATTTATGATTTTTATGCATAGTGTTGTGTGTAGTCCTTTCACTCCACTACCATTAAGTCTGAACAATAATGGCTATGTGTAGATAATTGGATTTCATGTCAGAAAAACAAAACTTTAAATATTTTAATAACTCAAGTTTTAAAATGATGCATTAAAGGGTTACAGGGGTGGGGGAAAGCAAAATTAACCAATTAGATAGAAAAAAGCTAAGATTCCGTTAATATTTTACAAAGGGAAAACATTTAAGGGCCTATTAAATTAAAATATATTTCTAAAATTGTTTAATTAATTTTAAATTATGTATGTTAAACATAAGCATGGGTAAGCTCTGCTGTAATTGTGTAATTACAATGTTAATGCCAGTCTTATTAATACTTACAACTTGAAAAAGGACTTAGAAGATTTATGGCTTAAAATTTTCTTGAAATCTTCCTCTTCTACTCTTGTGTACTTTTCCGCTTTCTAAGTCCCTCAGCTTTTGACAAATTTCTTTTTTTTGTTCAAAGAAATGAGATTACATACATTGGATTTTTAGGAAAACATACTTGGGTGAAATTTGCTTTAAACCCTTAAATAACAGATCACGTCTACTTTATAAATCAAAATGGAAGAGAGAATTTAGATGGGATCTTAGTCATCCTAAATCACTTCTGTTAAGTTGTTTCAAAGGAAACTTTATTGTGCTGTGCCTTAAAGATCAAAATGTTTAGGAGTAGATGTTCTAAGAATGTCAAAAGAATAATAAAATTTCATGTTTATAAACATTGATATCCCTTGAGGAAAAGTACTGTTATTGTTGTTGTATCTTAATGAAAAAAACTAATGGAAGATGCATGGATGAGACTCACTTAAATTGTGTTTTACATTACTTTGTGAAAGACTTGTTTTCACAAAAACACAGTTCATGGGATTATTGTTTTTATTTTCCTTGTTTTAATATTTAAGTGTCATTTAATCAGCAACCCTTTAATTTATTGTCTAGTGATAAAATGATAGCGATTTTACAAAGTACAAATTCAAAGGAAACAAATATAAAGTAAAACATTTCCCCATGTTTATTGTTGGGATAACTTTAAAATAGCTTTGTACCTGAATCACTTATCTTGCTGTTGCAACATTTGTGAACTCTGAAAGTTTTTCGGATATTTTGCTTTACTGGTGATTAGCGTTTTTTTAAGTGGAAGTCATTCCAATAATTCCAACCAAAAAGTTAGGTGTTATTATTTTTGAAAATTTAATGTACAAGAAATATTACTTGTAAGTGATGATTTATTTAAAATTAACTAAACATTGCTTACAGAAATTACATTTTGATTCAGTGTCTAAAAAATAAAAAGGAAAGAAAAACAAGTGACCAGGAAAACAGATCCAGGAGAGATAATTTAAAATTATTGGACTTTCTAAAATTCATAATCAAAAAAAGAGCCTCGACACAATTTTCAAGAAATTATCAAGGAAATTTACCCTGATATTCCAGAACCAGAAGGTAAAATAGAAATGGAAATAATCCACCAATCACTTCCAGAAGCATATCCTAAAATGAAAACTCCTGGGAGTCTAATAGCCAAATTCCAGAGCTCCAAGTCAAGAAGAAAATATTGCAAGCTTCCAGAAAGGAACAATTTAAGTATATTTGAGCCACAGTGAGAATAACACAAAATGTAGCAACTTCTATAATAAAGGATTAGAGAACTTGGATTATAATATTCCAGAGGGAAAAGGAGCTAGAATTACAACCAAGAACCACCTACTCAGCAAAACTTAGTATAATGCTTCAGAGAAAAAATGGATATTAAACAAAATAGAGAACTTACCAGCATTCCTGATGAAAAGACTGAAGTTGAACAGAAAATATGACTTCCAAATACAAGACTCAAGGGACGCATAAAAATGATAAATGGGAAAGGAAATTCACAAAGAACTTCCTAATATTAAATTGTTTACATTTTTACATGGGAATTTGATATGATATGATATATGATATAACTCAAGAACTTTCTCGTTATTAGGGCAATTAGTAGGAGTATACATAGACAGAGGGTAGAGATGTATGTTGAATATGATGAGAAGATATATCTCTAGAAATAAAATTAAGGGGTAAGAAAGAGGAACATACTTGGAAAAAGTTAAAAGGAGTAACAGAATGGGGTAAATTATCTCACATAAAAGCGATAATGGAGTGGAGAGGAAGAGAGGGGAGATTAGGGGTATTGAGTGAAACTTACTCTCATAAAAATTGACTCCAAGAGGTAATAGCATACATATGTAATTAGGCATTGGAATCTATCTCACACAATAGGAAAGTAGGGGGGAAAGAAGCAAGAGAAGAGAAGTGGTCATAGAAGAGAGGGTAGATTTAGGGAGGAAATAGTCAGAAGCAAAACACTTTTGAGGAGGGACAGTTAAAAGGAGGGAGAAAATAGAACAAACAGTCGAATTTGCATACATGCAATCTGGGAATTTCATTTGCCTTGAGTTCTAAGATACTGTTCCTCTCTTAAGGGGTAGGTAGGAAGTGAAAATTCAGAAGGACGAATTGCACATGACATTGTAAACTATTAGAGCACAGGATTATATTATTTGGTTTCTTTGCATCACCCATAGTCTTTATCGCAATTCTACAAAGTTGGTCAGCAAGTATTTCTTTTAGTTATTACTGACCGTCTGTGGAATATAAGTTCTCTGAGAGAAGGGAATGTCATTTTTTTTTGTCTTTGCATATTCCCAGAACAATGGAAAAGTGCATTCTACATACGAGATGTTTAGTAAATAATTAGAGAATATGATGGGAATGTCATTTTTTTTTGTCTTTGCATATTCCCAGAACAATGGAAAAGTGCATTCTACATACGAGATGTTTAGTAAGTAATTAGAGAATATGATTAGAGTAAATGGAATTATAATTATGCAAGTGCAGAGAGGTTCCAGATTCATCTCAGATGGGAATGAGTTTACAGGGAGGGCAATCATTCGAATGTAATAAAAGTATTTGCTGATATTTCCCATGTAACTTAAACTTCAGAGATGTTAAGGGAATTAATTCCTATTTGATCATGGAAAGTCTAACTCAAGTGTAACTCACTCTCTCTCTCTCTCTCTCTCTCTCTCTCTCTCTCTCTCTCTCTCTCTCTCTCCCTAATTGAGTGTTAAAACTCCGGGAAATTTTATAAAAGAAAGCTTGATTATGACTCATATGTATGTTCTCCACAAAATTCCATATTCAGATGGTGTTTTATTTAAGGAATAATATGGGTATCAGATAGAGGATAGCCCCATCATAGAATATAGATTAGGCTGTAAGGCAAAAGTACTATGAACACATACAGAAAAATAGAACAAAACAGTAAAACAGTCAAATGATTAGTTACACTTATTTCATCCCAATTCTTCATGGACAGTTGGCTACAATATATGTCATCACTATATTTAGTCATCAGTGCAAGAAACATAGAATGCTCCCTTTGAACGCAAAGTCCTTCCTACACATCTATATTAGCCTTTCATCGTCACCTCCCATATTTCTTACCTGACTCCACCATAGGAGCTAAATAAATCTTTGGTGCCCAGTTATTCATTACCTTCAGTGTGATGTAATTTTTTAAAGAAAACAAAAAGATTGAATCTATTTTCTCATCTAAGAAAAAGGGAAACAGAAGCCTTGAATAGATAAAATTATCGGCATAATGTCATAAGTTTTTGTATGGATTATCCAAGTTCCAATCACTTGACTGATAGCCACTAAAAACAATTCAGTTCTAAGTAATTTGGATAATAGCCTGACACTAAGGAGGAAGAAAAAAGGAAATGCCATCTTTCTGATTTCACTTAGCTTCTTAAAACTTTCAAGCAGAAATTAAAAATGTTTAAGTTACTAAGAGTCTCTTGGTGACTCAGCAGGTCTTAGCATCCTGTGTTTAGATCTGCATTTCTAGAGCAATTGCAGGTGAAGCAGTTCCACTTGAAATCTGTGTCAAGTTAGCTCTGAAGAGAAATTATCCAGGTGAACAGGTAGAATTGAAAGTCCCCTCATAGTACTCAGACTTTAAATAAAACAACTCAAACCTTCATCCCCAAATCCTGGAATCATGTTAATTTTATGCATGAAAACAAGCATGACAGGATTTAGCACTTAATCTCATTTGTTAAGGTGGAAGGGAAACATCAGAGGGCTATGTCAAGTGTTTGCAATTCTTTTAGATCTATAAAATATTTGAAGTATTGTCCTTGAAACTTCCATGCCATTTGGAGGGTGAAGAGGGTAGTTCAGGAAGCTGTTTTTTTTTTTAATTAACAAGGACTTTTACAAGTTACCATACAAATAATTAATATTTCATTTATTTTTTTTATATATTGAAAAATGGAAATTCAGCTAAACCCAACAAACGTTGACTTTAGTGGCAGCTAGGTGGTAGAGTAGAGAGCTCTGGGTCTGGAGCCTAGAAAGTCTGAATTCAATTCCAGCCTCAGAAACTTCTCAGCCTCAGAAAATGTGACCCTGGGTAAGTCACCTAACGTGTTTGATTCAGTTCCCTCCTCTGTAAAATGGGGGTAATAATAGCATTTATTTCAGGGTTGTTGTAAGGATCAGATGAAATGATCATTGTAAAGCACTTAGCACAGTGTCTGATACAAAATAAGCACTGTCTAAATGCTAGCTATTACTATTACATAGTTAGTATTAAGTGCTCATTACATTAAGAAGAGAGGCAAGGTTGGATATTATATAATGCACTGATTTTGAAATTCAGAAAGACATGGGTTCAAGTTCTATCACTTATACATACCAGCTGTGAGACCATGTGTAATTAACTCACTTAGCCTCTTTGAATCACAGACAATTTTCTAAGCAAGATTATAAATTACAAATCAGTTGCTGATCTGCACCCCTGGGGGAAATTTCCAGGCCAGAAGTTTCATATGAAAGCCTAGGTATGGTTAAAAAAAGCAAATAAATAATACAATCACAAGCAAGGGCCTATGCTATATCATGGGAGCATATAGTAAGGTGAGAAAAAAATAAATAAACACATAGTTCCTCCTTTTCAATAAGGGATGACATATGCAACAATATGAAAGATACAACATATAAATGAATAAAATTATATAAAATAAAATGTGATAGTTCCAGATTAGAAGCTGTAATATAATTTGAACATGGAAAGATCACTTTCATCTAAGAGAAGTGCAAAAGGTGATCCCTGTGATAAGTCTAGGAGAAAGAGAAAGACTACAAGGTCTGACTGACACTAGGCACATAAAGTTTTACTGATTAATTTTTTTGATTGATGATTGGAAGAAGTGTATTTTAAACATGAGGATAGTCTCCTTGAATGCTTTTGACCTAGCAAGATGAAAGTAAAGAACAGTTTACTCATCCAGTTTGATTGGAATATGGAGTATATAAAGGTGAATGGAGTAAAATAAGAGAAAGTAGGTTAGCATCAGATTGTAAAGAGCTTTAAATGAAAGGTGGGTGACTTTGTGCTTGTTATCTGTAGGCAAAAAGAGAGAATCTGAATGTTTTTGAGCAGGTGAGTAATGTGGTAAAACATACATTAAAGAGATGTAACCCTGTTCCAAAACCCATTGGTGTGAGACTGTCCTCCTTGGTGGAGCTGAATGACCTTACCAGCATGAGTAAAAGAATACTGAGCAGAAGAGATTTACTCAGTCTGCTTCAGGTTCTGCATTTGTTTCATGCACTTCTGGCCTGTAGTTTTGAGAACAAAGATGGATAAGGCCAACCCCACTGCAGGTTACTGGAGAAAAGCACTGGGATGACATAAGAGGAGTTGGAATTCTCCATCATGTCCCTATATTCAGTTAACTACACTAGATACTCTGAGAAATTTTAGTAGGGGTGAAAGCAAGGACTGATTGAGCTGTTACCTCTTTGGCAACAGGAGAGCTTTTTCACTCTCTATTTTTTGGTTTGTTGTTCAGTCATTTCACTATGTCCGATTCTTCATGACCCCATTTGGGGCTTTCTTGGCAAAGTTATCAGTGTCATTTCTTTCTCCAGGTTATTTTACAGATGAGAAAACTAAGACTAACGGTTAGGTGACTTGCCCACGATCACACAATTAGGAGGTCAGATTCGAACTAAGGTCTTCCTGACTCCTGGCTTGGAGCACTATCCACTGTGCCATCTAGATGGACTATATAGCTGCCCTATGTCACTCTGTGCAGTATCATAACTATTCTCCTTTATATACTTGCTGCTGATGTGGATAAATAGTTTTTCTTGGTTAAGTGTTTCATGTGTTTATTGTGGAAGTGGTATTTGTCAGTAAAGGTTTTAAGCTTTGTATAGAAAAACTTGGGGTGCTGCTTCCTCCCCAAAATTAAATAGCAATCAGCATTAGACTGAACTAGAGAACTTTGTTTCCTAGATTAATAATACTTAAGAGAGCAAATAGTTATAATTCTAACCCAGTACTCCATCTCTCTGAGAAGAGCTGAGTAAACTCAGGCTCAACTTCCTGCTTTCCCTCCTAGAACCAATTATAATGTCTCATAGAAAATGGTGGGGGGAATAAGATACTAGAGATGTCTATTCTACCTCCCTTTGAGTCACACAATGATACCCCCATACTAGATGTGAGAGACAGCCCTCACAACTAATGGAGGCCTTGCCACAGAGATACTCATGCCACCAGTGAGATAGATTGAAATGAAAAGGAAGAAACTGGAGAAAGGGTGATCATTTAGTACAATGGTATCAAATTTGAATAGAAATGGGAGCCAGTAAACTGCGTGAAAGAATCCCTGTGGGCTGTGTATTGACTTAGGATACTACATTATTATATTTTATATTTCTGTTTTGTTTTTTTTTAAACTACTTCCTAAATATATTTTAATTTAGATCTACAGCTGTCAGGCCACCACTGATTCAGAAGATGTAATAGGACAGATGATAAATCGCTGACCTAGGATGGAATTACTACAAGTGGAGAAATGGGGATTGATGACAAAGATATTCTAAAAGTAGATTAACTAGGATTTACCAAATGATAGAGGAGTGATAAGAGAAAGGGAAGAGTCTTAAAAGGATCTGAAGTCACTAACCAAGGTTGCTTGGTAGAGTGAGTATGCCAAGAGAAAAGTTAAACAGTAAAAGGAAGATTTGGGGCAGAAAAGAATTGGTTATTTTGAGATTATGTTGACTTTGATGGAATATTTATCAATGGAAAGTTAGTGATTAGAGCTCATGTTAGAGCTAAAGATCTGGGATCCATCTGCAAAGGAACTGATCATGTGAACGAGATTCCTCCAAAAGTAAATTTAGAAGGAAAAGAAGTGGGTAGCAGAAAGAGAGTTTGGAAACACTTCCAATTAGGTGTATGAATAGTAAGGTGAACTAGCAAAATAGACTAAGGAAAAAAAATAAGATGTGTAAGAAAACAATCAGGAGAAAGAAAGAAGTGTTACAGAAGTCAAGTAATCAAAAAGTATAAAAAATGGAGGGATAGTCAATGCCTTATGTGGCAAATAAGGAATAATTGTTTACCTAGAAGTTGCAGTTTTATATAATTGTAGGAATAGAAGCCAGATTGTAGGATTTTAAATAGTAAAAACATGGTAAGTGACAAGAAAGAAGTGCTTACACAAGCACTGTGATAAATATCTTGGGATACAAGCAAAAGTTGTATGCCAAAGTTGCTAGCTCTTAGGAACCACTTATAGTTAAAGGTCTGTCTTCAAGGAACTGATCATCTATTAAGGCAGGCAAGCTGCACCAATTATAAATAAATAAACAATATACAGGATAAAGTGGAGATTATCTCAGGGAAAAGCTATTATCTTTGATTAGTAAAGGCTTCTTGTAAAAACTGGAATTTGGGTTGATATTTGAAGAAAGTCAGGGGAACAAGGAGGCAAAGTGAAAGTATAACAGTCACACCAGTAAAAGTGCATGGAGTTGGGACATTTAACATCTTGTACATGGTAATATACGGCCATTGTCACTGAATCACTGAATACATGCAGTAGAGTTAACTGTAATAAGACTGGAAAGGTAGAGATGTCTATTGTAGACTACTTTCTCAAGGCATTAAGGCATGAAATATGAGAATATTGGGGATAGACAGATCAAGTGAATGATTTTTTTAAAGTATGGGCAAGACAAGGACATGTTTAGAGAGTGAAGGTTATGGAGAAATTGAATATTAGTGTGAGGGGATAATGTATAGTGTGATCTGCTGGAGAAGATGGGATGAAATAAAATTCCTTTTTCATATACAGGGACAAGGTGCAAGATAACCATTTTATGTGAAACAGGAAATGTAAATTGATGTTAGGTTAAATGTAACTGGAGCACTAATTATGTACTAAACACTAAGGTTGGGTGGAACACACCCAGAGAAAGGATTCAAGCAAACGATGTTAAAGGAGAGATACTCCATCTCTCCAAAGTACCCCTAGAGCACTGAAGGAGAAGCATGCGGCATGAATATGGTAGCGGGCACTCAAAGAACATTTTTGCTAAACAGTACTGTAAGAGATCTTAGAGACTATCTGGTTTAAAGTTTTTGGTTTATACATGAGTAAACCTAAGTCCCAAGCAGAGACTTGAATGAGATTGCACAGGAAGTAAGCATCAGAGAAGGATCTGAACTCAAATCTTCTGAGTCCAAAGGCAATGCTATTTCTATCACATTACATATGGTTGCCAGTCATTGAAAAGGGAGTGACCTAAAAGAAAGAAGAAGTAGATGGTGGTTGAATTCTAACACGCTCAGTCAGGAAGATAAGAGCTTTAACTATAAGTAGATCCTAAGAGTTAGCAACCAATTAAAAAAGGTCATAATAATGAGTTATTTTAAATAAGGGGAAAAGTACAAAGAGGAAGAAATTCTTTTTACATTCTGAGGCCTTGACTATGTCTTGTAAGCAAAGGGAGCAACTTTTAAAACTCAAAGAAAATAAAACCACTTGAAATGTAACCACGGAAAGATATAATTTACTAATGAAAACATTTAAAACCAATAAATGCATCACATTAATTATTTATAGTGGTCCTTCACTATCCATTCAGAGAACTATTACAACCAGAATTAGGATATAATCATTAGTACTACAAACATGGAGGTTGTTCTAGACAGAGGGCACTTTAATTCTCATAAAGCTTTCCCCAAATGCCAGCTTTAACTCTGTGTGTATGTTTGTGTATGTGTGTTTGTGTATGTGTGTGTGTGTGTGTGTGTGTGTGTGTGTGTGTGTGTGTGTAAGACAAGTAAACCAGCACTTTTTAAGTGCAAAGGATATGGAAGGTCCTGTGGTGAGTACTGTAATTACAGGCAAAAGTTGACACACTTGTATGTTAGTTGAGTTCTTCAACCATAGAACTATTCCATTTCTACTCTCAAAAAATTGGAAGATCTTTCATTGACTTTTCAATATTTTAATCCTTTCTGAAAGAAAAATAGATAAAAAGATAGATAGATAGATAAAAGAGAATTGTTACCAGGTAGGTCATATTATAAATTGCTTGAAAGGATGAAGAAGAATGAACTAAACTAATTAAAAGGTACTTTTTGATCTAATTTTGCATGCAGCTATTATCTTATTTTTCTGAGGTCTTAGTATATTGTTCTTGACTTCTTACATACTTTCTTAGAGGGAAAAATCTTTTAAAAAATGACTTTAGAGTAGAGATATATTTATCTCTTAATATATTTAGTTGGATTAAAATGGATATTTGTATTTTTCTTCCATACTTCTATATGCCTAGTAGTTTACATTTTATCTCCATCATTAGAGTATTCTGCTTGACATCAGGCACCATCAGGAAAAGGCCTTCTGCAAAAAATGTAATTCAAAGTGTCTTAAAAGTCAGGACAACAAGTGGTCCAAGCATTTCAGGAATGGAAGAGAGACAATGCAAAGGCACAGAAAAAGGGAATGGATTGTGAAGTGTAAAGAATAGCAAATATACCTATGTGATTGGATTATATTATGCACAGACAGGAATAATGTAATTTAAAGATGGAAAGATTGGAAGATTGCAAAGGACTTTTAAGTCCCAAGGAGAGGAATTTATATTTAGAGATCCATTTGAACTATTGGAAATCATGATGTGGTAGAAGAGAGAGAGATATGATTAGAGCCAGATTTTGGAGGAAAGAAAACAATAGCAGCTATATATTGGATGGTTTATAGGCAGAAGAGACTTGAGCAAGGGAGACAAGTTAAATAATTATTTCAGTAAGATAACTGAGAGGTTATGAGGCCATACACTAAGTTTATGGGAGAAAGAGCAGAAAGGAGATTATAAGAGAGATATTGGGAAGGGGAAAAATGACAAGATTTGATAATAGATTATTTGTTTTCAATGAATGAGACTGAGAAGTATGATACCAAGTTTATTGGCTTTGATAATTTAGAGAATTGTGGTATTCTTGACAAGAACAGAAAATTTTGAGAGAAGAGTTTTGGGAAAGATAATGAGTTCTGTTTTGAGCATTTGAATTGAAGAAATTCAGTTTAAGATACTGAGTTGTTTAGAGATGGCTGTGACTTAGCAGATGGAATAGAATTGTGTGTTTGTGTGTGTGTATGTGTGTGAGTGTGTTTGTAAGAACCATTTGAAGAGAGATAATAAATTTTTTGGAGCTTAGAAGGTCATCAAGTGACAGTATAAAATGACAATAAAAGAGCGCCAGATAGTGAATAAAGCATCAGCCAAGGAAACAGATGATTGTTCAGAAACATAGTAGGAAAACAAGAAGAAAGAAGTAACAAGAAAATCGAGAGAAGATAAAGTATTCAGAATGATGTGATCAGCAGTATCAGACTTTACAGAAAGGTCAAGAAGGATAAGGAATGAAAAAAAGACATTAGATTTAACAATTAATGATCTTTGTTAACTTTGGAGAAGGCAGTTTTCAGTGAATGGTGAGGATGAATGTAAATGGTTTTAAAGCAACTGAGAGGGGAGGAAGTGGAGGCACTTAATTTGGAATGAAAGAAGGCAAATACCCAGGTGTTTAGTAGACAATAGCTCGCACAAGTTTGATCAAAGTTTGATCGGATAGTAGATATGATTTGAGGGAATTTTGAAAAATAAAATCACCCTCTTCTTGAACTCTCTAGGTTTTCATGACACCTAATCTACTCCTTCTCAATCTCCTTTGCTGCATCTGAGTTCAGGTTATGGCTATTAATGTTGAATATCCACCAAGGCTCTGCCTTGGACTGACTTTTCTTCTCCTTCTATGCCATTTCATTTCATAGTCTTATCAGCTCTCATGGATTTAGTTATGATAACTATGCTGATGATATTCAAATTTACTTAAGTATCTTTACCTCCTCTCCTGACATTTAGTTTCACATCTCCAACTACATAAAGGTCTTTTTGAACTGGATGACCAATAGACACTTTAAACTAAACATGTGCAAAATTAAATTCATTACCTTACATAAACACACACACTCAGTAATTCATGCTTATTTCAAACTCTCACTGTCTTCTCCCTTAAAACTATTATAGAAGCTTCCCAATTTTTATTTTATAACATTTCATACACGCTCCCTTCTCTGACACTGACAACATTTTGATTCTGGCTTTCATCACCTCACAATTGACTATTCTAACTGCCTGCTATTTTATCTTCCTGCCTCGTGTCTCCAATCCACCCTCTACTAAGTTGTTGTATGTTCTGATGATTATGTCATTCTCTCTCCCCGATTCAGAACTTCCAGAATAAAATATAAAGCCTTCTTCTAAGTATTTGAAGCCATTTCTTATGTGCCCCATCTTTGCCTTTCCAATTTTCTAAGACCCTACTTATCTCTTCGTGCTCTGCAATCCATTTATACTGGCCTCCTTACTATTGGTCACATGTAGCAGCACTCAGTTTATTAGCTCTTCATTTTCACCAGCTGTCCCCCAAATAAAGATTTTTCCCAACCCATCTTTGTCTTCTGGCTTCCTTAACTTTCTTCAAGTTTCATATAAAATCCTATCTTCTAAAAGGATTTTCAGATTCCCTTTAATGCTAGTACCTTCCCTGCATTATCTCCCGTTTATCTTGTATATATCTTCTTTGTATATAGTCATTTGCTTGCCACCTCCTTAACTGTATAGCAGGGACTGGTTTTTAGCTTTTCTTTTTTTATCATCAGGACTTAAACTCTGCACCTGGTACAATAGTTTCTTAATATATGTGCATTGACTGATTGCTATCAAGGGTGCAAGTGGAGGGGTTGACTTTGACAATGAGGAGAGCTAGCTTTTCATCTGAGGCAGTAATAAAGAAGTAATCATTGAAGGGAAGTTATCTGAGTAATATAAGGTAAGGAGAAAGGGCAAAGACAGAACTCTCAGCAAATGACTACATTTTTCAAATAAATATGAGTCAAGATTTTTGATTGAATTTGGGGGAGGAAATGTTGTGGAAGGCTTGAGGTGAGACAAGGAGTTTTGGAATAGCCTCTCAAGAGAATAGACTAAACACACAATCTGAGAAAAGCAGAATGTTTGTCCTGTTCGTTTAGTCGGCTTATTCAATGAAGCTTATAATTTGCCCTTTATTTAGTTAACTTGATTTGGAATGAAGCAGTGATATAATAGGGAGGAATACAAGTTTTAGGACTTAACTAGGCATTGTCAGTGACTGGACAAGGGGACATGGGAACCAGATATGGAATATAATGTAGATTTAAGTTCCTGGGAAAGAACTATGAAGTTAGATGAAATGGAAGTCATAATGAGAATAAAGGCATATTAGGTAAAAATGGGACGATAACATATTGTCAGATAAAAGGACTGTATAGTTCTTTAACATGTATATGGAACGCTTGTGGGTGATAGAAAGGACAAGGTATTACCATCTCTAAACCTGAAGGAGTAGTAGTAGATTAGAGGAGTGAGTGAGGGCAATCGAGTAGATTGAGTACCTGAGATACTAAAGTATTGGGGAGGGGTATACACATATTCACATGTCCCCTAACACGAGGACATGATATGGAGATATGACAGTGATGGTTACACAGGAGTTGAACTTGTTGAAAAACAAAGGAAAGAATATTTAGGGATTGTATAAATAAATTGCCAGCATAATTTGAATTGAGTGATGAATTTTGATGGACCTCAAAGCAAGAACATTTGCTTAATGAAACTGGTTCTGAATAAAGTTCTGAAACTACCTAAGACAAACAAGGAATATTTTAACTCCTCCCCTAGGACCAATGATTTGGGGTTATGAGAGAAATTTTATTTTATTTTTTTAATATAAATTTAACTTTTTACAATCATTTTCACAAGATTTTGGTTCCAAAATTTTCTCCCCATTTCTCCCCTCCTCCCAAAGCAGTACACTGAGCATTCTAATTTTCCCTATCACCAATCTGCCCTCTCTTCTATCATCCCTCCTTTCCGTTGTCCCTATCTTCTCTTTTGTTCTGTAGGGCCAGATAACTTTTTATTTGCCATTACCTGTATTTCTTATTTCCTAGTAGCAAGAACAATACTCAACAGTTGTTCCTAAAACTTTGAGTTCCAACTTCTCCCCATCCCACAATCCCCACCCATTTCCTTTGGGAAGGCAGGCAATTCAACATAGGCCATATCTGTGTAGTTTTGCAAATGACTTCGATAATAGGAGTGTTGTGTAAGACTAACTACATTTCCCTCCATCCTATCCGGCCCCCGGGTGTTTCTATTCTCTCTTTTGATCCTGTCCCTCCCAAAGAGTGTTGATTTCAAATTGCTCCCTCCTCCCATTGCTCTCCCTTCCAACACACCCGAGCCTGCTTATCTGCTTCTTCCCCACTTTGCTGTATTGTAAGACGGGTTTTCATACCAAAATGAGTGTGCATTTTATTCCTTCCTTTAGTCGAATGTGATGAGAGTAAACTTAATGTTTTGTTTTTTTTCTCAGCTCTCCTCTTTTTTCCTTCCACTAAAAAGTCTCCTGCTTGCCTCTTATATGAGAGATAATTTACCCCATTCTATTTCACACCCTCTCCTCCCACTACATTTCTCTCTCACCATTTACCTTGATTTCTTTTGAGATATGATCCCATCCTATTCAATTCACTCTGTGCTCTCTGTGTGTGCATGCATGTGTGTATGTACACGCACACGTGTACATGTGTGTGTGCATGTGTGTGTGCATGTGCGTGTGCGTGTGTGTGTGTGTGTGTGTGTGTGTGTGTGTGTGTGTGTAGTCCCACCAACTACCCAGATACTGAAAAATTTCAGGAGTTACAAATATTGTCTTTCCACATAGGGATATAAACAGTTTAACTTTGGTAAGTCCCTTATGACTTCTCTTTGCTGCTTACTTTTTCATTCTTCTTCTCATTCTTGTGTTTGAAAGTCAAGTTTTCTTTTCAGCTC
>CM053774.1:53391347-53408028 GCA_028658325.1 Potorous gilbertii | reverse complement strand
TTTTCATCAAGAATGCTTGAAAGTCGTCAATGTCATTGAAAGACCATATTTTCCCCTGAAGAATTATACTCAGTTTTGCTGAGTAGGTGATTCTTGGTTTTTAGACCTAGTTCCTTTGCCTTCTGGAATATCCTATTCCACGCCCTTCGATCCCTTAATGTAGAAACTGTGTTATCTTGTGTTATTCTGATTGTATTTCCACAATACTGGAATTGTTTCTTTCTAGCTGCTTCCAATATTTTCTCCTTGACCTGGGAACTCTGGAATTTGGCCACAATGTTCCTAGGAGTTTCCCTGTTTAGATCTCTTTCAAGCAGGGTTCCGTGGATTCCTTGAATACTTATTTTGCCCTCTGGTTCTAGGATATCGGGGCACTTTTCCTTGATAATTTCATGAAGTATGACGTCTAGGCTCTTTTTTTGATCATGGCTTTCAGGTAGTCACATAATTTTAAATTGTCTCTCCTGGATCTATTTCCCAGGTCAGTTGTTTTTCCAATGAGGTATTTCACATTACCTTCCACTTTTTCATTCTTTTGGTTTTGTTTTGTGATTTCTTGGTTTCTCAGAACGTCATTAGCCTCCATCTGTTCCATTATAATTTTGAGAGAACTATTTTCTTCAGTGAGCTTTTGAACCTCTTTTTCCACTTGGCTAATTCTGCTTTTGAAAGCATTCTTCTCCTCATTGGCTTTTTGAACCTCTTTTGCCAATTGAGTTAGCCTACTTTTCAAGGTGTTATTTTATTCAGCTTTTTTTGGGTCTCCTTTATTAAGATATTGACCTGTTTTTCATGCTTTTCTTAGATCTCTCTCATTTTTTTCCTAGTTTTTCCTCCACTTGTCTAACTTGATTTTCAAAATCCTTTTTGAGCTCTTCCATGTCCTATGCCCATTGGATATCTATTTCAGATGTTTGCGATACAGAGATCTTGACTCCTATGTCTTTACCTGATGGTAAGCATTGGTCATCTTAGTCAGAGAGGAAGGGCAGAATCATCTGGTCCCCAAGAAAGTAACCTTCTATGGTCTTATTTTTTCCCCTTTTCTAGGCATTTTCCCAGCCTGTTACTTGAGTTCTGAGAGTCGTCTCCACCTCTGCCTAAGTTTGCCCAGGTAGTGCTTGGGGTCTGAGATTCAAATGCTGCTCCCCAGACTCAGGGTTTTCAGCGGCTGGCCTGGCTGCTATTTAGAGTAAGATTAAATCAGGTTCTCAGAGGGGGACAGGGCCACCTCCCAGGCTCAGTTCCCTCAGGGGGTTTATGCAGACACCTTCTGTAATGGAGCTTCTGCTGATCTTCTGCCTGCTCCGGGAGCATCTGACTGCCTGCTGCCTCTGCTGCTGTCTCCTGAGGGGGCCCGCGTCATGGAGACACCCCCGCTCCCCTCTCAGCCCATCCAGATGTCTCTCTCACTGACCTGTGCGTCTTTGGGTGGAGGGACCTTCGTGGCTGCTGGAAATTCCATCCCTGAAGTCTGCTTGGATCTGCCTGCTCCTCTTTGTGCCACGTAGCCAGCTGGGGCAGGGCTGGGCTCCGCTTCCATCTGGTGGTCGACATATACTTAGGGTCGTTTTCTCAGGACTCTCTGAAACAGAAATCTCCTTCACTGTATTGCTGCATGGGTTACACTGTTCCAGAATTTGTTGGGAGTTCTTTTTAGAAAAAATCCATGGGCTGTGGGTTTGGAGCTAGCATATGTGAGTCTTTCTACTCCATCATCTTGGCTCCGCCCCTTTGAGAGAAATTTTAGTCCGTACTGGAAAAGGTAGTTAGTAGTGAGCTATCTTAGAAGAAAATTAAATGACGGAAGTGAGAAAGAAAAAAGAATATTTTAAGATGAAAGAAAGTTTGTTAATAATGGAAGAGAAATTTCAGAGGGCATCATGGAAAGGCCAACCTAACCTAGAATGGGATTTAGGGAGGAGAAAAAATATGATTCATGCTTGAGGTGAATGAGCCCAAGGGAACAATGAATTTTTAATATAAAAATATATCACATACCAAGAGTTCAGGATTATTGCTACTGTTTGTATATAAAAGGATGTGTCTATGCTTACTGTGGTGGGAGAAAAGTCCATTGAGAGAGGTATGAAATAACATAATTTGGATTCTTCCCTGGAAGTTTAGCCTACTAGAAGATGTAGCTGTTGTGTTCTGTGAGACCTAAGCAGATCTTTGTCACAATAGCAAGAACAGGCAGAAGTTAGAATATTTTAATTGAATTGTGTAAGACCTAGAAGTTATGATATGGAAGAGCTGTTTTCCAAAGGGCAGAAAGACAACAGAAGAGGTCATGGCAAAGGCTACATTGAGAGGGGCATGGGCATGGATAGTTATCTTCTATAGCAGAATTTCTGTTCTACTTAGTGGAACACGAAATATACATGTATAAATAAATGTTTAGTTTGTGAAGTATAGAGAGTGGCTTCAAGGAAGAAGTTTTAACAGAGAAGATCATGAAAGAGTTCATGTGATTGATGGTATCCAAGTCTCTTCTAGAAGGAAATTAAGGATTTTGTTAGGTGAATATAAGGAAGGAATGCATTTTGTAAGTGAGGAAATACCTGTACAAAGGCATAAGGGTCAGAACTAAAATGATGTATTTGGGGATCTGCTGACTGAACTAGAACAGAGAAAATGTGACTAGATGGTGTCTAAAGCTCCGTTGAGCTCTTAATTCCTAAAAGTGGTCGGGTAGATTCACACTGCCACCTTTTATTTTTATCAGACATTGAACTGAAAAAGCAATTTTATTTCTTTATCCAGTGGATACTGGTAACTGTTCAACAACTGACCATCAAAGGGGAAAGGGGGGGGGCATGTACACATGATGCATTTTTAAGTTTACTATCTATTATTAAAAACATTTGTATTACTTCAAGTCGAGATGATCAATAATTACAAAATCCAACACTGATTTAAAGTTTTTGCCATTTTCTAAGGTGTAGATGTTAACACAGAAAATTTAATAATCAACCCTACCTATACATTCCTGGTCTTCTTGATAATGACACATGGGTTTTAAAGACAATGTTGCCACATATGCAGACAATTAAAGGATAAGCTAACAGCAATGATAAGCCAAGGAGAACTGATGGGAGAGAATGGCTCATAGAATAGCACAAATTCCTTTTTCCATATTCTAACAGTTCCTAATCTGTTTTCTTTAAACTAATAAAACTAAATTTGAAAATATAAGATCTTCTCCCTAAGACCCCGCTTGCCACAATTTTCGAGGAAAACTAGCTTCCTTTGACGGGAATCTTTGCTAGCGCTATGAATTGTATTCTTTCCAAGGAGGAGTAAATAATGACTTAAATGAAATAATAACTAACCAGTAACTTCCATCAAAATACCATCCAGACCTTTACCACAAATTTAGTTTGAACCTTTCATACTCATAAAGCCTTGATAACTGTTCTTTTCACCCCATTTTTTATTTCTGATTACTTCTACCTTGCTCTTTCAAACAAGATCCAAACTACAATATTATATATAAAGCTTTTGGATAACTTGTGAATGAAGTACAAATAAGTATCCAAACTTTTGAGTGCTAGATCTAACCTATTATGCCTTTCAAGGTGCCTTCAGGAGACATTTTCAGCATTGTGGAAAATATTCTTGCAAATATCAGTCACAAAGAAGACTATATACCAAGAGTTGTAGGACAGTTGACATCCTTAAGGGTAAACATGGAAGACTGTTCATCCAGAATATGCTAGTGCTGTCATTATAGCTGTTGATATACAGTGGCTGCTTTGTCATGGACGGTGATAAGTAGTATGTACTGTCAGTACAAAAGCTACAGGATATTAGGAGAAGGAAAGCTGCTGAAAATCAATCCCCTGGAAGAGCCATGCTTAGAATTTATTAATTTAATATTCAAGCATAGTAGGGGTCAAATTTACAGTAAAGTATGTATTCTTTGTGTGATTTAAAAGAGAATTCAGCAGGAATTGATCTTTAAATTTGGCCTCATCTGCTTCCCTTTTCAAAGGTCAAAACTGGCTCAGTAAACAGAGAAATTAAAATACAGATACAGAAGATTTACATATATTGATTTCCTCTTGAATTATTTTATTTTGGATAAATTGTTAAGGAGGTCCAGGCATTTTAAAAATAGTAAATTTTTCCGAAGGTTAGGTAAAAATATCAACCAGTCTCAAAGCACTTGACACAGTAATCAGGAACTCATTCATTTCCATAGAGTAGGCAAATAAAAATTATATGACATTAGAACCTGACAGAGCACTTCAATGTTGGGAAATCTACCTGTAGAGATCTGTGGAACTAGTGATCACAGGGTTACCAAAAATAATAAAATATTTCAAATGGAAGGGAACTCAGGTATTCATCTTGCAAGCTTCCAACCTATGCTCGAAAATAAATGCCTATAAAACAGCAAGGCAAGTGGCTATTCAGGCCCTACTTTAGCAATTGTCAATTTAAATTTTTATAAAAAGTAATAATTTTCAGTTGTACCATACTTTCGCTCACTCATTGAGAAGGAAAGAAAGAAGAAATTCATTATACATGTGAAGTCAAACAACACATACTTCCATACTGGTCATCTTGCCAAAAAAGAAAAGCATCCCTCCAACTAGCTTAAGTACTGAGCAAGGTCTCATGAGTTACAAATATCATGTTTCCACGTTGGAATATAACTAACTTAACTTTAATAACTCCCTTATGATTTCTCCTTTCTGTTTTCATATTTCTCTTGATTCTTGTGTTTGAAAGTTAAATTTTCTATTCATTTCTGTTCTTTTCATCAAAAATGCTTCAAAGACCTTTATTTCCCTCAATGCCTTTCTTTTTTGCGTGAAGTATTATACTCAGTTTTGCGGTGTAGATGATTCTTGGTGTTAATCTTTCCTCCTTTGACCTCCGGAATATCATATCCCAAGCCTTCTGATCAACTTGTGTAGAAGCTGTTGAATCCTGTGTTATCCTGATTGTGTTTCCACAATACTCAAATTATTTCTTTCTGACTGCTTGAAATATTTTCTCCTTGACCTGGGAACTCTAGAATTATGAGCGAAATCCCTAGGAGTTTTATTTTGTGGACCTTTTTCAGGAGGCAATTGGTGTATTCTTTCAATTTCTATTTAACCTTCTGGTTCTAGAAGAGTAGGGTATTTTCCCTTGATAATTTCTTGGAAGCTGATGTCTAGGTTCTTTTTCTTATCTTGACTTTCATATAGTCCAATAATTTTAAAATTGTATCTTCTGGATCTATTTTCCAACTCTATTGTTTTGTTTTGTTTTTTTCAAGGAGATATTTCACATTGCCTTCTGTTTTCACATTCTTTTGGTTTTGTTTTATATTTTTGTGATTTCTCATAAATCCATTAGCTTCCATTTGATCCATTCTAATTTTGAAGGAATTATTTTCTTCAGTGTGCTTTTCGATCATCTTATCTGTTTGGTGCATTCTGCTTTTTAAGGCATTCTCCCCCTTTTTGGCTCTTTGGACCTCTTTTGCCATTTGAGTCAGTCTACATATTATGGTGCTATTTTCTTCAATATTTTGGGGGTCTCCTTTAGCAAGATGATTATTATTGCATCACTATCATTTCTCTTCCCAATTATTCTCCTACTTCTCTACTTGATTTTCAAAATCATTTTTATACTCTTCCATAGCCATGGAGGCTTTGGATGTAGGAGCTTTGACCTTGTTGTCTTCTTCTGGTTGTATATTTTAACCTTCCTTGTCACCAAAATAAGATTCCTTAGTCTAATTTTTCCCACTTTTTGCTCATTTTCCCAAACAATTCCATGACTTATCAGCTCTTTGTCAATGTGGGACTCTGGTTCCAGTGATAATGATGGTGGTAGTGTACTGTCCCAAGCTTCAGGGGTTTTGTGCAGCTATTTTCAGAGATCCTTCTAGGGACGTATAAGTTTTCAGTTTTTCGGCAGTGGTATTATCAAAGGAGAAATGGTTACTTCTCTCCTGGCCTATGCTCTGACCTGTGAGTGACCTTAAGCACTATTTTCTGACTTGGAACTGTGAGGAGGATTCCCTCTCCACAGTCACCACAAGTTCTATCACTCTACCACTCCTCAATCAAAGACCATGACCCAGGACTGTGACCCTCATTCAAGCATAAGGAAATCATGAGAACACTGCCTCAGTGTCACCAAATAGATCCTGCAATCCCCCTCTGATAAATACTTCAATACCCACACTATCTGGCGTCATGAACTCTGGAAGAAGCTACTGCCTCTGCTGCTGTCACCTCAGACCTGGGGCCAAATCTCGTTCATCTCTTATACTGGTCTGAAAGACCTTTCCTCCTGACTTTATAAGTTACCTTTGGCATTGAGAAATTATCTTTTTGGGGTTGAGACATTTGGAAACCACTCTAGCTGCCAGTGATTTATTCCCATGAGGTCTGCTCTGGTCTTTCTGTGTTGGTGTGACAAAAGCTGAGCTTCTCTCCCAGTCCTGCACAACAATTGTTTCCTGTTGACTTTCCAGATTGTGTGTGGTAGAAATTTGTTTCATTCGGTCGTTTTGTGCGTTCTGCTCCTCTATAATGTAGAGTGATGTTACAAGTATTTGTAGCAATTTGGAGGAGAGGTAAAGTAAGTCACTGCTATTAATCTGCATCTTGATTCTGCCCCAGTTCAAATAAGTCTTTTCAGATTTTTCTAAAACCATCCCCTTCATCATTTTTTATTGCACAATGGTATAACATCACAAATGTATACCATAATTAGTTCAACCATTTTCCAATTGATCGGTACCCCCTCCAACTTCAATATTTGCCAGCATACAAAATGAGATAGCATAAAGTCAGATATATATAATTGGGAAAAATGTTTGTTGCTCGTGGGTAGGCTGAGCCAATACAATAAAAATTACAATTCTCCCTAAATTAATGTGCTTATGTAGAAAAAAATACAAATTTGAATTACAAAATATTTTATAGAGTTAGAAAAATAATAACAAAATTCACCTGGAAGAGCAAAAGTCAAGTATATCAAGGGAATTATAAAAAAAGATGTGCTAAGGTCTTGCTATGCCAGATATTAAATTGTATTATAAAGCAGCAATCATCAAAAATATTTGGTCCTGGATAAGAAACAGAGTGGTGGATTTGTGGAATAGATTAGGTACAAAACACACAATAGACAATGACTGCAAAATTTGCTTGGAATATTGGAAAATGTTATAGTTGAAACTGAGCATAAACCAATATGTTACAAAGTATAGCAAAATAAAGTCAAAACGTGTACACGATTGAACTATAAAGGCTGATACTATAAACAAATTGAGAGAGCAGAGAGTAGCTTACCTGTCAGATTTATGGAGAATGGGAGAATATATGAACAAACAATAGATAGATAAAACTATGTAATGTAAAATCGATAATTTGTATTAAATTTAAAAATTTTTGTACAATATCAGTACAACTAAGATTAGGATGATAGAAGAAAACTAGGAGAAAAAAAATTTCCAGTCTGTGTCTATGATAAAGGCCTTATGTCTAAGATATATAGAGAAGACTGTGAAATTTTTAAGAATACAAGTCATTCCCCAATTGATAAATGGTCAAAGGATATAACAGGAAGTTTTCAGAGAAAGAAATTAAATGTATCTTTATCATATGAATAAAAGCTCTATATCAATACTGATTGGAGAAATACAAATTAAAACAACTCTGAGGCATCACATCACACCTGTCAGATTGGCTAACATGACAAAACAGGAACATTCTAAATTCTGGTTAAGATGTGGGAACATTGGAACACTAAGGCTTTGGTGGAGTTGTGGTAACCCAACCATTTTGGAGAGCATTTTAGAACAATGTCTGAAGGGCTATAAAAATGTGCCTACCCTTTAACCTAACAAAGCCACTTCTAGGGTTGTATCCCAAAATATTGTACCAACGGGAAAAGTATCCACAAGTACAAAAATATTAAAAGTTGCTTTTGTCGTGGCAAAGAATTAGAAACTGAGGGGAAACTCATCAAACGAGGAATTGGCTGAACAACTTGGGGTATATGTCATGGAATGTTATTTTACAATAAGAAACGATGAATAGGCTGGCTTCAGAAAATCCTGGCCTTATATGAACTCATTTTGACTGAGGAAGGCAGAACCAGGAGAAGACTGTACACAGTTACAGTCACATTTTTCAGTCACTGATTTTGATAGAGTTGGCTCTTCTTAGAAACACAAACTTCTAAGACAACTCCAAAAGGCTCATGATGGAAAATACTATCCACATCCCGACAAAGAACTGTGGAATTTGAATGCAGATCAAAGCATACTATTGACTCTCTCTCTCTCTCTCTCTTTTAATTTTGTTTTGCTTCTTATTCGTTGTGGTCCATTCCACTGGTTGTAATTTTTCTTTGCAAAACGAGTAATGTGAAAATATGTTTAAAATATGTAGAGCTTATATCATATTACATGCCTTCTTGAGAAAGATGGAGAAGAAGGAGGGGGAGAAAATTTGGAACTCAAAAACTTGTGGAAATGAATGTTGTAAACTAAAAATAGATAAATTTAAATAATAACAATGTTCAAAGATGCTATTTTAAAAACAAAGAAATTTGGAGGGAAACCTGAGAGAAGAGTTGAAAAAGTGAAACTTAAACATGTACTTTACACTATGTCCCACAATAAATTCAAATTGAAAATATGACCTGGATATTACTTGTCATATTATTAAAATAATTAGAAGAGAAACAAATTATATAAGTTTCATTACTGTGGGTAAAAGATGTATTCTTAATCAAACAAGGGATTAGCCAAAATGGAGAATACTGATTCTATTAAATTGAAATGCAGAAACAAGGAATACAAATAATATAAGAAGGTAAATAATTATATATGAGAAACCATAAAAAATAAATTTTGCATCAAAATTATTGAATAATGGCTTGGTGTCCAAGAAAAATAGACAATCATATTGAAAAGCAGTCTGAAATTATACAGATGTTACTAAAATTTCTCTTTGACTCAGAGATTCCTCTACTAGATCCATATCTCAAGGAGCTCACTTATTAAAAGGAAATGTTCTCAAAATGCGCCAAAATATTTAAAGCACTTCTGCTGTCGCAAAGAATTGTAAACAGTGTAAATGCTCATTAATTGGGGACAGACTAAACTTGATATGATGCATAAATGTAATGGTACATTAATTTGCTATAAAAATACTGTCAATGTTGCAAGACCTACATGATCTGATGCAAATTATGAAAGCAGAATCATGAAAACCACATATAGAATAGCTAGAATAATATAATCCAGGTCATAATTAGGATTAATAAAAATGAATCCCCCATAATTATTGCATTATTTGACTCCAACATTGAATATTTCCATTGGATTGGAACCAATTACAATATTTTACAAAATTATAATTTTGATTACTTTTACATGACACCACAACAGAGGATTCATTATGTGCAAAAATTGGGAAGAAGAAACTGACCCAAAACTATTAAAAATTTTTAAAAATACCAAGAATATTGCAAAATTACAAAGAAAAAGAGTGATCCCAAAGAAAAGATATGTGAAGACACCCCCTTCTGCATCTGCATGTGCATCCATGTTCACATACATATATCCTCACATAAAATTACTTCTCAGAGGTAGAAAGGTACAATCAAGTGGAATACTATCTCTTTTCAGATATCTTAATTGTATTGTTGAGTCATGCTGATTTTTTTCATCTTGTTCCTTTCTTTTTTAAAACTCTTTGGGTAATGGCATGGATCCCTAGGAAGGAAGGGGAAAGGGAAAAAAGTGTCTATTGAAGATGGAAGTATTTATATACAAATAAAAAGCAAAGGTATATCCAGTTGGATTATGAAGTTCTTTAAATGCTAGACCAAGGAGTTTCACCTTTATCCCTTAAGTAGACCAGTGTGGTCAAATTCAAATAGAAAAGGACTACTAATCGACACAAAAAGGATCTAAAGGGTATACTTGAACATAGTTTTAAAATGTAAAATTATCTACATTGTACTGTTTTTGTATTTCAATCTGCTTTGGGTGCCATCTGACAGAGATAATTACCAATGTGACTATTCTGAGTACCTACACACTGCTAATTTTTTAAAATTCCATTATCTTGTAGTGGCATATGTTATTCCTATGGGAAAACAGTGAGTTCTCAACAGATTCTTGCTTATATGTTTCCTTTCTGCAAGAAGGAATATTATAGCAGAAATATCAGTATCTTTTACTAACAAGTAACGAAATGAAGTACTTCTGTTTTTTTTTTATGAAATATAAAGATTTGGGCAGAGCCAAGATGGAGGAGTAGAAAGACTCACATATGCTAGCTCCGAACCGACAGCCCATGGATTTCCTTTGAAAAGAACTCCCAACAAATTCTGGAACAGTGGAAGTGGCGCAGCAACACAGTGAAGGAGATTTCCATTCCAGAGAGTCCTGAAAAACTGACTCCAAAGGTCCATCACACACTGGACAGGAGCAGAGCCCTCCCCTGCCCTGGCCATGGGGCACTGAGAGGAGTGAGCAGATCCGAGCAAGATTCAGGGAGAGAATCTCCAGCGGCTGTGAAGGTCCCTTCACCCACAGACTCACAGGTCAGTGAGAGAGACGGTCTGAGAGGGGAGAGTCTCCGGGACTCAGGCCCAATTGGGAGGCAGTAGCAGTGGTAGAGGGAGTGGCAGAGGCAGCAGGCAGTCAGAGGCTCCCAGAGCAGGCAGGAGCTTGGCAGCAGCTCCATTACAAAAGGTCTCTGCTTAAACCCCTTTAGGGAACTGAGTCTGGGAGGTGGCCTGCCCTACCTGAGCACCAGAAATTAAGCTCCCATTGAATAGCACCCAGGCTTCCTGCCAAAAGCCCTGAGGCTAGGGAGCAGCATTTGAATCTAAGACCCTAAGCACTAGCTGGGCTGACGTAGGCCAGGTGTGGAGAGGACTCTCAGAAGTCAAGTAACTGGCTGGGAAAATGTCCAGAAAAGGGGAAAAAAAATGAGACCACAGAAGGTTATTTTCTTGGTGACCAAATGATTCAAACCTTCCTCTCTGACGAGGAATAGAACTTTTTACCATCAGGTAAAGACATGAGTCAAGGCCTCTGTATCTCAAACATCTGAAATAGATATCCCATGGGCTTCAGGCCATGGAGGAGCTCAAAAAGGATTTTGAAAATCGTTAGACAGGTGGAGGAAAAACTGGGAAGAGAAATGAGAGACATGCAAGAAAAGCATGAAAAACGGGTCAATACCTTAATAAAGGAGACCCAAAATTGCTGAAGAAAATAACACCCTGAAAAATAGGCTAACTCAATTGGCAAAAGAGGTTCAAAAAGCCAATGACGAAAAGAATGCTTTCAAAAGTAGAATTAAGCAAGTGGGAAAAGAGGTGCAAAAGCTCACTGAAGAATATAGTTCTCTCAAAATTAGAATGGAACAGATGGAGGCCAACGACTTTCTGAGGAACCAAGAAACCACAAAACAAAACCAAAAGAATGAAAACATGGAAGAGAATGTGAAATATCTCATCGGAAAAACAACTGACCTGGAAAATAGATCCAGGAGAGACAACTTAAAAATTATGGGACTGCCTGAAAACCATGATCAAGAAAAGAGCCTAGACATAATCCTTCATGAAATTATCAAGAAAAAGTGCCCTGATATTCTAGAACCAGAGGGCAAAATAAGTATTCAAGGAATCCACCGATCACTGCCTGAAAGAGATCCAAAAAGAGAAACTCCTAGGAACATTGTGGCCAAATTCCAGAGTTCCCAGGTCAAGAAGAAAATATTGCAAGCAGCTAGAAAGAAACAATTCCAGTATTGTCGAATACAATCAGGATAACACAAGATCTAGCAGTTTTTATATTTAGGGATCAAATGGTGTGGAATAGGATGTTCCAGAATTCAAAGGAACTAGGTCTAAAACCAAGAATCACCTACCCAGCAAAACTGAGCATAATACTTTAGGGGAAAATATGGTCTTTCAATCACATTGACGACTTTCAAGCATTCTTGATGAAAAGACCAGAGCTGAAAAGAAAATTTGACTTTCAAACACAAGAATGAGAAGAAGCATGAAAAAGTAAACAGCAAGGAGAAGTCACAATGGACTTACCAAAGTTGAATTGTTTACATTCCTATATGGAAAGACAATATTTGTAACTCCTGAAACTTTTCAGTATCTGGGTAGTTGGGGGATTTACACAAACACATACACACACACATACATGCACACACATGTACACACGTGCACGCACAAACATACACACATACACGCACACACGGAGACAGAGAGCACAGAGTGAATTGAATGGGATGGGATCACATCTTTAAAGAAATCAAGGTAAACAGTGAGAGAGAATTGTAGTGGGAGAAGAAAGGGTGGAATGGAATGGGGTAAATTATCTCTCATAGAAGAGGTAAGCAAGAGACTTCTTAGTGGAGGGAAAGAAGAGGAGAGCTGAGAAAAAAAACAAAACATGAAGTTTACTCTCATCACATTCGACTAAAGGAAGGAATAAAATGCACACTCATTTTGGTATGAAAACCTATCTTACAATACAGGAATGTGGGGGAGAAAGAGATAGGCAGGGTGGGAGGGATGATGGAAGGGAGGGCAATAGGAGGAGTGAGCAATTTGAAGTCAACACTCTTGGGAAGGGACAGAATCAAAAGAGAGAATAGCGACAATGCGGGGCAGGATAGGATGGAGTGAAAAACAGTTAGTCTTAAACAACACGACTATTATGGAAGTCATTTGCAAAACTACACAGATGGGGCCTATATTGAATTGCCTGCCTTCCCAAAGGGAATGGGTGGGGAGGGAGGGATGGGTAGAAGTTTGAACTCAAAGTTTTAGGATCAACTGTTGAGTATTGTTCTTGCTACTAGGAAATAAGAAATACAGGTAATGGGGAATCAAAAGTTATCTGGCCCTACAGGACAAAAGAGGAGATGGGTTAATGGAAGGGAGGGATGAAAGAAGAGAGGGCAGATTGGTGATAGGGGTAATGAGAGTGCTCAATGTACTGGGGAAGGGGAAGGGACAAATTGGGAGAAAATTTTGGAACCCAAAATCTTGTGAAAATGAATGTAAAAAGTTAAATAAATAAATTTATATTTAAAAATATATAAAAATAATAAACAAAATAAAATATATAACATAACCATCTGAAAAATGAAATATAAAGTTTCTTGCCTTTTATTCCTCGAGTTAAATAACCAGAAACTTTACCCATGACCTGGTTTTGACAAATCCCTCATATAGGATTATAGATGATGACCGTTAAATTTCTTTGAACTAATTCCAGATTGTTTATTCATATTTTACTACAGTTATTGTTCTAACTGTTGTATCAGGTTTCTGCTTAGTCTTCCACACAATTTTAAATTTCCTATCGACTATGATTAAACTGTCTTTCTGCTTAAGTACCTAGAAAATTTGCAGAGCCCATTTCAATGAATAATAATTTGCAGTCATCTGGCTAGAGCTTGAATATTTCTAGAAGTTAGCTTCTTTAATCTTAATCTTTGTAAAGAAATAATTTAATCAGCTTTCATAATAGTCCACCTAAAAGGACTGTGCCTTGCAAAATTCCGCTTGGCTACTGATTTGTATGTGAGTGCTACACTTTCACAGTAGCATGAAGAAGAGACAGATCATTTTTATATTTAAAATCATTGGTAGCCTAAATGGTGAGTCCTTTGCAATAGGCTTTTTGTAAGTTGAAAATGTAAAATCTAAGGGATTAATATTATCTGCTTAATTTCTCTCATCAAGAAAATATTGAAGTCAATTAATTATAATTTGTGAATAGTTAAAAGATAGAAAGCTTCTGTAACACATATTTTTGACAATTTTGAAGGTCTCTTTTCCACCTATTTAGAGAAAAATTCGTCCTCAAATCATCAAATATGCAACTCTAGTGGTTTCTCAAGGGGTTTATATGTTCTTTGCTATTTTTGAATCAAAATTAATGCTATAGTTCTGGAAATAATACATAAATTAGGAAATATAGCATAGGGATTCTCTGTCCTTTATCAGATTACCCGTCTCCAAAATACAAGAGAGAAAATATCGTTACTCTTTTGTACTGATGATACATATTTTCAATATACAAAAAAAGAATGCTCTACTTTTGATGTAATGTAGCAGAATGTGAATGAAAAGTAGACATTTTTCTTAAAAATGTGAAAAACTCTACCATGTTGAAAATGTGGTTATGTTTTATAGGACCAGAAAATCTGAAATTTGTGATTTCTTATCCATTTCTAGAATTTCTATTCATATAAATATATATATATATATATATATATATATATATGTATATATGTTTAAAAACTTTAGAGACCTTAAAACAAACAATAAATGTATTATCAAAGATTCTGAATCATACAGTATGATGATATCTTACATTTTGATGATATGATGATACTTTTGGATTTTAACACACATCATCTCAGTTGAGTCACAACCTTGTACATACAAAAGAAATTATTGCCTCATTTTCCAAATAAGGAAAGTAATATTTAAAAACAAAATGCCTAAGGATATGCCACTGCTGTAGCATGCTCAGCAGCCACACCCTGATAAATCCAACTTCAGCTAAATCAGGTTGAGAGCAACAATTAAAATCAAATCCATTAATGAGGCAAGTTTATCCCAAGCATAAAAGGCAGAACAGGGGAATGACAACAATTTGTTCCGAGGGTTATGAAGGTAACTGGAGTGGTGGTGCTGTGGTGCACTATGGTGTACTTAGATGTTGGTCAGACAAAAGATACCAAAGTCCTCCACAAAATCTTAGGCCACTGCCAGTTGTCTTGCCTTTTATCTTGCCACTGGACTTAGATGACTCTGAAGGGAGATTGAGACTGATGACTGTGTAATTTTGTCTCACTTAAATTCAGATTCACATCCAAGTCAAAATATCAACCTACGATGTCATTGGACTTCTTAGAAAGTAAAGGATGAACAATAAGAAATAAAAGAACTAGGTTGAAATAGGAATCAATTCTAGGAATAAGAAAGAAAATACTTGGGTTTTAATACAAATTCTGTTATTCAGCTATTGCAGGGCTGTAAGCAAAGAAAAAAAAACATTTCAGTTGGAGGTTTTGGTTTCCTTGTCTAAAAATTGAAGATAGGGGGCAGAGCCAAGATGGCGGAGTAGAAAGACTCACATATAATAGCTCCGAACCCATAGCCCATGGATTTCCTCTAAAAAGAACTCCCAACAAATTCTGGAAGACTAGAAGCCATGCAGCAACACAGTGAAGGAGATTTCCGTTTCAGAGAGCGCTGAAAAACCGATCCCAAAGGTGTATCGCGCACCACACGGGAGCAGGGCCTTACCCTGCCCTGGCCACGCAGCACCAAGAGGAGCGAGCAGATCCAAGCAGGCTTCAGGGACAGAATCTTTAGTGGCCACGAAGGTCCCTCCACGCACAGATGCACAGGTCAGTGAGAGAGAAATCTGGACAGGCTGAGAGAGGAGCGGGGTGTCTCCATAACTCAGACCCCCTCAGGAGGCAGCAGCAGAGGCAGCAGGCAGTCAGAGGCTCCCGGAGAAGGCAGGAGCTTGGCAGCAGCTCCATTACAGAAGGTATCTGCATAAAGCCCCTGTGGGAAATGAGCCTGGGAGGCAGCCCTGCCCCCTCCTGGGAACCTGATTTAACCTTATCCTGAATAGCAGCCACGTCTACTGCTGAAAGCCCTGAGGCTAGGAAGCAGCATTTGAATCTTAGCCACTAAGCACTAGCTGGGCTGACCTAGGGAGTGGGGGAGAGGACTCTCAGAAGTCAAGTAACTGGCTGGGAAAATGCCCAGAAAAGGGGAAAAAAAAGAAGACCACAGAAGGTTATTTTCTTGGTGAACAAATGATTCGAACCTTCCACTCTGACGAGGAATAAAACTGCTTACCATCAGGTAAAGACATAAGAGTCAAGGCCTCTGTATCCCAAACATCTGAAATAGATATCCAATGGGCTCAGGCCATGGAAGAGCTCAAAAAGGATTTTGAAAATCAAGTTAGACAGGTGGAGGAAAAACTGGGAAAAGAAATGAGATGGATGCAAGAAAAGCATGAAAAACAGGTCAATACCTTAGTAAAGGAGATCCAAAAAATGCTGAAGAAAATAACACCTTGAAAAATAGGCTAACTCAATTGGGAAAAGAGGTCCAAAAAGCCAATGAGGAGAAGAATGCTTGCAAAAGTAGAATTAGGCAAATGGAAAAAGAGGTGCAAAATCTCACTGAAGAAAATGGTTCTCTCAAAGTTAGAATGGAAGGGATGGAGGCCAATGACTTTCTGAGGAACCAAGAAACCACAAAACAGAACCAAAAGAGTGAAAACATGGAAGAGAATGTGAAATAACTCTTTGGAAAAACAACTGACCTGGAAAATAGATCCAGGAGAGACAACTTAAAAATTATGGGACTGCCTGAAAACCATGATCAAGAAAAGAGCCTAGACATCATCTTTCATGAAATTATCAAGGGAAACTGCCCTGATATTCTAGAAGCAGAGGTCAAAATAAGTATTCAAGGAATCCACTGATCACCACCTGAAAGAGATCCAAAAAGAGAATCTCCTAGGAACATTGTGGCCAAATTCCAGAGTTCCCAGGTCAAGGAGAAAATATTGGAAGCAGCTAGAAAGAAACAATTGCAGTACTGTGGAAATACAATCAGGATAACACAAGATCTA
>CM053774.1:53338339-53390847 GCA_028658325.1 Potorous gilbertii | reverse complement strand
TTGCCTATACAATTATTTCCAAGTTGAATACAAAAACAATGTTAACATTCATTTTTAATGCTTTGATTTCCACATTTTCTCCCTTCCCTCTTCCCCACTCACCCTCATTGAGAAGTGAAGCAATTTGATCTATTATACATGTGTAGTTATGCAAAACACTTCCTTAATAATCATGTTGTCAAAGAATAATTATACGTCCCTTTATGCTGTCCTGCTCTCTATATATTCCATTCTATTCTTTGGCCTGTCCCTCTACCAAAGTGTTTGCTTCTTATTACTTCTTCCCCTAATTTGCCATTCTTTCTTTTATCCCCTTCCCACCTGCTTTCTTGTAGTATAAGATAAACTTCCATACCCAACTGTGTGTGTATGTTATTCCTTCCTGAAGCCAAATCCAATGAAAGGAAGGCTCACTTATTCCATCTCACCTTTCCCTTCTTCCCCTTCATTATGAAAACTCTTCCCTCTTTTATGTGAGATGATTTCTTACATTCTATGTCACCCTTTCTCTTTCTATTAGTACATTTCTCTCAACCCTTAATTTTTCTTTTTATATATCATCAATTTATATTCAGCTCACTTTGTGCCCCCCTCCATATATATTTTTGTGTGTATGTGCATATGAATATGAATACATGTATACACACATACATATGCATTTATACACACATACACATATACAAACTTACATAAATATCTATGTACATACATACCTACACACATATGTATGTATGTGCATATATATGTATATACATGCATATGTACATACATATATACGTATATATATATATATATATGTATATATATACCCTCCAACCATGATAATACTGAGAAAGGTCTCATGAGTTACAAATATCATCTTTTCATGTATGAAGGTCAACAGTAATAAATACCTTATAGTTTCTCTTTCTCATTCTTCTCTTGATTCTTGTATGTGAAAGTCAAGTTTTCCATTCAGTTCTTGTCTTTTCAACAAGAATGCTTGGAAGTCCTCTATTTCATTGAAGATTCATTTTGCTCCTAAATGATTATACTCAGTTTTTCTGGTTAGGTGATTCTTTGTGTCAGTGCTAGCTCCTTTGACCTCTGGAATGTCTTCCAAGTCTTCTGATTCCTTAGTGTAGAAGCTGCTAAATCTTGTGTTATCCTGATTGTGTTTCCCCAATACTTGAATTGTTTCTTTCTGACTGCTTGTAACATTTTCTTCTTGACCCTGGACCTTTAGAAATTGGCTACTATATTCCTAGAGGTTTTCTTTTGGGGGTCTGTTTCAGGAGGTGATTGGTAGATTCTTTCCATTTCTATTTTGCCCATTGGTTCTTCAATATCAGGGGAGCTTTCTTTGATAGTTTTTTGAAAAATGATGTCTATGATCTTTTTTAATCATGGCTTTTAGGTGTTCAAATAATTTTTAAATTATCTCTCCTGCATCCATTTTCCAGGTCAGTTATTTTTTCGAATGACATACTTCACATCTTCTATATTTTTTCCATTTTTTTGTTTTGTTTTATAATTTCTTAATTTTTCATAAAGTCATTAGATTTCATTTGCTCCATTCTAATATTGAAGGAATTGTTTTCTTCAATGAGCTTTTGGACCTCTTTTTCCACTTGACCCATTTTGATTTTTAAGGCATTCTTCTCATCATTGCTTTTTTGGATCTGTTTTGCCATTTGGGTCAGTCTAATTTTAAAGCTATTATTTTCTTCATAATAGTTTTTTTTTGGGGGGGTTCCTTTAGCAAGCTGTTGACTCCTTTTTCTTGATTTTCTTGCATCACTCCCACTTCTCTTCCAAATTTTTCTTGTACTTCTCTTGACTTTCAAAATCTTTTTTGAGCTCTTCCATGGCATGAGATCAATTCATATTTTCATTGGAGGCATTAGATGCAGTATCTTTGGTTTTCTTGTCTTGTTCTGGTTATGTGTTTTGATCTTCCTCATCATCAATGCTGTAAGAAAATGCTCCTTCACCAAGAATGTAAGAATTTTTAGTGTGTTTCTTTTTTCCCTGTTTCCTCATTTTTCCAGTCAATTACTTGACTTTTGAGCTTTTTCTTAAGTCAAGGGCTCCACAGGCAGCTGCCCAGTCAATTACTTAGCTTTTCAGCTCTTTGTGAAATAATGGGCTCCAGAAGGAGCCTCTACTTCAGCAGTGGCAACCACCACCCTGGAAGTTGAACTGAGGCTGACTGGGCCTGGGACTGAAGTTGGAGCTGGGATAAGGCTGGAGACAAATGCTTCCTTGTTCAATTTTCTTAAGCATAAAATATTAAATCATGTAGAATATCAGAAATTAAGGAACAGTTGAAATCATGTAATTTAAGATCTTATTTATGAGTTAGAAACCTGAGGATGGGATGTTCAATTCAATTCATCAGGAAGCACTGAAATTGTCATTAAATATGGAGATATTTAATATATCTCCTGATACAAATCCTGAATATGCCACTAACTGAAATAACGTAACTTTTGAGGGTCAGTTTGTTGTATTTGATAGTTGCCTCCTTGTGAACATGAAGTTTTATTGCATGAAGTTCTAAGATTCCTTCTATCTCTAAATCTGTTATCTAATGGATAAACACATACACTATGCACACAGTATGGATTAAAAAGGCATTAGAAAGAGTTCACATCCTGAAGGAGCTTACATTCTACTGAATGTAAAGTGATTACTACAAGATTTTACAGTTACTTGCTACTTAAACCAGTACTGTAATTCAAGTGTCCTACTTTCCAGTTCATATATGGCCTCCTCCATGATATACCTAATGTATTCATTTAAGGATTATTTATACTATCTTTGGACATATTTACCACCCTTGTATACAGCTGTGTTATAGTGCATGTGATATAGTATGGTATAGTGTAGTGCAGGGGATAGAGTGCCAAGCCTAGAGTCAGGAAGTGTCATCATTCTGAGTTCAAATCTGGCCAAGTGTAGTGCACATTCACCTTCTCCTTACTTTAAAATAAATGTATTTACAAGTTAAATGTGTTTAACAGTCACGATTTATTAAATGGTAATATGAAAATAGTCTTAGTAAAACTAAATTACAATGTGCATCAAGAAGTTCAATTTAAAGCAGTCCTGATAAAATGTTTTAAATCTAGCTGACAAAATGCCAGCTATTTAAGGAAGCAATTATCCCAATGCAATCAACAGAAAACTGCTAAAGAGTCAATGGTACTTCACTGGTAAAAAAAAAAAAAAAGGCCAGACCAGTGTACTTCATCACGATTTTGCTGATGCATCTTCCTTGATTATTGAGGCTTTTGTTCGTTATCTTCTTATAGTAAATGAGCCTGGTAAATAATAGTAAAAGACAGTATTTGGTTTATAACTCCCCTGAAATCATAGTCCTTGGTTTGTGACCATAATCATCTCCCTGGGAAATAATTGTGATGTCAGATTATGACTTTAAGTGGAAAACAGGCGGTAGAAAGACATGTGGCCAATTAACAATAAAGAGCAGTTTTCATGAAAATTAATTTTACAAAGATGGTGTGTTTTCTTTATTTTTTTAATAAAATCTCACATTTAATAAAGTTACCCCTTCCCCCAAGCTCCTCAATTCTTTATTATTTTACATTTAAAATTGGTTCTTATCTGATACTTCAATAACAGATTCTGGGAACTTGCTAATAAAATTTGGGCTGTTTTCTATGCTATTTGTACACTTGCAAGAGGAAATATATCCACCATGCTTTCAATTAATAGCTTTGGACTCTATTTTATTTTCTGTTTAAATTAAAAATAAAACTTTTGTTGTAATCATCATTGAACATGAAGCTGAAAACCATGTGACAATTTATTTGCTCTCAGGACACTTAAAATTAGCTTAAGTAGAAAAATGAAACCATTTTCTCCATGTTGCTTTTCTTTACACATATTTACCATAAATCTCAGGATCACTATTCTCTCCTTGTCTCTGTCTCCCTGTCTCTGTTTCTCTCTCTACATATATATATACACATATATATGTGTATATATATATATATGTATATATATGTACACACACATATATGTATATATGTATACATACATAGATAAATATAGAAAGAGAAAGAAATATATCTCTCTATATATACACAAATGCACATATGTATGTATGTATGTGTGTATATGTGTGTGTGTGTACCAATTTCATTGGAGAGGAAACTGGTATGAAATGTGTGACCTTGCAAATGGAAATGCATAAATGAACAGAAAAAAATAGCACAAGATAATTCTTTTTTAAATGTATTTACTATATTATTTTCCCCAGTTACAGTTAAAAACAATTTTAACATTCATTTCTTTAAAACTTAGGGTTCCAAATTTTCTCCTTTCTTCCCTCTCCCACATTGAGAAAGAAAGAAATTTGATATAGTGTTATCATGCAAAATATTTCCATGTAATTCATGTTGTGAAAGTAAAAATAGACCAAAAATATACACTCAAAAAAAAGAAAGGGAAAAAAAAGTTTGCTTCAGTCTGTATTCAGATGCCATCAGTTCTTTTTCTGGGATAGGTAGCAGTTTTCCTCACACATTCCTCAGAATTATCTTGGAAGATTGTATTATTGAAAATAACTGTCATTCACAACCGATCATCTTACACAGTATTGCTGTTACTTTATACACAGTACATTTCACTTTGCATCACCTTATGTAATTCTTTCCTCATTTTTTTCTGAGAGCATCCTGTTCATCATTTCTTATACAATAGTATTCCGTCATAATCACATACCATAATTTGTTCAGCCATGCCCCAAATGATGAGCATCCCCTCAATTTCTTATTCTTTGCAACTAGGAGAAGGCTGCTGTTAGTATGTTTGTACGTACATGTCCTTTTCTTTTTTTATCTCTTTTGGGAAATGAACTAGCAGTGCTATTACTACGTCCAAAGTTATACGTGGTTTTATAGCCCTTTGGTCATTGTTCGAAATTGCTCTACAGAATGTTTGAATCAGTTCACAATTCCACCAACAGTGCATTAGTGTTTCATTTTTCCCACAATCTCTCCAATATGTATATTTTCCTTTTCTGTCTTAATAGTCAATCTAATAGATATGAATTACTACTTCTGGTACTTTCTTCATTATTTTTTATGTCTCATTCACCAAGTTGTTGACTCATTTATCCCATGATTTTCTGGTGATCACTTCCATTTATCTCCCCATTTTTTCCTTTCTCTCTCTTACTTGATTTTCAAATTCTTTCCCATGACCTGAGACCAATTTACATTTTTGGAAGCCTTGGATATGAGAGCTCTGACTTTGTTTTCTTCTGAGTTTGTTTTCCTTTTCACCATATTATCTTTCTACGGTCAGAATTTGTTTTTCTCTTTGCTCATTTTCCTTTTGCTCATTTGACTTTTAACTCTGTTAAAGTAGCATCTTACTTTTAGGGTGGAGGGCACATGGTCCCAAGCTTTAGGGATTTTTTGTAGCTGTTTTCAAAGATACTTCTAGGGACCTGTAAGTTTTCAGTTCGTCCAAGGTGGTATGAACTAAGAAGGGTTTAGTACTCTCCTGTCCTGTGCTCTGGTCTGTGAGTGGCCGCAAACACTCAGCTTTTGTGTGCTATTACATCTCCTCACCCTGGGACTACCACTCAATACTGTACCCTGTGGTCTGATTGCTTCAGGAGCATCTACTGCTGTTGATAATTCAGTGACTCCCAAGGCCTGATCTTGGTTTGCTGGTGCCAAGTCTTCATGGGTATGGCCCATGTTATACTGTACTCCACTCTTACCATGTGTAAGGGAACTTTTTTGCTGACCTTAGAAATTATCTTTGGCATCATTAGGCTGAGAGGTCTAGAAATCACCAATACTCCTACTGATTCTATTGCCTTGAGGCCTGCTCTGTGTTTGCTGGAGGTTACTCTGTGCCATACTGTGTTTCTTTCTTACTCTGGTGAGACAGACTTTTGTTGCTGACCGTCCAAGATGTCTTGGCCTGGAAATTTCTTTCACTTCATCTTTTTGTGGGTTCGGCTGCTCTAGAATTTTGTTATAGTCATTATTCAAAGGTATGGAGGGGTTTGTGGGAGAGTTCAGATGAGTTCCTGCTTTTGCTCCACCATCTTCAAGACAGCTATTTAAAAAGAAAGAAAATCATCAATATGGGAAAAACAAATGGATACAAAAATATTGAACAGATTAACTAGATTCAATAGATTAACATATATGATTGTATGGGAGGTCCACCTAATTTATCATTACACATACCAGCACAAATGGACAATTAACTGGTTACAGAAGTGAACATGAAAAAAATATGCCAGATAAAAAGCCAGAAAATGACTAAATTCTTTTATTTCTCAGCCATGTAAGGGAAGACCAGGAGGCAGTAGCAATACAGAAGCCCAGTAAAGAATATCCAATATCAGTAATGGTCAAATCACTCAGAAGTTGTAACGAGGACAATTTTAGGAGAGCTAAATTTATGAATGATTTTTATTTTTCACACAAATAGGCCAATGAAAATTTTGCATTCTATACCCTAAAAACATTTTTTTAATATGATTGTATAGAACATTGGTATTAAACTCAAATAGAAATGAGTGCTTGTAGATCATATATTGACTTCTTAGAAAAACTACCAATTACTATTATTTTTAAACATTCCCCAATTGCATTTATATCTTGTTCTTATGCTCAAGAGTTTTGTAGGATGCAAATATGAGACTTCTAGGGTAAAGGTTTTAAATTCTAAAGGTCACTATGGGTCTTTCAATATTAGAAGTAATAAATTATTTTTAGAAATAGAAAATTAAATAGAAACTTAATGAATTGTTTTCTAATGATTATTTTCCTTCTTGCAGGAACTGACTAAAAATTCTGCTTGGCTGTACTATTAGCATGGGACTTACATAATAGATTCCAAGTAGGCAAGAATTCCTTATAGTGAAATCTCAATGAGAGTCAGAATTTTGCCTATTAAGTTTTTATTATATAATGCTTATCACCATACCAATTAGTTCCTTTCAGTGATTGATGTTTGTTGGAAATAGCAATGAACATAGTCTACTCTTTTCAAGGTTTAACTGTTCCAAAGAATGGGTATGATGAGAGCTCAGGGTGACTTGGATAACAGTTTAATTGCAAATACTTCTTTTATATAATGAGGTTGCTTTCCAAATACTTTCAAATGATGTTATTATCGTTGCTGTTGGAAACCAAATAATTCTGAAGACAGCTTTATTCAGTGATAACCAAAGCTGCTCCAGAATCAGAGGATCTGTTTTAAATACTATATCAACTACTATGTTGTTGTTGTTTAGATGAATAGTTATGTCTGACTCTCTGTGACCCCACCAGGGATTTTCTTGAGAAAGACAATGAAGTGGTTTGGCATTTCCTTTTTCACCTCCTATTACAGATGAGGAAACCCAGACAAACAGGGGTAAGTGACTTGCTCAGGATTGCAGATAATAAGTATCTGAGATCAGATTTTAATTCAGGTCCTTCTGATTTTAAGGTCAACTTTCTATCCACTGCACCACCTAACTGGCCCTATATCTCATGCTTACTATTTGCAGAAATTTAGGTAATTAATTTAACCTTCCTGAGCTTCAGTTTATCCATTTTAAATTGAGGGTCTTGAGTTATATAACCTTTAAATGTCTCTTCGAGTTCTAAATTGATGATTCTATAACTGTCTTAAGGTCAGCATTTAGACCACTGTAACTACAAAGTACTTATAAAATGTAAATATTCCACCTTGAGAGGGTTCAAGAACCCAGTATAGGCCAAGTACTTATTTCCTACACACAAAAGAAATGCTAAGGGATACAAAATGTCACATCTCATATGACTTAAAACAAGATTCAGAAATTTAACTAATAACTGTCAACATTCTCCCAGGAAACCGTTCAGCATTTAGACAAGAAGTAATTTTTAGGGCTGATGATTAGGCATTTTCATCTTACCCAAGTTTTGTATGCATGTCTGCTGTCAAGCAATGCCAGAAAATTGGAATCTTCCTTTTGTCAATGGGTTGTTTTCCCTCATACAATTGTTTCCCTTGCTTCCAGCTTTCCGCATTCACTGAATCTAGCACCTCTAACCCTTTCATACTCTTAAGATCATTTCTAAGCATGTCTGGATATGTACACCTAAGAGCTTGACTCAGGAATTGAAACTCAGAGTAGAAAAGGAGTCCCATCACCAGCCTGCCTAATTGATTCCATACTCAGTATGGCAATAGCCACAGAGTAGGAGAAATACACAAGCCATACTCAATTCCTTCATCCTTCTCACATAGGAGAATCAAAGCAAGCCAGAAGCTGCCTCACCTTTAAAAATGTCCATGAAAGAATAAGCTTGAATAGCTCAGTATCTTCATCATCCAAAGAGTACACAATGTTCAGCACTGAACACATGACTAGTCATAATAAAGGAATTCATTAGCTCCAATCCATCCAATAGCAAAGTCAGTACATATGATCAGTCAGAACCAGGAAGGACAACTCTGATAATATTCCATGAGATAGACTTTGTTACAAAGGTTTATCATGGGACAGTATCTTATCTCTATAATTTCCTTAAATCCCATTACCTCAAATTATCGAAAATGAGAAGTAGAATTGAAAAGGGACTTAACTATCACCTGGTAACTAGTTTTCCTAATTCAGACCCCTCATTTAAGATTGTATATTGCTCTTATTAAGTGACATCTGAATCTTCATAACAAACCACATCATAATAGAGTTCTTTTCTCTATTATAGTGTGTTATTCTCAAGGGAGAGCACTATGGCAAAAAGGGATCAGGAGCTGGTAATAAAACAGGAAGATATGACTTCAAATCCTGGCATTGACACATCATAATTTTGAGTCCCTGAGCATGTCATTTAAACTTTCAATGTTCAAGATAATTTTCTTAGATTGTAGATTGCTGAGAAAGTACTGGCATTCATTGTAAGAGGAAGTTTCTTCATTTAAGAGTTCCCTATATCAATGAAATCACAAATGCAGCCCATTTCCTGAATCTTGTCTTCCAGGGAATCCTTCTTGGATACAACCAAATCCTAGGTCAATAAGTACAGTTTTTGTTTGCTTGTTTTATTTTATCTTTTAAGGATTTTCACTTGTTTCTGATGTCAACTAAATTGAGTGAGATGATGCAGGTTATGTCGCATTATCTATTTCTTTTCCTTTCTCTCAGGGTCTCAGACAATGGAAAGATGGCAGCATTTCTATTAGAATGATTGTATGCTGTTGCTATAAAAAAGGAAATGTTGCTATGGATGTTTTCAGCAATATCCAAAAAAACACTGGAAGACAGAAACAACTACAAGAGAAGTCATACAAATAAGTGTGGAATTATAAAGAATCTCAGAGATGAAACCAGGAATACATCGAGTCATATAGCTATAGTTATAGATATAGATATGGATATGGGCAGATATATGCAAACCTATAGACATATATGTACACACATATGTACATATGTGTATCTGTTTACATTTAGGTAGATATATGTATGCATATATATCTATGCATGTATAAGCATATACACAAGTGTGTAGATTGTTATATATGTGCATACACACACATATATACATATATATCCCCATACATATAAACATCTCTAATGTACATGTGTGTGTTTATGTGTGCACTCTCAAAATTTATAAATTAGTGCTGACAATATAGGCTGAGTACGGAGGGGCAGAAAATTGATCATTCCATTATAATCAACTCATTAAAATCTCTTTTCTGGCCAAATAGATTGGAAGAGGTATAATACATATAGGTACAGGTGTAATGGATTGTTTCTTGCTACGGAACCATTTTACTTAGAAATATTTTTTTCAAAAAATCTTATCACATCAATGTATGAAAACAACGAAAAATAAATACATCAAAGCCAAAAATAAAGTAAAAATTTCAAAGATAAGTTAGTTTGTAATCTAATTTAGAGAAAATGCATTTTTACTTTCTAATAGTACTAACGAACGAGCTAGTAATAACATTTCCTATTAGTGAAAATAAGCACTTTAATAAACTGCCTGAGTATTTCACAGGTATTGTAAATGGCAGCTGCTATTAGAATTTACTTCAGTAATGTAGTAGATAGCCATATAAAGCCTACATATCTGAACAGAGCATAAATTAAATTTGGTCCTCAGGTGATTTTCACATGTAAATGCAGGTTTTTTTGAAAAATGTTTTAATTTTCCTTTTAATGATCTTTCCTCTTTTGTACAACAGTGGCTAGTAAACTTTTCTCATCTCTTCTCACCTTTTTAAGTTCTGTGGCATCCAAAATAACTTTTTGGTTTAATTTCACTAATTTCTAGATAAAGAAAGAAAAGGCAATGGGTGAACATGTACATGCTCACATGTGCACGCACGTGTGTGCGCGCGCACACACACACACACACACACACACACACACAAAGAAGAGCACTGACCTGAGTTCAAATTTTGACTTTCCCACTTACTTTTGGAGTGATACTGAGTAGTGGATTTTAACCCTCTGAGGCTTCATTGTTTCCTCATCTGTAAACAAAACGAATTGGAGCAAATGACCTCTAACGTCCTTTTTAACTCCAAGTATCAGATTTTTTTATTTTGTATCATCATAAAGTAGTATCCAGTAAAATGAACGAGAATTCAGTTTACATAACTAATCAGAAGAAAAGCCTTCCAGTTTTGTATGGATATACTTAGCATATTTCGGAGAAAATAGGTTGTTTTTGAGTTACCAGGAGTTTTTCTAGTTTTATAATGTTTGCCACCGTTGACAGTGGGGTGAAAAAGATTATTGTTATCATATGTTATTATTGTTTATTGTAACACTGAATATTATTTAACCAATGCTGACTTACTACACTAAGGAAGAAATTGGTAGTAGTGAAAACCATGGAGTCAGAAAAGACTGACTTCAGTTTTTGCCCCTGAAACATACTATCTTTGCACAATGGGAAAGTCCAAACCTCTTAGCAGCTACAGCCAACTCTAAGATTCTAAACTACAGAAATGTTTCATCAGTGGTAGCAGATCCACACACAAGAAAAGCTGAAATCTTTGGCCCTGATTTTATACATGTACACATATGCATAGATTTGTATGTGTATGTGTATATTTTTAGGGTATCCCAAAAAGTTTTAGTGCATGGTTGAGCTATTACAGGTAACTTAACACATTACTAAGACTTTTATAGACTCTAGTCACTTCACACTACACTAAGACTTTCTTTGGGGATAGCAGTCTGTCTCTTAGATATTTACACATATATGAAACTCTCATTTCTCTCTATGATACACAAATATGTGGATATATACAAACACATATATGTATACATGCATATGTTTTGTTTCCATGCCTATATGTGTGTATATCATGTGTTTATGTGTGTGTATATATATATGTATATGTATATTGTTGATATTTTGCTTTGAAGTGCACAAATTTTACTTTACTGAAGTTCATTTAATTTCTTTAATTGATTGTTAAGTTAAGAATAATTTTGGGACTTTATAATCAATTATAACTGATATTTATGTAACACTTAAAAATATATTTTTGTCCCATAACAAACATACTTAACTCTCAGTCAGTCAACTAGCATTTATCAAGGACCTATTATGTGTCAGCCATACTAAGCACAGAGGAAGAAAAATGAAGCAAAAGACAGATGCTGTCCTTCAGGAGCTCAAAGTTATTCTCTTAAACCAGGATTTTGTAAAAGGAAAGTTAGTTCATGATTGATATTTTTTCTAGGTTACAATTCAGTAATTTCTTGTCTCTCTCTGAGCACTGATTATTGTTCCTAAAGCAGAATCAGGTATATGATCACTTTGTAATGCACTCATGTGATACTGACTGACATCAAGTATCTCAAGTGTTCACCTCTTGGTTATTATCATAATTTTGCTTTCAATAGTGAAAATCACTAGTGAAGTACTTTATCACTAAAATAGTCCAAATCCATATGATTGCAGAAGACATTAGGTGTTTAATTCTATGAAAACCAATAAAGAATGCTATTAATTTGATCTTAACTAAAAGAACAATGGTATTTCTACCCAGAATATTGGCAATGTTGACTATGCTGATAAATTTGTCTTTCTTTTACCTTAGGAATATTTTAAGGGAATTTTCTTTCCATAATCTGCCTCATCTGAAGGCTGTTCATTAAAATATTCCCTTCCTTTATTTTTTCTCAGTATCTAAATTGAAGGAAAGTTACAAGCACTTTAATCTGATAGTTGAGCAGCATTCATTTTAAGGATTGTCTTAGGATTCTGGTTGGAGAGGAACATTAAAAACTGGAAAGGAACTTGGGGTCGTCAGATCTACTTGGAGGGTCATTTTATACTTAAAAAGCAAATAAACAAACAAAAAACACCATAATAGATGATAGCAGTGGTGATTCCCCAGACCTTTCAATGAGGGTGTAGTGGGGCATGTCAGAGCTGGGTGAGAGAGCAGCACAGTCCTGTACAGGGCCTGCAGCAGCAGCTTTCAGACCACAGCCTGAATGGTTGAAAGTCACCTATTTAAACTTTCTTGAGCCAAGATGGTGGAGTAAACAGTAATTCACTATAACTCACCCTTGTTGACCTTGAAAAACTCAAAGAGTACTGCCCAATAAAAATCCTGGCATAGTGGATCCAGCAACAAGACAGGGTACTGCATTCTGTTAGTGCTAGCTTAGGAGACTAGGGGGATTAAGAGGAAAGCTCCCTCTTGCAGTGGCTGAAAGGGACCAGTACAGGATAGGAGGCTTCCCAGTGAGCTAGTGGCAAGTCCCACCTGAGCAGAGCAGCAGGAGATCCTTAGCCCCAGGATAGAAGAGCAGGCAAACACCAACACTAGACATACAACAACTCTAGTTTAATACCAGTTAAAATACCAGACCACTACAACATTCAAATGAAAGTACCTGAGGCCCCAGCACAAACTTGTAACCAGGCCCCTAGATCCCAGCACAATGAGTCTGGGACAGTGCCACCTGTGCCCCAGAAGTAGAGATAAAATTTAAAAACCAGAAGTAAAGGTACGCAACATGAGCAAAAAGAATAAAACAAATCAATGACCATAGAGAAATGTCCTGATGACAGGGAAGATAAAAACACAAATTCAGGAGAAGAAAACATGGTCAATATACCCTCATCTAAAATCTCAAAGGGAAATATGAACTGATCTCAAACCCCTCTCCCTCCACCCCCCCCCAAAATAATAAAAACTTGGAAGAACTCAATAAGGAGTTTAAAAGTCAAATATGAGGGGTAGAAGAGAACCTTAAAAATACAATTGATATACTGGAAAAAAGTACCCTGAAGGAAACGATTCCATAAAAAGTAGAATTGGACAAATAGATAAGGAAGTACAGAAAGCTAACTGAAGAAAACAATTCATTAAAAAATAGAATTTGGCATCTAGAAACTAATGGTTCTATGAGATCTCACAGATTAGTTAAACAAAATCAGAAGAATGAAAAAATTAACAGAAAATATAAAATACCTCCTTGGAAAAAAAAACTGACATGGAAAATAGATCCAAGAGAGAAAATCTAAGAATTATTGGTCTACCTGAGAACCATGATGGAAAAAGACCCTGGACAGTATCTTTCAAGAGATCATCAAAGAAATCTGTCCTGAGCTACTAGAATCAGAGTATAAAATAATCATTGAAAGAATTCACCAATCACCTTCTGAAAGAGATCCCAAATTAAAAATGCCAAGAAATATTGTAGTCAAATTCCAAAATTATCAGATTAAGGAGAAAATACTACAAGTAGTCAGAAAGAAACATCTCATATATAATGGAACGACGGTCAGGATTACACAAGACCTTGCAACTTCTACAATAAAAGACTGAAGGACTTTGAATATGGTGTTCTGTAAGTCAAGAGAACTTTGATTAGAACCAAGAATCAACTACCTGGTGAAGTGCAGCATAATCTTACAGGAGAGGAAATGGACATCCATGAAATAGAAGAACTCCAGATTTTCCTGATGAAAAGACCAGAACTCAGTGGAAAATTGAACTTCAGGTATAGGACTCAACAAAGACATAAAAAAGTAAACAGGAAAGGGGGGATATTAATCAATAAGGACAAACTGTTTGTATCCATACATGGGAGGATGATACAACTTTTCAGAAATGAATCTTTATTAAATAATATATAAACAAAATATATAGAAAGAGATTTGGGTTTAATTTAATTTGATTTTGAAGTGTTGATAAAAAAACAGTGCTGAATAAAGATTGTAATGGGAGAAGAGTAAAAGTAGTAGGCAAAAAAGTGTAAGTTAAATCACATGAAAATGTACGAAGATATATTACAGTAGAGGGGAAGAAGACAGGATGCTGAGCATTGTTTGGACTTTACTCTTATCGGATTTGGCTCAAGAAGGCAATAACATATTCAGGTATAGAAATCTCACTTGTCCTTAGGAAGTTGGAAAGGTAAGGGAAAATAAAAGAGAGGGGGAAACAGGAAAGAGGGAAGAAACAATAACGCAAACGGGCAAGAAAAGGAAGGGGTTGATAGAAGGGGGGAAATGGAGAAAGAAGGCAGTCCAAAGTCAAACTTTAATGAGGAGGGAAAGGGAAAAATGGAGACAGAAATGTATAAATGGGCAGGGGAAAGGATGGAGAGAAAGACACAAATAGTAATCACATCTGTGAATGCAAATGGGATAAAGACTCCCATAAAATGGAAGTGGAGAGCAGAATGGATTAAAAATCATAATCCTACAACATGTTGTTTACAAAAAAAAAACATTTAAAACAGAGGGATACACACAGGGCAAAGGTAAAAGGCTGAATGCTTCAACTGAAGTAAAAAAAAAAGCAGGGATGGTAATCCTAATATCATACAAAGCAAAAGTAAAGATAGATCTAATAAAAAGAGATGAGGAAGGAAATATACCCTGCTGAAAGGCACCATAGACCATGCAGTAATATCATTACTAAACATATATGCACCAAGTGGTATAGCATTCAAATTCTTAGAGGAGAAGTTAAGGGAGTTACAGGAACAAATTGAGAGCAAAACTATACCGTGGGGGATTTCCACTTCCACCACTCTGAGCTAGGTACACAGTAAATTAAACAATAAAGAGGGTAAGAAGGTGAATAGAATTTTAGCAAAGTAACATATGGCAAACCTCTGGAGAAAATTAAATGTTGATAGAAAGGTATACTATACTTTTTTTCTCAGTAGTATACTACAAGTACACAAAAATTGACCCTATACCAAGAGAATAAAATCTTCACAATCCAATGAAGGCAAAAACATTAAAAACATCCTTTTCAGGTCATCATGCAATAAAAAATAGTATGTATTAAAGGACCATGGACAAATAGATGAAAAATTAATTGGAAACTAAATAATCTAATCCTAAAGAATGAGAGAGTCAAACAACAAATCATAAATTCAATCAATAATCTCATTTAAGGAGAGTGATGACTATTAGACAACATACCAAAACTTATCAGACACCACAAAATCTGTCCTTAGGGGAAGTTTTGTATCTCTAAATGCTCACATGAATAAAATACAGAGAGAGAAGATCAATGAACTGTGGAAGCAACTAAAAAGGTAAAAAAAAAAACAAATTAAAAATCCCTAATTTTACACCAAATTAGGAAACCTGAAAATGAAAGGAGACATTAATAAAATTGAAATTAAGAAAAAACTTATTTAATAACAGCTGACTTTATGAAAAAAACAGTAAAATAGAGAAACTTTTGGGAAATTTGATTAAAAATAAAGAAAATCAAATTATTAGTGTCAGAAATGAAAAATTCACTTTCACCACCAATGAAGTAGAAATTAAAACAATAATAAAGAATCATTTTGCCCATCTCTACAAATGGATGAATATTTATAAAAGTATGAACTTTCTAGATGAATAGAAGAGTAAGTAAAATACTAAACAATCTCATCTCAGAAAAAGAAATTGAACAGGCCATCATGAACACCCTAGGAAAAGACACTAGGGTCAGATGGATTTACAAGTGAAGTCTACCAAACATTTAAAGAACAATTAATTCCATTACTATTTAGAGTATTTTGAAAAATTGGCAAAGAAGTCCTACCATTTTTTTATGAGACAAGTATTGTACTCATACTTAAACCAGAAGGAATCAAATCAGAAAAAGGAAATTATACACCAATTTCCTTAATGAATGTAGATGTAAAAAATTTAAATAACATAATAGCAAAAAGATTATAGTAACTTATCATGAGACTAATACACTCTGCCCAGGTAGAATTTATTCCTGTAATGCAAGACTTACTCATATTAGAAAAACTATCAGCATAATTTATCATATCAACAATACAACTAACAAGAAACCATGTGATTATCTCAATAGTAAGTAGAAAACCATCACTTGCTCATGGGTAAGCTGAGCTAATAGAATAAACGTCACAATTTTACCTAAATTAATTTATTTATTTAATGCCATACCGATAAAACTACCAAAATTATTTTATAGACCTAGAAAAAATAATAATAAAATTCATCTGAAAGAAAAATGTACAGAATATCCAGTGAGTTAATGAAAAGAAGTGCTATGGCAGGTGACCTAGTCATACCAGATCATAAATTGTATTATAAAGCAGCAATCATCAAAACTTCTAGACACTAACTAAGAAATGGAGTGGTGGATCAGTGGAGTCAATTGCTATAATCATAGACTACTGTACTTTGTGTACCTAACCAATTCCACTCATCCATCACTCCATATTTTATAATAGTAATGGGATTAAATGAGTTACCCAGGGTCCACATTTGGGAAATGTCTGAGACCATATTTGAATTCAGGTCCTCTTGACTCCAGGGCCCATGCTCTAGACACTAAGCCACCCACCTGCCCCTAATAATCATTTATTAAGCACTCAATGTTATACTGTTACATAATGTTTGACTACCATATAAATTGAGTTTATAAAGTAGTATAAAAATATTAAAGATAGATATGTCCTGAAAACATGGAAACCAAAGAGAGGGATAATAGATGCAAGAGTGATACTGTTGCCCATAACATATTAAAAGAATCTCACGAAGTTCTTCAGATTAGATATTACATTTTTTTAATGGACAAGAATTGGACAGAATGAGAAGATGGTATAGGGTTGTTATATCTATTGGTTGGAAGGAACGTCTATAGGAGTGAAACTGTTAATTTATCAAAGGGATCATTAATTGGGGGGTTAGAAGATATATCATAATCATCCTTGATAACTACTAACCTGTGACATTTTTGACAATCATAAATTGTTTTTTATCTTCTTCAACATATAGCCCAAAAAACAGCAAAAATTTTATATTAAATCAAATTGTATGAGTGCAAAAAGAATCTTACTTGAGAAAACCTAGAATATTAGAAAATGAGTATTATACATGGATTATTAATATTTATATTCCCATTTACATGTACAAAATGCCTTTAAAAGTTCTATAGACTGGATAGACTAGAAGGCCAGTTATCTACTAACATACTTACACTTTACTTAGACACAGTAGAATTTTGAGGTAAAAAGGAATATAAAGATCATTTAGTTCCATATTCTTCCAGTGAAGAAATAAGGGCTGCAAGTGGTAAAGAAACTTTCCTAGTATCATACAACAATTATAAACTGGAATTTGAACCTAGGTCTTCTGGTTCCAAAGCTAGTGTTCTTTCTACTGCACGATACTATCAATAGGTGAATTAATCAGCCTTTCCAATAACAAACACCTGACACCAACATGACAAAACTGAATATATCAAAATCATGGATCTCTAAAAATATCAAAAGGAAACAAAAATACAAAGACCATAAAACTCCTGAATCTATAAAAGAAATGATAATGAGGCTGCAGTTCTCTCATTTTGGAACTGATCAATTACAATCTCTCTGGGATTCAATTTCCTCATCTATAAAAATAAAGTGATTAGATTAGATGCTCTTAAAAGTCCATTCCAGCTCAAAATATATGATCCTATAGACATTGTACTATTTTACTGAAGTAAAATAGTAGATAATAGACAACTTCATTATTCTTGATTGGAAGCAGTGATGGAAATGGGAGTACTGGCAAAATATTGGGAAGATGAAGACAGCTAAATCCTGGCATTGAATTCAATGCCTTCAGTATCACATTCTCTTCACATTTGTTGGGGATAGGTATTAGAGTGAATAGAATCATGATTTCCTTGTTAGAGAGAGCTCCTAGGCAAATCTCACTCTACTCATATTGGCCAGCATATACTTTGCAACTTACAGTCTTGGAGAGTTATGTAGAGCAATGAGAAGTTAAACGATTTGCTCATGGTCCCATAGCCTATATGTGACATAGGTGGGACTTTTACTCAGACCAATTCAAGATAAATCAAATATTATACAATTTTATCTCTTGATGTTGTATTTGTTAACTTTTTTTATTTAAAATCTCCGCTGTGTGCTGCTATGTATTGTACCACTTCTGACGTTCTAGGAATATAGTAGCATCATTGACTTTTACTTTAACTGAATCTCTGTGCAGTTGAGAAACTATACCTGCCATTAAAGATAAAATAGTCATTTAATTTGGAACCTAATATAGTTCTCTATTCCTTACAAAGATTTCCATTTTCATTCTTTTCTCCTCAGATACTTTGACATAAGTTTCATTTTTTAGGGTGAAAAGTTAGGGATATACACAGTTTAGGGTGTAATAGAATCAAGACAGAAATATAATTTAGGATTATTCCCTTTTTAAATAAAGCCTTGAATTGATGGCACCATATTGTGTACTTTATAATGCAAGCTTTTATTCTTAGAATTAATATACTGCCTTCATACCTTAACCATTTACACTGATATTTTGCAGTTTTAATAATTTTAAGCAGATTGCTAGCAACATTATACTTAACTATATGAGAATTAAATAGTGAGAATTATTGATAGAAGATGCCAGTTAATGAAATTCCTACTAGCATTAAAACATGAGGTAAATAACTCATCATGTTATCTTTTAGATTTTAGACTGTTTCACAAAACCCCCAAATAAATACCTTAGAACTTATATATTTATATGTATATTTATATATACATATATTTACATACACACAAATTATATTTACATATTTGTGTGTATATATGCACCTGCATATACACACATATATGTGTGTGAATAGCTTAAGGTCTTTCTTTTATTCTATGAAAATTAACTGTTTTTATTTATAGTTGTTTATATTTGTTGTTTTTATTTTATACTTGTTTTTCTCACTGTTGTTTTTTTCCTTTTCTCTCTTGGATATTCAAAATGAAGATTAGGCCATAATAATTAATAATATCTTTAATTATACTGTGCAAGTTTCTGCTGTGGGTTTTTCTAAGTCATTCTGACTAAATCTCTCTGCGTCAGTTTCCCCATCTGCTAAATGGGAATAATTAGAGCACTTTACACTTGGAGATATTGTGAGATTGAAATACGATGTTTCTAAAGTACTTTGCAAAATTTAAGCACTACATAAATGCTAATTGTTGTTGTTATTTTTCACTGAGTTCCCAATAGCATTAGAGTCAGCTCTACACTTTTACCCATTCTTAATATTTCTAAGAAAGATTTCAGAAGCATTGTAGCTCATGGAAGTGCTTGAAGAGACTAAATGTCAGGCAACTTTTTCCTGGTGTGGTGAAGGACTCTTTACCAACAAGGAAAAAAATAGATTTTCTCGTCATCAGTGGTCAGTAGAGTTAAAAGTGACTGTCGTCCTCCATATATGTGAAAATATGTCAGTGTATGCTATTTTTCATACCCATGTCATAAATTATTCCAGTTCATTAAGTCTTCTTTTATAAATTCTACTGAACGAGGAGAGAGGCAAGAAGGCAAAGTAATAGCAAGGATTTGCTATGACTCTCCCTGCCAAACCACTCCACGTACCTGTAAAAATAACTCTAAAAAATTCTAGGTTTATAGAACCCACAAAATGGTTGAATGAAACACATTTCCAGTCCAAGACAGCTTGGAATGTCGACCAGGAAAATTGACAGGAAGTATCTATCATACTCAGGTGAGAGCAGAACAGAGCAGTCTCGTGTGGGCCAGGCTGGAACAGACAGGGCTGCAACAGACCTCAGGCACTGAGTAACTGGTATTTCTGGCAATTTCCAGACTTCTCAATGCACAAATGACAAAGATAGCATAGAAGGTAAATGGGAAAACTCTGTGGGACCTGTTCTGCCTGGAGTTCTGCCAAAACTGCAGGACAGAGGAGGAGGAGTTGTGGTGCTTTAGGCAGTAGCAGTAGTTATGGCAGTGGCCGCTGCTTCTGGAGATCTTCAGCCCACAGACAGTGGGGGATTGAGTGGTTGATTCACAACCCCTGAAGCCTAGGATGGTACACCCACCCCCCCACTCCCACCACCACTTGAAGCAGAATCTTACATTGGAAAAGAGGTAAAAAGTCAAGTATTTGACTGAGAACATGAGCAATCAGTATAAAAATAATTTCAGATAATAGGATCTTACTTTGGTGAGAAAGAAAATCAAAACATACCCAAAGAAAACAACAAAATCAAAGCTCTTACATCCAAAGCCTCTAAGAGAAATATAAATTGTTCTTAGGCCATGGAAAAGCTCAAAAGAGATTTTGAAAATCAAGTAAGAGAAGTAGAGGAAAGTTTGGAAGATAAATAAGAGGGATGAAAGAAAATCATGAAAAACAAGTCAACAGCATGCTAAAGGAAACCCCAAAAATATTGAAGGAAAAGAGTTGAAAAAGAGACTAACTTAAATAACAAAAGAGGTCCAAAAAGCCAATGAGGAAAATAATGTCTTTAAAATAGTATTGACCAAATGGAAAAAAAGATCCAAAAGCTCGCTGAAGAAAATAATTCCTTCAAAATTAGAATGGAGCAAATGAAAGCTAATGGCTTGATGAAAAATCAAGAAATTATAAAACAGAACCAATAGAATGAAAAGCTGGAACACTATGTGAAATATCTCATTGGAAAAAGAACTGGCCTGGAAAATGAATCTAGGAGAAAAAATTTTAAAAATATTGAACTACCTGAAAACCATGCTCAAAAAGGGAGCCTAGACATCATCCTTCATGAAATTATCAAAGAAAACTGCCCTGACATTCTAGAGCTAAAGGGTAAAATAAATATTGAATGGATCCATTGACCACATCATGAAAGAGTTATGAGAAGAAAAACTTCTAGGAACATTGTAGCCAAATTACAGAATTATTAGGTCAACGAGAAAGTATTGCAAGCAGTCAGAAAGAAAAATAAAACAATTTGAGTATTTTGGAAATACAGTCATCATCTTTCAATAAATTATCAAGGAGAAAGATGATGGAATAGAAGGATGGACCTGTTCTAGCTCTCCCCCCATAGCCCATAAAATAACTATAAAATGAACTCTAAACAAATTCTAGAGCACCAGAAGGCACAAAATGACACAGGGAAAGAGATTTCCATCCCAAGACAGCCTGGGAGGCTGACAGGAAAAGTTGATCACACTGGGATCAGAGTAGAGTGCAGCCCAGTCTTAGCCATGTAAATGCACAGACAGGACTGCCGCAGGCTTCAGGGCATACAATAACGGGTAGCAGATGCAGTTCCCTGATACCTCAACCCCAAAATGACAAAAATAAAACAGCTTAGAAGGCAATGAGAAGGATCTTTCACTTTGGTGAGAAGGGAGCCTGGTCTGACCCCAGCCCTGACCCCTGGAAAGTAGCAGCTTCTACCTTTAGAGCTCTTAGCCAAAAGACTCTGGGGGAATACAGCCGCTAATCTAGGTTGCAGTCCTGAGTGGCAGTCCTGGGGTGAGACGGAGTACTAATGTGGTGGAATTGATGGATGTTCCAGAGAGGAAATTCAACTCACCAATCCTAGGCAGAAAGGAATACTTGTGATTGCTCATAGACCAGAGTACAGACCATGAAAAGAGGAAACTCCTTTCTCTTGATTGTATTACCTTGGAGGAAATGAGAACATAATATCCTCAACTTGAAAAAGGATTCAAAAATCAAATAACTTACTGGAAAAGTGTCCCAAAAAGGGGAAAAAAATAAGACTATTGAAGGTTAATTTCTTGGTGAACAGGTATTTTTTAAAATCCTTTTGGATGAAGAAGAACAAAACGTACCATCAGAGGAAGTTAACAGCTTGCTAAAGAAGACCCAAAAAGATGCCGCAAAAAAAATGAAAGTAGACTAAGTCAAATGTTAAAAGAGGTCCAAAAAGTCAGTGAGGAGAAGAAAATTTTAAAAAGCAAAATGGGCCAAATGGAAAAAGAGTTTCAAAAACTCACTGAAGAAAATAGTTCTTTAGGGGGAGGAGCCAAGATGCTGGAGTAGAAAGACACACTTATACTAGTTCCAAAACCACAACCTATAAAATATCTGCAAAGAACAACTCCCATCAAATTCTGGAGCAGTGGACGCCACAGAACAACAGAGTGGAGGAGATTTCTGTTACACAAAGACCGGAAAAACCCTCACCAAAGGTCTGTCATGCTTGGGACCAGAGTGGAACCCAGCTGTACCTTGGCCAAGCAGCCCCGGGAGGAGCAGATCTGAGCAGGCTTCACAGACAAAATCTCTGGTGGTCGCAGTGCTCCCTCCACCCACAGGCACTGCAGGTAAGTGAGAGAGACTTCTGGGCTGGCAGAGAGGGAAGCAGGGTGTCTCCATAACTCAGGTCCCCCTCGGAAGGCAGCAGCAGGGGCAGTGGGCAGCCAGAGGCTCCCAGATCAGGCAGGAGCTCGGCAGGAGCTCCATTACAGAAGATCTCTGCATAAACACCCTGAGGGAACTGAGCCTAGGAGGTGGCCCTGCCCCTACCAGAGAACCTGATTTCATTGTACCCTGAATAGCAGTCCTGGCTGCAGCTGAAAGCCCTGAGGCTGGGGAGCAGCATTTGAATCTCAGACCCCAAGCACTAGCTGGGTGGATCTAGATGGGGGGGTGGAGAAGAATCTCAGAAGTCAAGTAACTAATTGGGAAAATGCCCAGAAAAAAGGAAAAAAAAAATAAGACCATAGAAGGTTACTTGCTTGGTGACCAGATGTTTCTGCCTTTCCTTTCTGACGAAGAAGAACAATGCTTACCATCAGGGAAAGACATAGGAGTCAAGGCCTCTGTATCCCAAACATCTGAAATAGATATCCAATGGGCTCAGGCCATGGAAGAGCTCAAAAAGGAGTTTGAAAATCAAGTTAGATAGGTGGAGGCAAAACTGGGAAGAGAAATGAGAGAGAGGCAAGAAAAGCATGAAAAACGGATCAATACTTTGATAAAGGAGACATAAAAAAATGCTGAAGAAAATACCACCTTGAAAATAGTCTAACTCAATTGGCAAAAGAGGTTCAAAAAGCTAATGAGGAGAAGAATGCTTTCAAAAGCAGAATTAGCCAAGTGGAAAAAAGGGGTTCAAAAGCTCATTGAAGAAAATACTTCTCTCAAAATTAGAATGGAACAGATGGAGGCTAATGACTTTCTGAGAAACCAAGAAATCACAAAACAAAAGCAAAAGAATGATAAAATGGAAGAGAATGTGAAATATCTCATTGGAAAAACAACTGGCCTGGAAAATAAATTCAGGAGAGACAATTTAAAAATTATGGGACTACTTGAAAGCCATGATCTAAAAAAGACCCTAGACATCATCCTTCATGAAATTATCAAGGAAACCTGCCCTGATATTCTTGAACCAGAAGACAAAATAAGTAATCAAGGAATCCACCAATCACCGCCTGAAAGAGATCCAAAAGGAGAAACTCCTTGGAGTACTGTGGTCAAATTCCAGAGTTCCCAGGTCAATGAGAAAATATTGCAAGCAACTAGAAAGAATCAATGCCAGTTTTGTCTAGATACAATCAGGAAAACACAAACTCTAACAGCTTCTACATTAAGGGATGAAAGGGAGTGGAATAGGATATTCCAGAAGTCAAAGGAACTAAGACTAAAACCAAGAGTCACCTACCCAGCAAACTGAGTCTAATACTTCAGGGGAAAATATGGTCTTTCAATGAAATAGAGGATTTTCAAGCATTCTTGATGAAAAGACCAGAGCTGAAAAGGAAATTTGGCTTTCAAACCCAAGAATGAAGAGAAGCATGAAAAAGTAAACAGCAAAGAGATGTCAAAAGGGACCTAATAAAGTTGAACTGTTTACATTCCTACATGGAAAGATAATATCTGTAACTCTTGAAACTTTTTGGTATCTGAGTACTTGGTAGGATCACACAGACATACACACACACACACACACACACACACACACACACACACACATGCACGCACATATAGTGACAGAGAGTACAGAGTGAATTGAGTAGGAAGGGATCATATCATAAAAAAATGAATTTAAGTGGTGAAAGAGAAATGTATTGGGAGGAGAGAGGGAGAAATGGAATAGAGCAAATTATCTCACACAGAAGATGCAGGCAGAAGACCTTTTAATGAAGGGGAAAAGAGGGGAGGTGAGAGACAAACATGAAGTTTACTCTCATCACATTTGCCCAAGGAAGGAATAAAATGCACACAAAATTTTGGTATGAAAACCCATCTTACAATACAAGAAAGTGGGGGAGATGGGGATAAGCAGGGTGGGGGGAATGATGGAAGGGAGGGAAATGGGAGGAGGGAGAAATTTGAAATCAACACTCTTGGGGAAGGACAGGATCAAAAGAGAGAATAGAAGCAATGGGGGGCAGGATACGATGGAGGGAAATATAGTTATTCTTACACAACACAACACGACTATTATGTATTTCATTTGCAAAGTACACAGATATGGCCTATATTGAATTGCCTGCCTTCCCACGGGAATGGGTGGGGAGGGAGGAATGGGGAGAAGTTGGAACTCAAAGTTTAAGGAACAACCATGGAGTATTGTTCCTGCTACTAGCAAATAAGAAATAGAGGTAATGGGGAATAGAAAGTTATCTGGCCCTACAGGACAAATGAGAAGATGGGGTAAGGGAAGGGAGGAATGAAAGAAGAGAGGGCAGATTGGTGACATGGGTAATTAGAATGCTCAGTATATTGGGGAGGGGGAAGGGCCAAATGGAGAGAAAATATGGAACCCAAAATTTTGTGAAAATGAATATAAAAAGTTAAATAAATAAATTTATTTAATAAACAAAATAAAAGAAAAAGGGAAAATAGTTCTTTAAAATTAGAATGGAGCAGATGAAAGCTAATGAGTTTGTGAGAAAACAAGAAACTTTAAAACCCAAAAGAATGAAAAAATATAGAAGATACTGTGAAATAACTCATTGGAAAAACAACTGATCTGGAAAATAGATTCAAGAGAAACGAATTAAAAGTTATGGGAGTACCTGAAAGGCACAATCAAAAAAAGAACCTAGACATCAGCTTTCATGAAATTATCAAGGAAAATTGCCCTGATATTCTAGAACTAAAGGGTAAAATAAATATTGAAAGAATCCACTGATCACATCATAAAAGAGATCTGAGAAGAAAATCTCCTAGGAATATTGTAGTCAAATTACAGAATTCTCAGGTCAAGGAGAAAGTAGTCCAAACAATCAGAAAGAAACAATTCAAGTATTGAGGAAATACAAGCAGGATAACACAAGAACTAGCAGCTTCTACATTGCGGGATTGCAAGTGATAGAACATGATATTCCAGAAGTCAAGGGAACTAGGATTAAAACCAAGAATCACCTACCCAGAAAATCTGAGTATAATACTTCAGGGGAAAAATAGTTATTTAATGAAATAGAGGACTTTCAAGCATAATCTTGATGAAAAGACCAGAGCTGAATAGAAAATTTGACTTTCAAACACAAGAATCAAGGGAAGTATGATAAGGTAAACAGGAATTAGAAATCGTAAGAGATTTACTAATCTGAACTGTTTATATTCCTACATGGAAAGATAATATTTATAACTCTTGAGACTTTTCTCAGTATTGGAGTAGTTGGAGGGATTATATACATATAGAGAAAGAATTGAATAGGATCGGGTGATATTAAAAATATAAAACTCAAGGTTGAGGGAGGAGAAAGGGAGAAATGGCATGGGGTAAATTATCTCTCATCAAAGAGGAAAGAAAAAGCTTTTTTTAATGTAGGAAGGAAGGAAAGAAGAGAAGAATGAAAGAGGGAAAGAAGGAAGGAAGGGAAGAAGGAAGGAAGGAAAGGAAGGAAGGAAAAATTATGAAGGAAAACTGTTCTGATATTCTACAACTAAAGGGCAAAATAGAAATGAAAAGAATAAATCTATCACCCCCTGATAGAGATTTCAAAAGAAAAACTCCTAGCAATATTGTAGTCAAATTCCAGAGTTCCCAGGTCAAGGAGAACATATCGCAAGTTCTCAGAAAGAAAAGTAGAACAATTTGAGTATTTTGAAAATACATTCAGGATAACATAAGATCCATCAGCCTCTACATTAAGGGCCCAAAGGGCTTGGACTATGGATTTCTGAAGGTCAGAGGGTCTAGGATTAAAACCCAACATAACTGAGTATAATACTTAAGGGAGAAAGTGGAATTTCAGTGAAACAGAGAGGTTTCAAACATTCTTGTTGAAAACACCGTATCTGGATAGAAAATTTTACATTCAGATATAAGACACAAAAAAAGAATGAAAAGGTGAACAGGAAAGAAAAATCATAAGGGATTTATTGAAGTTGAAGTGTTTACATTCCTGTATGGAAAAATGATATTTGTAACACTTAAGACCTTGCTTAGTATTTGGGTAGTTGGAAGAAATATAGATAGATAGACAGACAGATAGATGGATACATAGATAGATAGATGGATAGATGATAGATAGAGGGTACAGACTAACTTAAATATGAAGGGATGATATCTAAAAATAAAATTGAGGGCTGAGAGGAATATATTGGAAGTAGGAGAAAGAGCAAGATAAAATGGGGTCAATAATGTCACATAAAAGGGGAAAAATGTTTACACAGTGGAGGGGAAGGGGACATGAAAGGGGACGAGTGATTCCTACTTTTATCATATTTGGTTTAAGGAGGGAATAACTTACACACTTAATTGGGTATCTTACCCTACATGAAAGTAAGGGGAAAGAGGATAATGGGGGGGCATAGAAGGGTGGGCAGATAGAGCAAAGGAATAGTCAGAAGCAAAAACACATGAAAAGGGACAGGATCAAAGGAGAAAATAGAAAAAAATTGGAGGCAGAATAGGATAGAGGGAAAGTCTTTCACAATGTGATGATCATGGAAATGTTTTGCATAACTACACATGTATTACCTTTGTTGTCTTCCTTGTCTTCTCAATGAGGGTAGGTGGGGAGAGAAGAGGGAAGAAAATTTGAAACTCAGAGTTTTAAAAAGAAATGGTAAAAATTTGTTTTTACATGCAACTAGGAAATAAGACACACAAGTGATGGGGTATAGAAATATATCTTGCCCAAAATAAAGGGGGAAGGAGAAAAGGGTGTGTGTATGTGTGTGTGTGTGTGTGTATGTGTGTGATAAAAGGGAGACCAAACTGGGGGAAAGGGAAATCAGAATGCATAGCATGTGGGTGGGGGGCAGGCGCGAGATGAGGAGAAAATTTGGAACTCAAAATCTTGTGGAAATTAATGCTGGAAACTAAAATTAAATGAATTCATTAAAAATTTCTATAAATAATATAAATCATAGTGAATCATCTTCTGCTTATCTAGGGTACTTTACCTTGCTTTCCAAAGTTCTTTATGTCTTACATGGTGAAGACCTCAACTACCAAAAGAGTATTTGAAAGCATACTGTACTTGGAATGTATGTTGGTATGTTTCAAAGTGATAGAACTACTTTAGAGTTTCTAGATATTTTCTAAAGCATTTTCTTTTCCCCTGAAATATGAGTTCAAAATACCTCCATCTATGGAAAATGTATTGGAATTTTAAGGGGATGGGGGTTTATTGGGGAGAGAGACAGATGCATTCACAGATTCTCTTCCTCAAGAGGCAACTGGTGGCAGGAATACTGGGAGAAATCTTAGGTTACTGTTATTTCTCTCTAGTGTCTGCAACCTGCTTTGTACTGGACACTAGTTACACAACCAAGCTGAAAGCCAGAGGGAAAGGGGTGTGGGATTATGTGGCTCATTCTGTGATGTGCTCTATAGATTTGATGAGGGCACAGGTATTTGGGACACTGGGGAATGCAAAAGTGGTTAGGTTTATTGAAAAGACTGGGCAGGAATCCCATTGGCCTTGTTGGCAAGAATAGTGTTGCAGTCATGCAGTGCTCGGGCCCCAGTGAAGCTCACTTCCCAGCGCAGGCTAAGAGCCAGCTCTCCACATGTTTCTTCAGTCATTGGTCACTCTCCTGTAAGATTACATCCCCCTCCATCCTTCTTAGGAAGCTGTGGGCCAGCACAACCTCCTTGATGTGCTCTTGCACTCTGCACCACTATAGTGATTAACTGAGAATTGGTAGCAGCAGTGAGGTTATAAACAGGTGGATCAGATTCAGATCATCTAACCTTCCCTGGTGAATGAATATCCTGAAGGTCCAGTGTTCCACTGCCACATAAAAAGAGCAGCAAAGTCAGGGAAGTAGTCATATGGAGGTAAGAAACCACATCCATGCCCACATTGATGAAAGCCACCAGCCATGACATTGCAACCATGAAATTTAACAGGACGAACTGAAGTTTGTATGTCTACGTCTTCACTCTGAGCAACAAATACCTCAACCAATCCAGAGGTACATTCTTGAAACTTGAGTACCTTGCAGCCTTCCTTGGTTTGTGCAGCTGCCACAACCCACTTAAAATAGCACCTTTCTACAGATGGAAGCTTGATGAAGAAGTCCATTAATTCCTTGTTGGAGATCTTCCCCTTGTGCTGGTTCAGGGACCAGAACTGAATGAGGGCAAATTTTTCCAAGTTGACCTTGACTTTGACAGTGTCCTGTGGGTGCTGCATGGCTATGGAAGAAGTCACAACTTCCTCTGGCCAAAGGGAGAAGTTGGCCTGGTCTAGTAGGAATTCCAGCACCAGAAATTCTTCTTTGGAATGGTGCTGGAGAGAATTCTCTGGAGTTTGGTTGAGAGTATCGTCATTCAGTTGGATAAAGTGCTATAACTCCTACATCTGTGTTAACACACACTGATATTGGGAGAAATGTAGCAATAAGCTCAAATGCAAACTCCAGAAAAGGCAGCTTTTCCAGAGAAAATGGAGTGAGACTCCTGTAGGAGATGCTGCAGAAACATTCTTAGACACGAGGATAAAGCTCACTTGGTACAGTGGTTTTCAACTGGGAGGCTCTGTAAGACTTTTCATTTTCCTATACCTCCCAATCTTCATAGCTAAGGAGGAAAGGTAAAAGGCTTCACCCTGAGGGTGAAGGACTTATTGGTATTAGAAAGATCCAGTTTTGCATCTCATAGACCAATCTGGTTGATCTGAACGTATTGATCACCAAGATCTTTTGAGTTCTCTGACCCTTTAATGGACTTAGAGGGCCATTAAGGTTTTTACATATACTAGTCTTTCTTTTTTGCTTTTAAAAATAAATTATTTTAGACTCAAACTCCAGAATATAAATACAGAATAAAAAAAGAACCAAAAACATGCCATAAACTTAAATATTGGAATTTAAGTACAAAGTTAAAAAGAAAACAGAGCATGTCATTTGCATAGCAGAACATGAGAGGACTCAAATTATGTAACAATAAAATTAAATAATACATGTTGTATTGAAAACTGTCCATCTTTGCTTCCTTGTAATTTCTTCTGTTCTCTGCAATGCAATTTTTTCTTTGTTCTTTTTTTCCTTCCCTTCCAACACCCAGAAGACTACAATAAAGTTCAGATAAGTTTGTCTATGGCTATGGATATATACATGCACATATACACATACACATACATATATTTTCCTAAATATATTCTACTCTTGATCTTTGTTTTTTGGTTTGTGCATATCTCTTGTTTCCAATACATCCTGCCTCTCCTACTTGACTTCTACCCACTACCTTGGTCTCCTATTACTAGCTTATCACCCTCCAAGCATCCCCCATATCCTCCCATTCCCATAAATCTGAACACCCTTCTATATCCCCCTTTTACCTATTCCCTCCCCATCACCTCTAAAGATCCCTCCCTATATCCCTACCACTTTATTTCTTTTGAATTCAGAAGACTTTTAGACATATGTTTGTATGTATATATATATATATATATATATATATATATATATATATATATATATATATATATATAAATATTTGTATATGTATATTTCCCTCTTAAACCCATTCCTGATGAAAGTAGGTTATCAGAATTATCAGTCCTCCTCCCCCATCTAATTCTTCTGTATCAATTCTTCCTCTTGCACCTCATTTGTATAACATAATTACTTTTTTTAGCTATTCCTAAATGATTTTACTTTGTAAATTGATATGCTACTCAGGTTATCCGCAGTCTTACTTAGGAGCTACCCAATTATTAATAAGAATCTTAGACATACATTTTACATAATACAGGTATAAATACATATATATATACATACATATAAATACATATATATATACATGTGTGTAAACATATAAATACACACACACATATATATATATATATATATAAAATACATATATACATGTATATAGCAAAGAGCAGACAGTCTGTCCTTATGAATCCCTAATAATCAGTATTTGGTATATATCTTATATTGATCTTGGTTCTTATACGTCATATCCTCTATTAGGTTAAGGACTTTTTTTAACAAAGTCTTGAAAGTCTGAGAGTTTATTGAATGTCCATTTTTTTCATTCAGGATAATAATTAACCTTGCAGGACAAGATTCTGGATTTCTTTTTCTAATAAATTTCCTATTCTTATTGATTGATTTTCCCTTCATAACTTTCTTGTTTTTCATGGATTATTCTTTATTCTTTTAGTTTTTACCTGGACCCCCAATTCTTTTGCTCTTCCTTATATTATGTTTCAAGACCTGTAGTCCTCTAATGTCTCTTCTGGTAGGTCTTGTGTGAGTATAATTGTGGCATCATCATATTTGAATTGGTTTTATCTTGATACTTTTAATATGTTTTCCTTGATCTGGGGGGTTTCAGAATTTACCTATGATATTCCTATGAGTTTCCCTCACAGGATCTCTCAAGTGGTGATCACTAGAATTTTTTTTTGTATTTCTACGTTTCCACCTTGTTCTAATGCTTCAAGACAATTTTCTTTAATTATTTCTTGCAATATTGTATTAAGACTCTTTTTTTTGAACAAAACGTTCAGTTAGTTCAATTATTTTTGTATTTTCTCTTCTTGATTGATTCTCCAAATCTCTTGTTTTTCTGATATGATGTTTCACTCTCACTTCAATTTTTTCATTATTCATATTTTGGTTAATTATTTGCTTATCTGTCATAATTTCACTGACTTCACTTTGCCCAATTGTATTTTTCATGGTGCCATTTTCTTCCTTAAGATTCTGGATTTCCTATTCTAATTGGTTAACTTTTCTTTCCTAACTTTCTTGTTTTTCTTGGATTATTTTTATTTTTTGGTTAGTTTTTCCTTGATCTCTGTCATTTGGTTTGTAAACTCTTTTTAAAGATTTTCTAAGAATACTTTGGGCAGGTGACCATTTGACATTAATTTCTGGGTGTTTCTTCAGTTTCTTTCTCTGAAGATGAATCCTGTTCATCCCTATTCCCATAGTAGCTTTCTATAGTTGGATTCTTTCTCCTTTACTTGTGCATTTTTTGTGGTAATAGCTTAATATGTGTATTCACCTCTAGCCCTGGGGTATGGAACATGGTGTCTCTGCTCCCAGATTTTCAGTTCTTCTCTCCTACCTGGAACCAAAGCCAAATCCCCAACCTACTGTAAGTGTCCACAGCCAGTTCTTCTTTAACTGCTTCTGTACTCACAGGGCATGTGTTAGATCCTTCTTACCTCTCCACTTTTCACAGCACAGCTGGGTCTGGTGTTCCTTACCAGCAGAAGTCTGCTCAATCTTCCCAGGGCTCAAAGGATCAACTCCCCCTGCTATCCAAGGTAAAAGTTATTGTTGCTGAGGCTAAAGTACCCTCTCAAACCAACTAATTGTTTTTTAAGAGGCTTGTTGCTAGTTGTTAAAATAGTCCTTAGCCTGTAGACATTTACTCTTTACAGGGACCAAACCTTGTCCTGGGATTTTTTTTCCCAAAACTTCTAAAACTGTCCCAGGAAGACTCCAGTTGTACCCCTATTCTTATTTGTCTCCACTCACATTTTGTTTACATTTAGTTACTATTTTAATTCTTTGGCGGGGAAAAATCTTGAGAGCTTGGAATTTTCTGACCTAATCAGCCAACTTCCTAGAATCCTCTCTGGCTAGTCATTTTAATGCTTTTTAGATCATAAAGGGCAACCTGGAAAGTGCTTTCAACAATCCCTAGGTGTCCCTAACTGCAATAAGCATACATGCATGTGGATACATACATATGTACATATATGCATATATATATATATATATATATATTTATTGTTCTAGCAATAGCTTTAAATTATAGACATGACGACCTCAGTATAATTTAAATCATAAGTGCCCCCCCTCAAGGATATGGAAATACATAAAGTCAATCCACAATCATTTCTTTTCCTTCCTTTCTTCCTTCCTTCTTTCCTCTCTCTCTCTCTCTCTCTCTCTCTCTCTCTCTCTCTCTCTCTCTCTCTCTCTGTCTCTCTCTTTTCTTTCTTTCTCTCTTTTTTTTTTTTGGCAATGGGGTTAAATGACTTACCCAGGGTCCAAGCAAGTAAATTTCTCAAACTGTAGTAGTCAGTCATTTCTAGCTACTTATATAACTTGCTCTTTTGCCTTTCCTCAGCATTTTTAAATATTTATCTAGGATATAAAGATTGATCAATTAGTTGTTTGTATAGTGCTGCTTTAAGGCTTATAAAATGCTCTCCATAGATTTTCTATTTGATTCTCACAACAGCATAGTGAGAAATCCTTTTATTCCTAATGTTTCCTCCAAAAAGGTGAGTTTGTCATAAATTTAATCACACCCACCCTGGCATTTATAGTAAATGTATCATAGGTAGCCTCTGCCCCAAGAAAGTCTCCTATTTTAAAGTATTTTTTTATGTATTCACGGAGACTACATCAGGGTTTATTTAGTTCCAAATTAGGTAATTGGCCAACGTAGTTCTGTGCAGTCAAGCTATTTGTTTCTCTATCTAATTTCAGTTCCTCTGTTTTAGGTAAAGCTCTCACTACCTTTTGTTGTAATACCACAGTTGAAGAATCAGTGTTTAGCACACTACTGAAACTTGTGCGTCGTCCTCAGAACACAATTATAGGGAGATAAAGAATTATCACAAAAATTACTGGACACTAATGCACTGTAAGATTTGCTGCAATCTGGGATCCTCATCTGTCCTTATTTTTGGTTTGTCACTTTCTCTTTTCCTAGGGAGTAATCACACAAAGAAACCAAGGTACATGAGCAATTCCTTTCCTCTTTAATGAAATCCCCGGAGATAGGGTTTTAGTAAAGCAAGCAGATGAGTGAACTGTTCATTCCATACCCACTACATTCAATGCATGTCCCAATTTTACTCTCAGAGAAATAAGTGGAATAAAGTATACTTGAAATATGTTATCTTTGGGACAGTTTTATCATACTTCTTCAAACCCTTGGGTGCCTGGACATAATGTTTTGGATTGATGTGTCAAAGTATTTTTTTCATAATAAAAATGAGTCAGGCAACAGGCAGGACCTTCTTAATCCAAGAAACAAAAAGAAATATATAAAACTGACCTGTGATTGAAGTGTAATTAAAGTGAAAGAATCTATTTTCCTAGAATGATAAAGAGCATGAAGAAGGCAAACATAAACATAAAATGATATTAAATTAAAAAGAAATAAGATTTGATCATTTTCCCCAAGACCCCACTTGACTGCTATTAATTAGCATAGTCTAATCTACCATTCTCACTTTACTGAGGGAATTTTAGAGGGTCTTGTAAACACCAAAGTCCTCAAGGTCTGGAGAGCATTTTGGTAGTGGTAAAAGAAAAAATTATGAGGACAATACCTTCCCTCCATATGATTAAGTTTTTCTGTTGCTTTTCAAAGCCTGAAAACCATGTTCATCTTATGGACTTTCCAGGTTGTCTTCTCACCTCCAACTTTGACCTTGAGAAGAAGCATTATGTATTACAAAGAGAATTAGATTTTAAAGAAGACATGTTCAAATCCTAAGTCTGCCACTGTTAGATGTGTGAGCTTTGGCAAATCACTAAGCCTTACTGAACGTCATTTACTTCATTTGCAAAATGGAAATGATGATATCTGTCGCATGTAAAGAAGTTATGGGGTTTTAAGAAAAACAATATTAGTTATTCTTTTCTTGTATTCTCCTTTTCCTACAGTTTCTTCATTAAGTAAACAGCTCTTTTAGATAGAATAGAGAGAAATGACATTTTGTTCTCCCACCACAACTTACAAAATTCCCCGAGGGGTTTTGGTGGGAATGTTAGTGGAAAGACAGAAAAGGTGAAAGTTTAAGTTAAGGAAAGGAGGCAAAACATTGGAGGGGCTTTTTGGGAGATGAACCTTAAGGGATAAAAATGTTTTAGAACCAGTACTTAGCAGAAAGTGTACCTCAACTAAATTCAGATAATCTGACTTTTATTCCCAATTCTGTCATTAAATGTTTATGTGCTTTTGATCGACTTCATTTTATTTAAAATTTCTTCTATTTCAGAGTCCCTCCTCTCACATGGGGAAGAGAATCTGCTGCTCTGGCATCCCTCATGGAGTTATTAAGATAAATAAGACACTATAAAATGCTTTCATTTCTGTGAAGGAAAAGTTTCACATAGATGTAAGAAATCACTTTTGCCTTTCCTAGCTGTCATCAATCAAGTCACACCAGTGGAAGCAGTCCAGGGTTCTGTCCAGGAGGTTATACAATTGTTCTAAGAGTTAGGAGGTCTGACCAGGTTAGAAATTCTTATATTTCTCCATGGGCTGTTTACATTCAGATATTTTCTGTAGAAGGCTTGGTCACCAATGCAGCTTTGAAAATAAGCATTGACGTATATGCTCTGGGCCTAAGAGACATCAGTGTGCCGGCTTACAGAGACCCAGACAATGGGTCTGAAAAACATTAATATATTCTTCATTTCATTTTTATTCCATTGGTTGCTCTCATGGAAATTTATGCTTATATAGACATTTAGATACAGCTGCTTCTTGTGAATTTCATGTAGCATAGAAGCATAGCATGGCATAAGGGAATGGATTTGGGATTTGGAGTACGAAGACAGAATCACAAAATTCCCATATTGGGAAGGACATTAGCAACTATAAAAACCTGAAAAAAATTTTTTTAATGTATTGCAAAGAAAATTGGATTTTAAAGAAGATATGTTTTTTCAGCCTTTTCCTGAAAACTTCTCCCTTCTAAAGTAGCCCATTATACCTTTGAACAACTTAAATAATTAAAGTTGTTTTCTTTTTCTTATACATCTGACCTTAATATGGAGTGGATACTCACCTACTCAAATAAAATATGTTCTCATTGATAATATGGCAGAGTCTACTTGTGTCAAACATAGATTTTTTACAGATTTTTTCACAGTTCCTTTATAAATGATTCTCATGCAGAAAGAAGTCAAGGTTCATTGCTATCATTTTTGTTGTTGTTGTTGTTCATTGGTTGGGATTTTTGTTTTTTGTTTTGTTATCCAGGTTTGAATTAGAATTCTTCTACCTATCCCTTTTGTGACGCTTGGACCAATTATTTCCTTATCTGTGACAATGAAAATGATTTTTCCATGTGATTTCTCCTCTCAACTTCTACTAACAACTCCATCTGGATACTCATTGTCTACTCAAATAAAATATTTTTTCATTGGTTATGTGTTGCAATATATTTAGTCCAACAATGGATCTTTACTGACAATAGGGTCAGTATGAAAATTTCCTCTTGGCTTGATCAAAATAACTAGAACTCTTTCAGTTTTTTTTTTTAGTTATTTAATTTTTTTTTATTTTCTAATTTCCACATCAGCATCCATTGCGAAATTTACTCCCAGTATTGACAACTTCCTGGAATATTGACACTATTTAATCTTAGATCTTCTTGTTAGCATCTTATTCAATGTTCCTGCTACACTTGCAGTGACAATTACATTGCCAGAAGAATTCCATTTGGCTGGAAGAAAGCAATAGAAATTTGATACTTTTATTAGTAGGCCAACATCTTAAAAACAAAGAATCTTTAAAAGAAATTCAAAAGAGAAACAAAATAGTTATTTGTCTAGTTGCTATAAAGGACAAACTTCTCATTAGTTTCATTACTTTCATATCCATCATAAAAAATGAGTTAAACACATTATGACAAAAATCTACTATCATTTACTGAGGCAAAATGGATTGGAATCACCTGAATAAAAGAGAAACATCAACCTGTTTTATGATTCTAGAAAGGTTTCGGGACAATATATTTGAAACAAAAATTATAATTTCCCTCCTGTTTCCATGTCATTTTAATAATGGGCTGATTATGTCTTTGAATAAATTTTATAAACACATTTGGGAGAAATGAAATTTTTCTACCAATATAATATATTCCATTTTTTTTCCCTTTAGTTGACTTGGAAGAATTTATTCTGTAACCATGTGTATATATGTATATATATATATATATATATATATATATATATATAGTAAATATTTGTAATATTTTGCATTATTAAGAATTTAGAAAAATGTTTTTATTTATTGGTAGTCTCTCATTCTCTATTTTTAGTACAAAATCATTTATTTTATTTTTCAGTCTTCCAAGCATATCGATTTAAAAAGCAATGCTTGACAGTTGAAAAACAGATAGTAATTTTAAACATAATACAGAAAGCATTAGGAAATAATCTTTCTGTGTATAAAACATGGATGGAGATCACATGAAAAGAGTAATAGATCTTTATGTGGCGTTTTCAACTAATAACACCAGACAATATTACATTTTATCAAAGCTACCTATTTACTTTGAAAGATCGCTAAAGTATTTTGGACTGTAAATAAAGTAAAAATTAGTGAGATTGAGAAATATATTGCATGAAAATTTGAAAATGGAAGAGATAATTTCACATTATATGAAAATTAATTTGAATAAACCATCATAGCAGAAGTATTAATTCTCTGGTTGTTGATTCTCTTATTTCTGCAAAAAGCCTAGGTCAGCCATCATAAGGCAATAAACTTTGTTGTAATTGTAAAGAGTTCAGAAGTTGGGATACTTTATATTATTTTGCACATTGCTGTGGGTTATGAAATCATTGCTGACACTCCATGAAACAAGTTACTTTCTACTGATATACACACTGTGATATAGATTGAGAGACAAATGCCTTAATCTTCTGCCTCCCTGTTTAGTCTTCATGAAGCAACCACCACAAAGCTAATTAGGAAGGTCTCTCTTGGGAGAATCCTCCTGATAATTTTTAGCTTCACAAAACATCATATTATATATATATTTCTAACTAATTTATTTAAGTGATATATTGTCTCGTTGGAATTACTCCCATGTGACAATCTTCCTGTAGCTAGGTGGAACAGTGGTTAAGAGTTCAGGACTTGGAGTTATGTAAACCCAAGTTCAAATCCTGTCTTTTACACTTGCTAATGTGATCATGGATAAGTAACTGAATTAAAGCAAATTCTGCCTTAATTTTCTCAACTTTAAAACACAGATAATAATACTTCCTATAACAGAGAGTTGTTATGAAATTCAAATGAATTAACAAATGTAAAACACTTTGCAATATTTAAAACTACTTAAATTTAAATGCTACTTTTTTATTGCATGCAAGCTCCAAACACTTTATTCCCTTCTTCCAGCCACAGCATAGATATTTCTTTCATAAAATTCAACCATTTAAAGAAATAGAAAAAAAATTACCATCACAAAGTCCAAGAGATCCTTACCCTGTTGGACTGGCATATTTTACTCTTCCTTCTGTAAATACTATGGTTTCCAGAATAATTTATACTCTTACCCTGACAATTTCATGACCACTTTAGATACTATGATGAAAAGGATTGGAGAAGTGTCAAACATTGCCATCATTATTTGAGATTTGTCAGTGTGCTTTGAATATGAGAGAGCACAAATGAAGAAGAGATTATAATCCAAAAAGAAGATAGTCCATAGATTACATAATTTATCAATCAATTTCAAATCTTGATATTCAGAAGGCATACTATTGTGGATATATTCTTCCCCTACCCTTTCTTTGCATTTTAAATTTTGCTAAACAGAAAGACTATCCATAGAGTCCACTCAATGGGGGATCAGGAAAAAGTCATCCAGACTTTCAGTAGTATATGTGAAAATATTTTTTCCACTTTGAATTTATATGATCCTATGGATCAAAGCCTTAGAATACATAATATAACATATCCCTGACTTAAAAGATTTTCATATGTATACTCACTTAGAGTAGTAATTTATATTAAATGAGGGTTCACATTTCTAGTTCAATTTCCTTTAATATCTGTGGTAATTAAAATCAGAATGACAATAAAGTATATCTACATGGGCATGTGGACTGCAGCTTCTTCTAATAAGTCTCATGAGGGTACCAGTATTTTTCCCACTTTGATGCATTCTCTAGACACAGTATAAAAGAGTGGACATCCAGAACCTCAGGAATACTATTTAAGGTGACTAATTTTACCTAAAGAACTGTCTTTGGAAGAGGGTGAAAAATCTTGGTTGGCAAGAACCTCATTATACAAAGGAGGGCCTGATGTATAGGTTCTTACACCTGGTTTTCTAAAAGGAAAGCAACTTTTGAGGGGTCAATAATCACTGTTACCAAGCACATATATCATTCACTTATTTCAGAGAGAAAGTCAGCACCCTGAACTTCAGAGAAAATACAAAGAGAGAAACAAATATCAACCAACAGACAGATCCAACTGTTTATATATATATATATATATATATATATATATATATATATATATGTGTGTGTGTGTGTGTGTGTGTATGTATGTATATGTACGTATGTATGTATGTATGTATGTATGTATTTCCCATTTATTTATTTATCACAGAAAGAAGCACTACCACCTGGTTTTTCACAGCCAGGTGGCTCTAACTTTTCCAATGAGTAAGCCCCAAAGCAAAACCTCACCTCATAATATATACTTTTCACAGTTAGAGATCATCACAACCCCCGAAAACCAGTGCCTCATTAGAAAATAACAAAAAGCTCCAATAAAGCTTCTCTTGATGAGCAGGCCCATTAATGATGGGGAAGATCTTTAACTCTCTAATTAACACTACAGTTAGTCTTCTTTAAAATGGAGCGAAATTGATCTAGGTACATGATATTGATTGGTAGTAGTTTTTGAAAATCAGTCGTTAGTTGCATATGGGTTTTGGTAGAGACTGAACACTTGACTCTGCATCATGAGATAATATTAAGCTCTATTATTACTGGGTAATGAGTACCCCAACTTCTCAGAGATTTGGACAAGTTCAAGAGGCTAGAATAATTAAATGGAAATGGTATATTCAAAATAGACCTAAAACAGACAAAAGTAGAGTTTATATTTTACATGAATCTATCACAAACCTAGATACTGAGGGAAATGATACATCTCCTGAACCAAAGAAATAGTTGGTACAGTTCGTGGTAAAATGGAATGAGTGATGTGATGAATTGACTGAAAAACAAAAAAAGACATGCTTAGTTAACTGATTGAAGAGCAAAATATTTGTGCCACAAAAGACATTGGAATGTGGGAACCTATAAGCCATGTACTAGGTGGAATTTAGAATGTATGGACACAGGTGGAAGTAGTCAATATACTAAACTTATGGCAGTATATCAAAATATCAAAACAGCACAAGCAAGACATTGTCATATCTTCACTGATTCATGGACAGTAGCTAGAAAATCAAAATTGGGAAGTTCATGGCAAACAAGTCTGGGGCAAAGAATTATAGGAAGATACACCTATGATATCTGTCTTTGGTTGCTAATTCATTAGTTTTCATGCCGATGTTCATGTGGCCCGCACCACACCAGAATATGAATACAGTGCACATACTGTTTGACTAGTAAACATTTTTACTTACCCTATTGTCCCTAATCTGACACCAATTGATCATCTAAAACTAGCAAAATGGGGCCATCAAATGACTGACCATTTAGGGGTCTGGACCACATAAAAGTGGGCACCAGACCAAGGTATTAGTTTTTTTCATTCACCATTAAAACAAGTAGCAGAGGAATTTTATGCCAATTGGAAAAGAAACAAACTGTTCCTGGGGTAGTAGGTGGAGAGATAGAAAGGAGAAAATTACCAGTCCAAATATGGCAAATAGATTATATTGGGCTCCTACCCCAAGATAAAGGATGAAAATTTATGTGTACTTGTCTTGACACCTATTCAAGTGTACTAGTGGCTTGTTCCTATAAGAATGCAACCCAGTAAAGCCTTGGGAATGGCTTTGTCCCCTACAATGATAATGTATATTGACTTCTTGGTTACTGTGATAGATTTCACTTTCTGATGTCTGAATAAATATTTTTCTCCTGCCTTCTATATGTTATACTTTACTATAAAGTATGATATACTTTGAGATTCAGAACTATGCCAGCACATTCTTGGTTGCCTTCAGTGCTGTGAATAATGTCTTGTTGATACACTTCCCATGCTTTTCCTTGGGATCAAATGAGTTAATGTTTGTAAAATGCTTTGTAAATTTTAAAGCTCTATATAAATGCTAGCTATTAGATGCCATGACCATGAAAGGAGTTTTGACAGCAGACAGAGATCATGAGACTAAATACCTGGGTCCTTCATATATGAGGGAAATGAGACCCTCTACATAATTCAGATTCCTAAAAATGATCATTCCCCTCCTACTGTAACCTCAGTGTTTACATCCAGCACCAAGTAGCTAATTGCCCATTACGGTGTGTGGATATAGGTCCTAGGTGTCTAAAGAAACAAGATAATAGCAATTTCTCAGCTACTATTTTCTCCCACCTGGTGCTGTCTCAATAACGAACAGGTCCAACTTTGGATAAACAGGAAATAGACTTAGTCTTTAGCTTCTCATTAGGTCTTCTTTCTGAATCCTCCACTATTGTTCACTCATGCTATTCCTTTGCCAAAAATTTCTCAGTGCCTCACTTTTTGCTACTAAGTAAATTAGCTTTGTTGTACAAATAAAATGGAATAAAATTGTACCATAAGACATTATAAAAATTAAAAGTCAGAGAAACTTGGGAAAGCTCATATGAACTGATGGAAAGGTAAATAACCAGATATACAAGAATTATATATATATATATGTATATATATATATATATATATATATATATATATATATATATAAAGGAAAACAATGTTAACTCATTAAAAATTAAAAAGCAGCTGGATGGTACAATGGGTAAGAGTACAGGACATGATAATATGAAGACCATGGTCAAATGAGTTAACCTTTATCTTCCTTAGTTTCCTCATCTGGGAAATGGAATATACCACTGGCACCTACCTTCCAAGACTGTTGTGAGGATCACATAAGATTGCATCTGTAGAGCACTCGGCAAATTTTAAAGTCCCATGTAATTGTGAACTACTATTATTGCTCTCAGTAATCAATCATCATGTTAAAAGATTGGTGATGAATCAGTCTTCACGCCATTCAGAATAGAGAGGTTGGACCAGAAGTGGGAAATGAGGTAAGAGTTTATATTTTTTCAATGTGTGATTTGTTTTACTTTTCTAACAAGTCCTTTTGATTTCATTCACAGGGGCATGGTCAGAGTCGGTGGCATGAGAGAAAAAGTCAAGGAATTGAGAGTCTATTTGATAGTTGTTTTTCTTAGATTCCCTAAACCTTCAATAGATTTGGACGTGCCCTCGCAAAAATTCCACAGATTATCTAAGACCAGGAGTGGGGAACCTGTGATCTCAAGGAATAAAAGGATTTGTTCTGAAAAACTTGGACTCAGTCAAAGGGCCATACTTGAGGACTTAGAAGGCCACATGTGAATTCAAGGCTGCAGATTCCCCATCCCTGGTCTAAGACTCTAAACCAAAAAGGGTTTATGAAGAAAATGAGGAAGATACAAGAAGGAGTGTACCAGAAAGATAATCCAAGTTACCAAGCCATTTGGAGAAGTGGGACTAAACTGAGGGGCCAGAGTGACCCTGACCTGTCCTGGATCACACTTCCTCCTCCCCCTTCCTGTTTCAACCCTAGGACTGGATTGGAACATTCTTATTGTGCTCACTTTGACATCACATATACTGAAACTGGAAAGATATAGGGAAAATTAGCATGACTGACATGCACATGCATGAAGCATTCAATATTTCTAGAGATGGGAGAAAATTTGGAACTCAAAATCTTATGGAAGAGAATGTTAAAAGCTAAGAAAAAATAAAATAAATTTAAAAATTAAAAAAAGATTGCTATTGTAAATATAAGACATAAAGAATTTAATGGGCTAAAGTGAAATTGGGAGAAGAGTTTTCTTTCTTCACCCTCCCCTTTACCCCCTTCATAAAGACATAGGACTTAACTTTGAGTGGTAAATAAAGTGAACTAATATTGTAAAATGAAGTGGTTCCTAGAAGATGGTGAAGGTTGGCATAAAAAGAGAAAGATAGGTGGAGGGAGTAGATAAGGGGGAAGAAAGGAATATAGGAAGGGCATATGGGAGGGAGAAAAAGGAGGATAGTGAAAAAAAGATAATCTAAATGATTCTTAGAACTATTATCAAGATTACCCAAGTACTCATTTTATATGTACATACATGCAGCAGTTAGGACCAAACTTCAATTACCTTTTAAGGGTGGCAGCCCATTTTCATACCTTAGGTCCTATTCACTTTCCACATGAGAGTTACAACTAACTATAACAATTTCTTTCAAGGATGGTCTCCACTGGTTGTAGATGAGGTGGGGCTGGGGTGGGATGAGTGGGGTTCATGGGAAGTGACGAAGATGAAAAAATAAAAAGATAAGAGCATCAATATGTAATCACATAATTTCTGAGGATACTTATCCCAAATCCTTCTAATATAAATGAGTTGAGTTTTTTAAGCAAGACTCTATCTTTCCCTCAAGGTCACCCCTGAGGAGTTGGGCTGGGGTTATCATTCTCCAGTGTCATCTGCTTGAGTCCTAAACAATGTGGTTCTCCTCATAGATAGTCCATTAAGAGTAATGCAGAAAGTGGTATTTTCTAAGGTTGTACAATTAGAACAAGGTGCAAAACATCATTCCAAAAGTTTATGACACACTGACCAATAATTACAAATAAAGTCAGGGAGGAAATGGGTTCAAAATTAGAGAATATATGTGGCAAAATATCCTTTAAGAGTTCCTGATTCCTAGGTGTCCCATTCATGAGCTGCTCAAGAAGTTCTCCTTAGACATGATATCATTTCTTAGTCAAATTCATCAGATTTTGTTATCAGTTGATCTGTAACTTTGCCTAGGACACTGATGAGAAGTTTGCATGTATGATAGCCATCAAACTTGTCAAACAGTATTTTCAGATTTTGAAGCCAAAGGCTATAGAGGAGGAAGAGGAAGAAGGTCTATGCCAAGGTTGAAGCTGAGACCTTTTCTTCCCTCATGATCTCCCAGAACGTGATCCTAGGATATGAGTTGGTCTTCCTCTATGCCTTTATTCGTTTGTTTTCTATTCCTGGAATGTCCTCTTTCCCCTTCTTTGCCTGGTTTATGCCTATCTGTCTTTGAAAATCTAACTCAAAAACTCAAATTCAAATGCTTTCCTCCAAGAAGTTTCCCCTTCTTCTTCTCTTCCTGTAACACCCACTATTACTCCCTTTTGAATTTCACCTTCACCAATATCACTGTTTCCTATGGCCATGGATGTGAATATAGTATGTGTATGTGTGTTTAGTGTGTGTTTGTGTTATCCCCATACTAGACTACAACCTTCATGCAGACATCAGTATTTTGTTTCTCTATGAGTAGTTATTTTAGTTCTCTGTACCTAGTACGTACTTGTTAAATGCTTGTTTTATAAGTTTAAATTGGATCTATCTCATCTAAGGGCCCCCAGAACCTGGGTCTATGTAGTTTTCTGTTGTTGATAGCATTCTTCATCATAGCATCACATGCAAATCAGGTGTTTCAGGTAGCACCACTCATCTTCTGTCTCTCTCTCTCTCAATTCAAACCTGTCTTTTATGTTCCTTTAACATACTGTTTTCAGTGGATAATACTAAGTTATCATGCTTCTTATTCAAATTAATGCAGTCTCATTTTAAGAGGGACTTCCTGGAGATATTAACCTTACCAGAAGGTTTAATTCTAATAGCTGGAATTTCAGGTAGCACAACTGGCTGGTGGTGAAATTATTAGCGGTCTCAGCTGGATAAAATAAATGCTTCTTCTATCCCTAAAATCACAAAACATAAATCCTGCTCAGAGAACTCTGACCAATTGGTATGATGGCTTTACTCAGATATCTGCAGCATCCACGGGAACCAATGTAACGAGATGGAAAAAGCACTGAATCTGTAGTTAGAGACCTGGAATTAGAATTCTGATTCTTCCTTAAATAAAGTAACATTTCTAAAAGGCATTAAGGTTCTCAAAGTACTTTACAAATACAGCCTTAGCTCATTCTCATAACAAGCCTAGAAAGTAAATTCTATCCCCATTTTACAGATGAGGAAAGTGGGGCAGACAAGATTTAAGTGATTTGCCCGTGGTCACAAAACTAGTGTGTTTGAGAATGGATTTGAACTCAGGTCTTCTTGACTCCAGTCCAACTGGTGACTGCTACACCTATCTGTCTGTTTATTACTTGTATAACTTTAGACAAGTATCTTCCTCTCCCTGAACCTCAGTTTCATCATCTACTAAATGAGAGACTTTTCAGTGCTGAATCATAGTATCCCATGATTAGAAATACCATAGCATCATGCTCAAGTACACAATGCGCAGTCCGGTTTCAGTAACTTGCATGATTTAGAATAAGTTTATAACTCAAAACCAGAAATTATTTCTCTTAAAAGGAAATAGGTCCTTTTAGCCTCTGCTGGCAATTATGTGATGTATCCTTCTTCCTTAGCTGCCAGCCATGCTGCTAGCCTTTTTGTTTTTCCTCATCAGAGTTTCTTCTTCTGAATCTTCTTTAATGATAAGGAGGAAATGAACAGCATCATTTTCCATCATTGCATCCCTGGAACTTCCAAATAGTATGTACCCAAGAAATATTGATAAACACACAGGCATTACTATTCTGATTTTATAGATGATAATATTCAATTAAATGATTCTACAAGCATATTTTAAGTGATCATTAAATATCAGTCCCTGAAGATATGTGTGTGAAGAATAAAACAATTTCTTCTCCTAAGAAACTTTCTATCAGAAGATACACATACATACATTCGTGCATGCATATATACAAAGATCTTATATATATATATATATATATATATATACATACATATATATATATATGTGTGTGTGTGTGTGTGTGTGTGTGTGTGTGTGTGTGTGTGTGTAATAAATGCATGACAGCTACGGAAAGGGGATACTAACAATTGAACAAATGAAGAGAGCCTTTATGCAAAAAGTAATACTTGAGCTTCTTAAAGAAAAAGTTTCCATGAGACAGAGGTAAGGAAGAAATGCATTCTAGTCATGAGGGATTCCATCTAAAAGCATGGAGAAGCAAGATCCAGTACCATGAGTAAAGAACAGAACAGAGAAAACAAATTTAGCTGTATTATAGAGTATGAGAAGGGCAATAATGTATAATGAGGTTGGAAAAATAAATTGTGACTTCTCTGTGAAGGGCTTTAAAAGAAAAATAGAAGGGTTTATATTATATCCTAGAGGCAATAGGGAAGCAATGAAGTTTGATGAGAAGAGGAGTGACATCATTAGGTCTGCACTTAAGAAAATTACTTTGGGACACGTGGCTGGATGGACTGAAGTGCAGAGAGACAACCCAGAAAAATAATATTTAGAAGGACATTTCTATATTCTTTAGGAGAGGCATTGTGAAAGTGAGTTAAGGAAATGGCTGTGTGAGTTGAGAGAATGATACAGGTGCAGGAGATATCTAGAGATAGAAATGACAAGATTTGGCAATTCATTAACTGTATGGGGTGATGGAGAGGAATGAGTTGATGATAATAAGGTTACCAACCAGGGAGACTGGAGGAATGGTGGTGATTTCAACAGTAAAATATTATATAGACTGAGGAAAAAGTAATTTAACATTTAAGAAGACATTTGTGAATCACAAAGAATGTATAGTAGACAGATATTCTGTTAAACCTCATGGCAAAGTAATGGTGAATGAATAGATGTGGGGGGAAAGGCTGTAAAATCAGACTACTCTTGAAAATTTAGCAGAGAAGGGGGAAGAATAAAGTCTTTAATTTTAAGGAATGTCATAGTTAAAGTAAAACTTTTATTTGTATTGTCCTTTAGTATTTGGGATGCAGTACTATGGAAGGATTCAATAGAGAAAGAAAGAACAGAGATGGAAAATTGGAAAGGGAAAATATGAAATCAATAAGAAACAGCAAGGATATTAACCTTGGTACTGAGGGCCACCTTATCCACTGAGATTGGAGAAAAGGAAAATTGAATGATTAAATGCTATCATTTTTAGATGTCTATGAGGGAACTTGAAGAAATTGAAATGTGACCTATCTTAATAAAGCAGAAAGAAAAGTAATCTGCCAAATTAAGAGGCATTGGAATGGGGATTTATGTTAGAAGAAAGACGTAATTTGGAACAGTCACTCTACCTAGTTTAATGATCAACAGTGGTGAATAAAAGGATCACCAGTAAAAAATGAAGACCAATTGAGTCCAACAGTATGAATATGAAAAGGACTCAATGAGTATATTTCTTTTTTGCTTCCCTTAAAGTTTGGTTGATTACTTTGAAGCACTAGAAATAAAGAGATGTTATGCTGGGGTTGAGCCAGTTAGGAATTAGAGGATTGGAAAGAACAGTAGAGTAAGAAGGTAAGGGATTCAGAGATGGAATAAAGTACCATAGTGGAAAGAGTTGGGCCAAGTTTTTAAAGTGAAGGAAATGCAGTCAGGACTGGAATTATTAATTAAGAAGTTCAAGTCATAAGTTAAAACATTCTAACACTTGGAGATATTTAAGTGTATGGTAATTGGTTCCCAATAACTAGAAATCTATAATTGGCAGATTGATGGTAATGTGACTAGCACTAGATTTGGAGACAGGAAGGCCTGCGGTCCAGTCTTGTCTCAGCTATTTATGAGCTGCATGACCCTTATTCTCTGTCTGCCTTGCTTTTGTCACTGTAAAAAGGGATAAAATATTGCGAGGTTATTTGTTGTTGTGAAGATCAAGTGAGATAACAGAAGTACGCATTTTGTAAACCTTAAAAGGTCATATAAATGTTGCCATGGTTATCATTAATACTATTACCAATTGAAAGACAGATAATATTTCATGATAGAGACTGTGAAAAGGATTCATGATATCTCTTTCATAAAAAAAAAAATTAGTTTCCTCAATCTTTTGGGTTTTAAATATTTGTTGCATCTCTTCCTTCTCCCCTCCCCAAGAGGGCATGGGATTTGATATAGGCTCTACATATACATTCATATTAAACATATTTTCCATTAGTCATATTGTAAAGAAGAATTAGAAACAATGGGATTAACCACGAGAAAGAAGAAACAAAACAACGAGAGAGAGAGAGAGAGAGAGAGAGAGAGAGAGCGAATAAATAATATGCTACAATCTGAATTCAGACTCTGTAACTGTTTCTCTGGATGTGGATAGGACTGTCCATCATGAGCCTCTTGGAGTTGTCTTAGAATGTCAAACTGTTGAGAAGGACTACATCTACCAAAGTTAGTTATCCCACAATGTGGCTGTAACTGTAGTGTTCTCCTACTTCTGCTCACCTCACTCAGAACAGCTAATATAAATCTTTCCAGGTTTTTTCTGAGTCTGCTTGCTCATCATTTCTTGTAGCAGTGTAGCATTCCATTCCATTCATATGTCACAACTTGTTCAGCCATTCCCCAATTGATGAGTATACCCTTAATTTCCAATTTTTACCATCACAAAAAGAGTTGTTACAAATATTTTTGTACATGTGGTCCTATTCCCATTTTTATGATCTTTTTGGGGTACAGTCCTAGAAGTGGTATTGCTGGGTCAAAGGCTATGTGCATTTTTATAGCCCTTTCAGTATACTTACAAATTATTCTCCAAAGTGGATGGATTTGTTCACAAGTCTCCCAACAATGCAATAGTGTTTCAATTTTCTCACATTTTCTCCAATATTGATCATTTTCCTGTTTTGTGGTACCTCAGAGTTGTTTTGATTTGCATAATATAACTCTTTTAGATGACATTTCTGATTCCTTCCAGTTCTAGCACAGTATGAAAACAGTAGTAAATATATGTTATAATATCTACAATAGATTTTGAAAAAATATAAATAACCATGTTCAGGCATTTGTTCAGAGTCAAAGAGAGAAACTTTTTTTTTAACTTTTACTAGTTTGTAATCATTTGTTTTATTTCCCCTTACCCCATATATACTTTTCTTCAATATAAGGAAATGTTCCCGGATTAATCCTTTGAACTAACACAAAGGTGTCTGCTATAATGGCTCTCAGGGAAGGCTTACCTTTACTTTGCATTCTGATTCTACTGTTTGTAGTGACTTGTGAGCTAATTACCTTCTGGATATCCAGAATGATAACCTGAGGGAAATGATACTTGGCATTAATAATAGCATTATAAAATCTTAGCAGTTGGACCAAATGATGTTTAAAGTCCCTTTCAACATTACCTGAGGTGTTAAAATCCTCTAGCAGTATCCCCAACAAGTGGTTATTTAGTACTCTCTTGAAGACCTCTAGTGGAAGGAATTTAATATGACCTGATACAGTCCATTTCATTTTTGGATAATTTCATTCTTAGTTGCCATTATAATCTATTCATATTTGGAAAACATCAAATATTTGCAATTGTGATTTCTTAACAAATGTTGCTAGCTGATTTTTTCATAAACAAAAAAACTTAGTATTGAAGGATTTGAGGACAGATTATGAAACCTGTAATAATATGTCATTAATTCTTCCATATTTGTAAATGATACTCAGATCTTGAAATCTGGAGCATTTCATGTAGTTTAGAGTAGAGTAAGTTCTATATAATTCAGCAAACTATGACTCTGAGGAAAAATAAATTGTCACCTTCATCCACTTCCTGGCCCAGATTTGTTAGCACTGTTGTAAAAGATATCTCATATTACTAGGACCTCATTACTGATATAAAGTGTACTAGATCATTCACTAGCATCCTGTGAAATATTATCATAAATTTAGCTATCCTTTTCTAAGTAAAAGGAAAGTGCTGATCCAATGTCTTAGACTTGCAAGCTTATATACAAATTCAAGCATCAGATAGGAGACGTACGTAAATAAAAATCTGTGCCATAACAGTATAACACAATACCAGCAGGCCTTAGCAATAGGGGAAAAATTTGGAAACATCTTTGCAAAATGATGAAACAAAATGAAAGACAAAATGCTACAAACTAGTTATACTTATATTAGAATGAATAAAAATTTCTTATAGGAATTTAGAAAGGATGACTAAAAGAGTGTTTTGGCATTTTATGGAATGAAATAATTACATTTTAAATATAGGTTCCACCTAAGCAAATTTAGTTGTTTTTGTTGCTGTCCAATGCTACTTTTAAAATAAAACATTAAACATTCATAGTTTCTTTATTTTCAAGTTTTTCAATTAGGCAACCCTAAATTAAAATGGAACTCACAGAAGAAAAACTTTAAAAAAAAGATGAAAACTTCTATTAACAAAGTCATCTAGTTCTGAAATAAACTCAGGTGGATATGACCACTGTGCCTCAGTGCCCCATCTGAAAGATACTGTTTCACACATACCTCAATGCCTTTTATATAGTATGACCATAAATTCCAGCTGATTTAAATAGAATCTTTCCTTTGCCCCGTCATATTCTAAATTTATAGCTATCTGTGTCAGTGTTACACAACCCCAATAAAATGTCAACTGCTTTAAAACAGGGACAATAATTTTTTGTCCATGTATCCACAGTGCCTGGCACATAATAAATGCACCAATAAATATTTGAATTGAGATGGAAGAAGGACTAACACAATTCATGAATTATCTCCAGAGTCACCTAGTTTCATGTACTTAGGGTCACCTTCTGTGACACAGAATGTGCTCCAACCCTTCCCTTTCAGAGAGAGAAAGAGAGAGAGAGAGAGAGAGAGAGAGAGAGAGAGAGAGGAGAGAATTCGGTATTTCACCATTGATTTGTCTTTCTTAACTTGATATTTTGCCCTTACAATCCCATTCCAGTCTTGTATCTGTTACCCTGGATCTGATGGTTAAATTTCCTCTTCAATTTTCCAAACATTCTGGCCATTTGTGATTTAGAACCAAAAATTTCTAGTCCTATCTCCTATTGATTCCAGTGACCTATCCTTGACCAAGCAAATGACCAGGAACCCTCCACTTCTCAATTTATTTTAGCTAGGCCCTGGCAGGTGCACTGAAACATAAGCCAAAACCCCTGATTATCCTAACTTCTCTTCTGTAAAACTGAAGGGTAAAGTGAAGCTGGGGTCTATTCATCTGTTCTTTTATAAGAAACTCACTGGATGGTAACCAATCTTCTAATCTTGAGAAATATAACAGGGAACTCAAAACTCCTAATTTTTTTCCCCCATCAATGTAAATAGCAACTATTTCTTACTGTGGTCATTACCATCTAGGAATGACTTGAATTTTAATGATAAAGCATTGACTAATACTATAGGAGAATTATGTGAAATGCGACTGTATTTTAAAAGGACTTGATTCTGCCACTAATAAGTCCTACCTCCTTATTTTCCTCCCTGATACTCTTTGACCTCTAAGGTACACATAAAGAAAACTGAACTCATCAAAAGCATTCTCAGCCTTCAGAATGAAATGAAGTATTGTTACCTGATGTTATGACAGTGATTTATCCACTCCTGTTGATATTAACCATTGATTCACACAAAAAGCAATGACCATAATGGAGTCACCACTAATTAAATTCCTTTGTGCCTCTTAAAATATCTGAGTGTATTCTGTCACTTTCTTCTCATTTTTCTACTTTGAAATCTTCTGCTATTTTTTTAGAAAGGATAATAATTAGTTTAATAAAATCTATTCATGTTTGGGGGCAATTGTTCTATCTGGAAATATATTTACTAGACAAAAATATCTATAAAGATACATGTGGGGGCGGAGCCAAGATGGCAGAGTAGAAAGACTCACATATGCTAGCTCCGAACCCAGAGCCAAGGATTTCCCCTAAAAATAACTCCCAGCAAATGCTGGAACAGTGGAACCCACGCAGCACTGACAGGAGTGAGCAGATCCGAGCAGGCTTCAAGGAGGAATCTCCAGTGGCAATGAAGGTACCTCCACCCACAGACACACAGGTCAGTGAAAGAGACATCTGGACGGGCTGAGAGGGGAGCGGGGTGTCTTCATAACTCAGGCCCCCTAGGGAGGCAGCAGCAGAGGCAGCGGGCATCCAGAGGCTCCCAGAGCAGGCAGGAGCTCAGCAGGAGCTCCATTACAGAAGGTCTCTGCATAAACCCCCTGAGGGAACTGCGCCTGGGAGGTGGTCCTGCCCCCACTTAAGAACCTGATTTAATCTTACCCTGAATAGCAGCCAGGCCAGCTGCCAAAAGCCCTGAGGCTGGGGAGAAGCATTTGAATCTCAGACCCCAAAAACTAGCTGGGCGGATCTAGGTGGGGGTGGAAAGGAATCTCAGAAGTCAAGTAACTGGCAGGGAAAATGCCCAGAAAAGGGGAAAAAAAGATAAGACCATAGAAGGTTACTTTCTTGGGGACCAGATGTTTCCTCCTTTACCTTCTGATGAGGAAGAACAATGTTTACCACCAGGCAAAGACATAAGAGTCAAGGCCTCTGTATCCCAAACATGTGAAATAGATATCCAATGGGCTCAGGGTACGGAAGAGCTCAAAAAGGATTTTGAAAATCAAGTTAGACAGGTGGAGGAATAACTGGGAAAAGAAACGAGAGATGCAAGAAAAGCATGAAAAATAGGTCAATACCTTGATAAAGGAGACGCCAAAAATGCTGAAGAAAATAACACATTGAAAAACAGGCTAACTCAATTGGCAAAAGAGGCTCAAAAAGCCAATGAGGAGAAGAATGTTTTCAAAAGCAGAATTAGTCAAGTGGAAAAAGAGGTGCAAAAGCTCACTGAAGAAAATAGTTCTCTCAAAATTAGAATGGAACAGATGGAGGCCAATGACGTTCTGAGAAACCAAGAAATCACAAAACAAAACCAAAAGAATAACAAAATGGAAGAGAATGTGAAATATCTCATTGGAAAAACAACTGACCTGGAAAATAGATCCAGCAGGGACAATTTAAAAATTATGGGACTACCTGAAAGCCATGATCAAAACAAGAGCCTAGACATCATCCTTCATGAAATTATCAAGAAAAAC
>CM053774.1:53281530-53328589 GCA_028658325.1 Potorous gilbertii | reverse complement strand
GAAGAGAGGGCAGATTGGTGATATGGGTAATTAGAATGTCCAGTGTATCGGGGAGGGAGGAGGGGACAAATGGGGAGAAAATTTTGGGACCCAAAATCTTGTGAAAATGAATGTAAAAAGTTAAATAAATTTATTTAAAAAAAAATTATAGGGCAAAGACAAATAAAATCTTCGTCCTATTGAAAAAAAAGAAAGAATCATTGATCAATTCAGAAGTAGCACAACAAATCCCAAGTTTCTAGGCTTTCTTCATGCTGAGTTAGGAAGGTTCAGGATGCCAACACAGTGCAAAGAAACAAACAGTTTACAATAAGTTTGCAAAACAAAAATAGCTTTGTTTTGGGGGAACGGACTTATAATATGAAAGTCAGACAGGAAAGAAGGTGGAAATAGGTCAGATCTGCTGGATGGAGTTGATACCCTAGGGGGAATGAGTCAACATAAAGGAGTAAAGTCTAATGAATATTTAATGAAATTCTCATCTGAATCTGACAGGACCAGACAATGAGGAAAGGGAGGAAGGAGTCTGAACTTGGGGATGGGTATTGATTTCATGTGAGTAGGGAAGGAGACAGGAACTCTGGATAAATTAACAATTGAGTAATATCCAAACTCTACTAGGGGACATGGCTTTGAACTATTATTGTGAGTATTGAAGCAATGAACCAAATTCACAACGTTAAAATAAGGTCTTAAATCAAATTCTGGCATGGCAGAGCCAACAAAGGGTGAGAATGAGACGCCATTCCAATTCAAGTTTGGATGGGAGGTCTGAAAGAAAGATCTGTGACATGGGAAAGGATGATATCCTGGAGTCCATATGGACAAAACGTGTGGTTGGACTAGGAGGTGGTGACAGAAGCAGCAGCTGCTTTGGGAACTATCAAGCCAGGAATGGTAAGGAGATCTAGAAACTAGTCAGAAATATATTGTAAGTCACTCCTGGGCTAATTCTGGGCACAGGACCTGATTGTTTGGCAACTCCATTGCCTATAAACACTTTTGGGTCACAGTATAAGGACAGAGAGAAACACTTTTTGTCAAGAGGATTATAGGAGTCCTGAGGGGCAACTGTTTGCCCAGTTTATTGACTATACTTATCTCTGGATCATACTTGAAGGTCAGAGAAGAAGATTAGTCAAGAAAAAGTAGAATCCCAGAGTTTCAGCAACTCTGTGTGCCCTAAGGGATCAGGGGCCCCAAGAAACAATATAATTTCTGTTTCCAAAGTTAAGACACCCTGAGTACCATGATATAATGTAGTCCCAAGGGATCGGGGGCCCTTCCTTGGTATGAAACAAAGAACAGAACAAGAGAGTAGTGATCACAACTCCCCTCAGATTATACAATCTTGGAAGAAATAATAAATTCACAATCTCTATAATTAGCTTTGAAAACAGCAGTGTGTAAAAGTCTGAAGTTTGAGACAGAACCCCTTCTCATGCCACATAAGGAACAGCTCCCCAAATTTGCATAAAGTACTGAATAAAAAAATGGGCTGTGAAATGGGCAAATAACAACAAAGAATTTGGCCATAATAAGCTAATATGGTGAAAACAGAGGAGGTCAAGACACAAAATCAGTAGAAAAAAATGAATTCAAAATAGTTATGAAGTGTCAAAGGGTGAAAAATATGAATTGGATACAAGCCCAAAAAGAAATCCTCAGAAATCTAAAAAATTATTTTCAAAATAAAATGAGAATGCTAGAGGGAAAACATAGGTAAATAAATGTAAAAAAAGGAATAAAATTATGAAAAACAAATACAAAACTCAAGAGAAGCATAAAAAGAAAACATGAAAGAGAATTCATAAGGGTTACAGTAAAATTAAACATTTTTATCTTTATATTCAGGAAGATGATACATGTATCTTCTAAGATCTCTTTCATTATTAGGACTGTTAGAAAAATTCTACATAGAAAGAGGTGTGAGAGTAAATTGAATACTTTGGTTGATGTAAGAAAAATGAACCAACAAGAAAGAAGGATTTCATAAGAGGAGGAAGAAAAGAGAGAAAGAATGGGGAAAATTATCTCACATAAAAGAGGAATGTGAGGAAGAGATTTGACAATGGAAGGGAAAGTGTTGACAGCCCAGTAACACCTAAATTCATTTAAAAAAGGAAAATATAGCTATATATTCAATTATTAATAGAAACCAGTGTTACCCAATAGGAAGTTAGGAGAGGAATGGGCTCAGAGAAAGGGGTGATGATAAAAAAAAGGAAAGAAGATAGAAGAAGACAGTGGTCAGAAACAGTCTTTAAAGAAGGGACAGTATAAAAAGAGACAGTGAAGGACAAAGAGAAGAAAATACAGTGAAAGAAAATTGAGAATTAGTAACCATAATTACAAATGAAAATGGGATGAACTCACTCATAAATGGAAGTGTATTGTAGAGTTAGAAACCAGAATCAAACAATATCTTGATTATAAGAAACATATAGAGTGAAAATAAGGTTTTGAAGTAAAAATTATTATGCTTCAGATTTAGTAACAAAGCAAGGTAGAGATCTCAGACAAAGCAAAAGTAGATCTAATTAAAAGGGAATTAGCAGAGAAAGAACATTTTGCTAAAAATTAACCACATACAATAAAACATCATTTATACTAAACATAAATGCACCAAATGGCATAGCATCTAAATTCTGAAAGGAAAAGGAGAAAATAGGCAATAAGGCTTTAAACTAGTCTACTTGGGACCTCAAATTTCCCCTCTCAGAGCTAGATAAATCCAAATAAAATAAATGAGAAAGTCAAGGAGATGAACAGAATCATGAAAAAGTTATATATGATGAACCTCTGAAGAAAACTGAATATGAATAGAAGGTAGTATAACATTTTTTCTCAAATGTACCTGAATATACCAAGCCAGTATAATAAAAACAATAAATCTCAGTTAGCTTACTTATTCAGTGCCATGCTAATCAAATTGCAAAATAATTATTGTAAAGAGGTATTTATTTTTTAAATTTATTTATTTACTTTTAGTTTACAACATTCTGTTCCACAAGCTTTTGAGTTCCAAATTCTCTCCCCCTCCCTCCCCTCTTCCCTTCCCTTTCCACTAGACAGCATGCATTCCAATATTCTTCATATACATTCACATTCAACGTATTTTCACATTAGTCATGTTGAAAAGAAGAAATATAATCAGTGGAAGGCCTCATAATGTATGGTGACTTCTTGGTGACTTAGATGGATTTCTTTGCTGCCATTATGGATTTGATTCTCTGGTTCTGGGATTCAGCTTTCTGATATTTGAAAAAAATGTTTTAGTTCTGTCTCCCATATTGAGACTCTGTTGTATTTTGTGACTCAGAATTGTGCAGGCACATTCATGGCTACTGTAGGTCTCTGTGAATATTATGTTGGCACCACAAGGGAATAACATACACACTCAATTGAGTATTTTACCCTTCAGGAAAGTAAGGGAGAGGAGGATAAGTGGGGGAAGGGAATTATAAAAGGGAGGGAAGATTGGGGGAAAGGGTAGATAGAAGCAAACACTTTTGAAAATGACAGGGTCAAAAGAGAAAATATAGTAAGAGGGGGGAGAGGATGGAGGGAAATATACTTACTCTGTCACAACATGAGTATTATGGAAGTGTTTTGCATAACTATACATGTATAAATTTGTTGAATTGCTTGCCTTCTCGAAGAGGGTGAGTGAGGAGGGAAGAAGGGAGAGAATTTGTAACTCAAAGTTCTAAAAACCAAATGTTAAAAATTGTTTTTATGTAAAACTGGGAAATGAGATGTTAGGCAATGGGTTATGGAAATCTTTTTTGCCCTACAATAGAAGGAGGAAGGAATAAGGGGTGAGGTAATAGAAGAGAGGGCAGACTAGGGGAAGGAGAAATCAGAATACATATCATCTCAGGGCCGGGGAGGGGAGAGATGGGGAGAAAATTTGGAACTCAAAATCTTGTGGAAAAGAATGTTGAAAACTAAAAATTAATTAATTACTTAATTAAAAATAATAGTGTTGATGATGAGCATCCTTTTTCACTCCCGATATGGTTGGGAAGGCTTCTATATTATCCCCATTACATGTAATGCTTGCTGATGGTTATAAATAGATGTTTCATATCCTTTTAAGATAAGCTTCATTTCTTCCTATACTTTATAGTGTTACTTTTACTTTTTGACTGATAAATTTTGTGTCAGAATTCTACATCCATTTGGTTCCCTCTGAAGATGGCTAATGATTGTGAATGTAAACGACTAGGACCATCATGCTGTAATACGCAGTGTCCATCATGAATACATATGCAGCAATCCTGGAGATCCTCTCTCTTACTAGGTTGAATCTGTTCTTGTTAGATTTTACAAAAATCATCCTTCATGCATTTAGAAAAGTCTTCTGGTAAGCAAAAATCTCTTTTTGCTTCATTCCAAAATATTGTAAAAGTTCAGGTTGTAGAAGACTAGGTGAATTTTCTTACTGTCAGTCCTAGAAGTTAGATTATCAGCCCAACACTGGGATAATAGTATGTCATTAGAATGCTTCCCTCCGTCTACCATATAGAAGTTCAAAGTACCATAGATTTAGAGCAGAGAGAAATGTGAGGATATTTCTTTCAATCTTATTTTATAGATAACAAAAATGAACCCCAGAGTTAAAGTGACTTACCAAAGTAGTAAGTGACCAGGATGGTAAAGAAGGATTTTTTCTCTTAAGTATATCCAGGCATTTTGGAGGACATTAATATATCTGGACAATTTGGGCATCAATCTGTATAAAACAAACATTGATTTGATATAATGATGAGGTATTATTTGTTTTGGTTCTTGCTTAAAGGGTCATATTTGCGAAAGATAACAAAACCTAACTAAAAAACATACCATTCTTCTTAGTTGGCATGAGAAACTATAACTTCAATAATAACTTGAATATAATACTAATAATTATTTTCATAGTAATATTGAAACTTGCAGTTGATTTTATTATCAAAACATATATAATTACCCCATGCAACTTATAAAATGATCTTTTTTTTTTTTTAAATTTCAAGCAAATCTGAAAGAAACTGTCAACTTTTTAGGACTCTCAGCAGAAACCAAATCCATGATTGAATCCTTTCCCCCACAAGACACACAATTCTACTTAGTTCTAGTCAAATTCAAAATGATATCGTTGCGAAGGCTATTGAGTGCCTATGAACCTCTCTGTATAAGAGCAGGCATGTTGATCATGCCTACCAGTGTGAGGAGTTTTAAAGATTCCTTGTATCTAAATAATGACTTCATCTGACCCAAAAACATCTGTTTCTGGTCATGATTTTGATGAGTATGAAAAATATTTCAGGGAGATGACAAAATTTTACACATTTTACATGGAATTTTACACAAAATTTTGATAAGAAGTTGCTCAAAGGTCTGGACTATACTTCCCAAACCATACCATATGAATGTCTCATTAGAATGAACTTCCTCAATAATACCCAACAAAATCATACCAAACTTATCTACAGTTTTCTAAAAACAAGAGAGGAATACTTTCAAATGTATTAATTCATGAAGACTCTTACAGTACATTAATCAGAAATGATTTTTTCCATTGCTCACACGTACAAAAGGATAGCATATATAAAATATTGAAAGAAGTGATATAAGACTTCCAGTTCAGATGGATATATGAAAGTTTCTGGGCCAGAGCTTCTTAATCATTTTTTTTCTATCATTGATCCCTTTGACAGAATAATGGATTTTTTTTTTTGCTTACTCTTTTAATTGAAGGAAATGCTAAATCTCAAATTACAATAGGAAGATGGTGAGTTTTAAATCATACCAGATTTTCTTGAAATTAGAAAGGTCATTTTATAAGTTGTATGAATATGGTAATCATATGAGGTTAGAGAAAATTAAGACATATATATATATGTATACGTATAAGAAACATAATATGCATATATATGTATATAATATGTATATATGCACACATAAATACATTGTGTGTATATATGGGTATGTGTATATACACACAGAGAAACAAATATTATATTTCCCCATTCCACTTGATAGATCTTCTAAAATCTGTCCTACAGTCCTGGTATTCCATGGAATCCAGGGCCAGTGAATAATAATTATTAAACTTAAAGAAAGGTATCATTTGAAATTGCAAAAACAAAGAAAAACACAATTGAATTCCTTCATTTTATAAAGTACATTATAAGGTCATGGGGCCTGAAATAAGCTCTGTTCCAGGGGTGTTGGACTGCCAGTAGGTGATTTCACAAGTTAAATCAGGGATGGAAGCAGAGTTGAGAAATATCATAGAACTAGGAGATAGACTGAAATGACAGCCTGTGGGCATGGGTAGAATGTACAAAGAACTCAGTGGCTAGCTCCAAAATTCATTCAAGGACTGTGATCACAAGCTAGGAATGTAGAAGAAGGTAAGGCTGGGAAGCTTCTCATCCATCGACTGCATGGGAATGACCTGCAGTTTGTGGTAAAAGAGGAAAGACCCATACTTGGTAGATCATTGTCTTAATCTGGGATTACAGAGGGACACATGGCCTGGGTTTAATCACTCTACCCTGCAGTACAGGAAAGGTATATCTTGACCCCTGCACAAAGTCATACTCCAAAAACAAAAACTATAAACATGACTAAACAGCATTGAAAGGTCCCATTAAAATAAAGGAATATTGGGGATTAAAACAATCTCAGAGGAAGTATATAACTTTCAATTAATCATTAATTGATTAGATTTGAAAGAATAACTAAATCTTGGTGAGGAGGGGGAGGAGAATGATTTGGACCAAGGACTGCAAGAATTGATGGGAAAATGAAGAAAAACCTGAAGAAAATGGTGGTGAAGGGAGAAAAGAGATGAAATTATCATGTTTGTTGAGAAAACACTTTGAGGCTTTGGCCTCAAAGAAGCTGATGCATGCAAAAATAGAATGCACCAAAGAGAATGCACTGTTTTACTAAGATGAAAACAACAATACATATTAAAACAAAGTCAAGAGATTAAAAATGATGAAAAGTGAGACATCTATTATCTAAAACAACTGAACTAGAAAACAAGAAGAGTAAAGCTAGGTTAAAAATCATTAGAGTAATTAAAAACCATGATAAAGAATGTTTAAATGATAATCATGTTTAAAAAATCATTAAAACAACTGCCCCACACTCTTAAAACCAAAGGACAAATTTAGTATGAAATTTTTAAAATGAAATAATATGAAGGATTCTAGGAAGATTGCAGAAAATTTCAAACTCTCTGTATGTTCCCCCATGAAAGAGTTGAAATAGCACCTTAGGGAAAACCAAGTGTGAGTAGAGATAAATAAGAATGGAGCACAACTGAGTTCTTCCTGGGACAATTTGAGGAGATCAGAAGAAAAATCCCAGGATGAGGTTTGGTCCCTGTGAAGAGTAAACACCTCCAGGATAGGTTTCATTTTAACAAGCAACAAGCCCTAGGATTAGTTGATTTGAGAGGTTGCCATTGCCCCAGTCACAGGAATGTTTATCTCTGGGATAATGAAGGGAGTTGGGCTTTTGAGCCCTTGAGCCTAGCAAAAGTGAGGGAATTTCTGCTGATAAGGAACACCAGACCCAGCTGTGCTGCCAAGAAAATCTGGGGCGAGAAGGAACCAGGACAGGCCTGGTGAATGCAGAATCAGTGGGGCAGAAAGCCCCTAGCTGTGGGCACTTGTAGGAGGTTAGAGATTTGGCTTGTTTGCAGGCTAGAGGAGAGAACTGGAGGTCTGGAGCAAGAGGCCCCATTTCCCATACTACAGGGCTAGAGATGATTACAAAAATGAAGCTATTACTACAAAAATTATATATATGTATATATATATATATATATATGACATAAAAACAAAGATAAGTAGTAGAAAATGTTTGGGAAAGTATATGTCTATGTCTCTGTCTCTCTCTATATATATACATATGTGTGTATGTGTCAGTGTGTGCATGAGTTTGTGTGTGTATCTATAACTATAAACATATGTAAACTTCATCATAACCTTTGGGGAGATGAGGGAAGGGGGAAAAGAGAAAAGTAAAAAATGAGCACAGCACAGAACAAAAGAAAACTGACAAGGAAACAAAGAAAAGATGGACAATTCTCAACACAAGTATTATTTATCATACAGCCTTTCTTGAAATTAAAATTTATCGTTGCATATTTTGAATCCTCTCTTATGTTCTGCTATACACATATAATTTTTTTCTAACTTTATATTTATGTTCAAATATTTAAGTTTATTATAAGTGTTTTTTCTTTTCCTTTCTCCATTCTGTATTTGTGTTCTAGCATTTGAATCTAAAATAAAATTTTAAAAAAATTAGAAAATGGCATAATCTACTGGTCCCCTCCTGAAGGAAAACAACAACAATAAAATTTAACACAACCAAAATGTCATAACCACAGTATACTCCATAGACAATTTTTTTCCATGTCTAGCCAATACAGAGGAAAAAATAAAACCAAAAAAAAAATCAGTCAACCAGTCAACAGACACACACGCACACACACACACAAACACAGAGTCACACACCCACACTGAATTTGCTTTTGGAATGTGAGCTTGTTAATGGCAAAGATTATTTCTTTTTTTTGTCATTTTATCCACAGGGCTTAGCATTCTGCTTAAGAAATGTATAAAGAACAATCTAAAAATGCTGATTGTAATGACTGCTTTATTGATTGATGATCACAGTTCTCCATATAGGTTGCTTCCCAGGTATTTTCTTTTTATCGCCATCAAGAGATGTTGGAAAATCCCAAGAGGTCTTTCCTGATGCTGGAGACCAAAAGACATAGTTTGAAGAGCTATAACTCCTGCCAACTTTGCACGTCCCCTTACATAGGATTTGGCATTAAGCCCCATCAATGAAGAGAGATTCCCATACCAATGGACTTTTCTGGTTCTAAATGTAAGTTTTGGTTCTAAATGTAAATTGGAAAATTATGAAAAAGAGGCAGGGTTTTTGTTGTTGTCATTGTTTGCAAGGGGAGATAGTTTTTTTTGGTTTTTTTGGATGTATTGAAATCAAAACAATGAGACATCTTTGAGAAAGTGTCCAGCAAGTTGTGAGCAATGTGAGAATACACTTCAAGAGTCAGTTAAGTAGAATAGAGGGTAATGCACTGTGCCTGAAGCCAAAGAGACTGGAGTTTGGGTCTGGCCTCAGAAACTTCCTGTCTAAATGCTCCTGGAATATTCATTTGAACTCTGTTTGCCTGTTCAATCTCTCTCTCACTTTTAACAATATCAATAACATCAAATTTACAAACTTCCATTAGACTTTCTAGTCACCTTTTGGTTCTGCCTATTATGTATAATTGGGAATAGGCAACTGAGATTTTTCTCTTAACAACGTCAATTCTCTATTTGTTTGTTCTCCTTGTTCCACTCTGTCCCATCTTTTCCAAGAAATTTCACTGAAATTCATTAGCTTCTCATACTCATATTGAACTGATTGCTTTCTTATCTACTGAATTCTTTTTCCACTGTTATAAACATGCCTGAATCTTCCCTACCATTAAAAATAGTTATCTACTGTCTTTGCCTCTATATTCCCATCTCATTTTTCAATACCTTACAACAATACTTCTAACCCACTCATTGTTTTTGAAATGATTTTCTTTAAGATTAATACCACTACTTGTTCTATTTCCAAAAATGATTAGGAAAAAAAGTAAAAGAACCAATATGTTCTAAAATGTTTATAGCAATTTTCTTAGTAGTGACAAAGAACTGGAAATTGCAGGGATGCCCATCAATTAGGTAATGACTGAAACAGGTATTGTATATGATTGTGATAGAATATTACTGTGCAATAAGAAATGAGGAGCTCAATGATTTTTATTAAAAAGAAAATGGAAAGACACACAAAATAATAAAAAGTAAAGTGAGAAAAACCAAAACAACAGTGTGTACAGTAACAGCAATATTGTTTTTAAGAATGACTTTGAGTGAATAAGTTATTTTGTCTATTATAAATGCCAAAATTAACTGTAAATAATATATGAAAAAAGAAGCTATCCGTATCCAAAGAAAGAACTGATAAATAGAAGTATGGAAAGAATAATTTTGCACACATATATATGTTTACATCTATCTATGTGTGTGTATATAATATATTTTTGTGTATGAATATATACACATAAATAGATTCTAATGGTAGTCAATAGTAGGGTGAGGGCAAAGGAAAAATAAATTCACCTAATTTTGTTGCCTATTTGAAAGGAATATTGAGTTGTGCATAGTAGATTTGCAATTTCTTTTGCAATCACTACTGGATTGTCTACTGTTATAGAGTGCTTGTTTTATTACATAAATTAAGATAAAACTTTAAAAGATGAGTAATCTCTTAGCTACTAATGTAAGTGGAATCTTCTATCTCTTTGACTGCTCTGCAACCCTTGTACTTTTTTTAAAGATGGTTTCTAGTTTCTCTTCCTTTGGTTTCTATGATTTCACCCTTTTCTATTTCTCCTTCTACCTGACCATTTCTTAATCTCTTTTTCCTTTTTTTTTTGCTTTAACATCCATCTGCCCACCTCAACCCCATTTGTTTGTATCCGAAGGTTTTTTCTTTAATTGTCCTCTCTTCTATCCTTACACTCACTAATTGGCATATACTGCAAATCATCTAGACAGAAAGGAGAAATAAATGAGTAGCTTATGAAGCAGATCAATAGCCTGGCACAGAGACATGATGTAATAGAGGTGGGAGACTTAAATTATTGGGCTATCTATATTGCAGATCTCTTTCCTCCAAAAGGAGAACTTCAAATAAATTTTTGACTTAGCTTGAATACCTTTGAGAATTCTAAGAATGAAATATAACAATGCCATTTTTCAAAAGCAGTAGGAACCACCAGGAGGAAATCCTATTCTATACTAGATTCTCACCTCTAGGAACTGGTTACTGGGAGTGAAACAATAGGAACCTTAGAAGGAGGTAACTGCCCTCTTTCTGATTACATGACTCCAAAGAGGAAATCCAGTTATTTTTGACTTATACCCTGTTTTTAAGGAGGCAAGATTTGAAAAGGTTCCAAGAAAGAAGAGTTATGATTCTGTGGACAAAATTGTACTGTGGATGTTAGCCCAGGTGGAATGTGAATTTTCAATAATAAAATGCTGAAGACAAAGAAATGATATAAGAAAAAAGAGATGGAATGATTGAAGGAAGCAACATGAATTCACATGAAACTCACAATTTAATTTAGATATTTGTTAAGTATCAAAGATAGCAGCAAGAACATGTAAACATTTGATGAATAAAAAATTGTGGTTTGATACTCCTACACCATTATCAAGAAAGCTGAATGAAACTAAAAGGGTAGTTTTTCCTTTTTTCTTATTTTTGTATATTATAGCTGAACAGGAGGAAAGAAGTGATTAAAAATACCTAAGAATTTTACTTGTAAAGGTGATGATGATGGCAACTAATGACTGAAAGAAATCAGAGTTTCTTAATACTGATTATGTTATCTCTGATCTTTGGACTAGAAAGAATAACACAAAAGGGCGAGTTGATGTCCAAGATGACTGAGAAAGTATCAAGTGAAAACTGTTTCCCTTGATACATTCAAGCCACCTGACTCAAAGGAAGGTAATGAAAAAAGGAAGAAAGGCAGGCAGGCAGGCAGGAAGAAAGAAAGGAAGGAAGGAACGAAGGAAGGAAGGAAGGAAGCAATGAGGATATGATTGTCAAGGCACTCTCAGTGATTTTTGGAAGATCATGAAAAACTGGAAATGTGCTGTAGGAGTGGGGGAGATAAAGTAAAAATAATTTTTTGAAAGAAGGAAAAAGAATGAAAGTTAGTAAGAAGAATAGCCAGTCTCTATATAGCACCTGCTATAATCCAGATGCTTTGCTAAGCAATCTACAGATGTCTAATTTGAACCTCACAACAACCCTGGGAGATAGGTACCATTATTTTCCCCATTTTACATTTGAAGAAGCAAATAGAGGTAAAGTGATTTGCTCAGTCTCACAGCTAGAGTCTGAGTCTGAATTTAACTCTGTGTCTTCCTTACTTTAGGCCCAATGCTCTATCCACTATGTGATCACATTTCAAGAAATAGTAAACATTTATGGAAAGAAGTCATGGTAACCGAAAAGCTAGAAGAGCTCATTAAGATCTTGGTATTTAAAACCCTTAATAATCTGTCTTTTGTCTATCCTTTCTAGTTGTTTACAAATCACTCCTCCCTCCCATACCATACACTTTTTTGTTGTTTCAGTCATGTCTGACTCTTCTTGACCTAATTTTGGGGTTTTCTTGGCAAAGATATTGAGCTGGCTTGTCATTTCCTTCTCTAACTCATTTTACAGATGAGAAAACTGAGGCATGCAGAGCTAAGTGACCAGTCCAGGAATGCATAGCTTGTAATTGTCTAAAGACAGATTTGAAATCATGAAAATGAGTCTTCCTGATTCTGAGTTTAATACTCTATCCCTTGTGCCAGTCAGATGCTCAATATCATAAATACATTCTTGTCAGCTAAACTGGTCTACTTACTATTACATTTCATCATTTTCCTCAGTGTCATTTCCCAGGCTGTCATCTCTGTGTAAAATTCTCTGTTCTGTATTTTCACCTCTTGAAACCACTAGCTCCCTTCAGTTGTGTGTCATACTGCTGCCTCTTTCAAGAAGTATTTTTTGACTTCTCCATAGTTAGTGATTACCTAATCACTTTCTATTTATTTTGATTGAGAGACAGCATGACATACCTGGGAGTTAATGATAAATTCCCAATTCTTATGAATACTGACTGTGTGACCCAGAATAAGTTATCTAACTTTCAGGGCTTTAGACAACTTTCTAAAATGTTAATTTGCAAAGAGAGTACTGATCTTCATTGGTAGAGAAATTTTCCTCATCACAGAGTCTTCCATACTAATGAAATCCAGGACTAATATCTGTTCCTGTCCCTATTTGGTTTGTATATTTGTATTTATTTCATATTTATTTATTGAAAATATTTATTTATCCATAGATATTCCCATATATCCCAGCAATAGAATGGAAGGGAAGAGCTTGCTTTTCTTTTATATCACCAGGGCCTGACACTTGAGGTACTTAATAAGTGTTGATCAACAGATTGATTGACTAGCAAGTGATGTTAGAGTAGCCTTATTTCCTTTATGACAGGTTGGCTTAACTGGGAGATTAGTAAAATGTAGTAGATGTAATTTATTCAGACTTTTAGCAAAGCATTTGTTAACATTTATCTTGCTATTCTTGTGCAAGAAAATGGGGAAATGTGGACTAGAGACTAGATGTCAGCCCAGTTAGATAATTTCAGAACTGATTGGCTGAGTGAAGATTAGTTGCTAATCAAATGATGTTAACTTGGAAGGTGTTCAGTGAAGAGCCCCAAGGATCCATGCTTGTCCCTGCTCTAGTTAACATTTTTGTCAGTGACTTCATATGCTTATCAAATATCATATGACAAAAAGCCAGGAGGGAGAGTTAATGCACTAGATGATGGGTTGCAAAAAAATGGTTATGACAGGCTAGAACACTGAGAAGAATCTAATAAGATGAAATTCAAAAAGGATAAGTGTAAAACATTATTCTTTGGTTAAAATATAGAATTCAAAAGTAAAAGATGCAGAATCCTGGTAAGAAGTGTATGCATAGATGTGTGTATGTAAACATATATGTAGGTATATAAAATCATAATGTAAATTTTGATGTCTTTAGTTTGCTATTATAAGTATATATATATATATATATGTATATACACACACACATATATCTACCTATAAATCTTTTATCTTTTTATAGATATAGCATATTGTACATTATGTACATTTATATGTATCTATACATATATGTGTGTATTTTATATGTATGTGTGTATATACAAAAATGTAGAGATTTGGGCGAGAATCAGGTTCAATATAATGCAACAGTATGATATGGCAGCCAAAAGCCTTTTGTGATAATGTTCAATTGTCCCTGTGTAGTTTCCCTTGTTCAAACTAAATTTGAAGTATTGTACTTAGTCTAGCTTATATTTTATGAATAATATTGACAAATTAGAGCTAATAGAGTAAATAAAGAAATAAGATTTAGGTGAATCAAAATCATGTTCTTCAGGCTTTTAAGGGTTGTCGTGGAAATTTGATTTTTTTCAGTTTGGCAGCAGGAGTCAGAACTAGGAGCTGTAGATAGTAGTTGAAAAGAGAGAAATTGAGATTTGCTGTCAAAAATAACTTCATAATACTGTAAATTCCCCAAATTAGAGTGAGCAGCCCTGTAATGAAATGTGTTATTCCTCATCTTAAGTCTTCAGGCAAAGGTTTCATTACCATTTTCCAAGTATGCAGTAGAAGAGATGCTTTCTGAGGCATAGATTGTAAGAGAATCAAGAGAGACCTCTTGGGATATTCCAACCTCTCCTCATGGTGATAAAAAATAGAAAATGCCCAGAAAACAGCCCCTATGTAGCACTGTGATCATGTCCTTATTCTTAGTTTACTACACTAGAGACTTAGAGATGTTTCCTCTTGGGTGATATCTGAGACTTTTTTGGTTGAACTGAGATATTTCTCTCCCAATTTTACTCCTCCATTTTGTATTACCTAGAATATTTTCTCTTAGGTATACTTTTCTCCTGCTATTCTTATGTGTATTTGTTGTGGAACTGGTCTTTGATGGGGAGTGTACTTGGAGAGTAAACTGGGGGTCCTCTTTTCCTTGTTAAGTAATAGTGTCAGGAGTTTAGCTTAAACATTAAATTACATCCTGTAGACTGTATATAAGGCATCCTGTATATAAGGCAGTAGAAAGAAGTAATTCCATTCTCATTTTCTGAGGGAAAAAAGGCCTCAAAATTGTCCCTGACCTCCTACTACCCCTCATGGAAGGAATTGAAGTCCTTTTGGAGAAGCATGGGTTAAGAAGATTCTAGAGATGTATGTCTATTCCTCCTTTTCTGTGAACCAAGTTACATAAGAGGATAGCCTTGTTGTGCACTGATGACAGCATCACTCTCAAAACAAAGTTTGATATCTCAGGTCATCCTTAACTATATATATATATACATATATATATATATGTATATATATACATATATATACATATATATGTATATATATACATATATATATATATTCAATGATTTGACAAAGAGTATTTATTTTGCCATTTTTCTTACCTATTTACCATTAAAACATCTCATGCATACACAGTATATGCATATTACATATGCATATAAAATATGTATATATTGTCTATATAAATAAAAATAGACTTCACTTCTTCTTTGTATTATAATATAGACAACTGGTTTCCTTGATTTGTATATTTTCCTGCTCTAATCAATCTTCCCAAAAGATGCTAAAGTAACCTTCTGAAGGGACAGATTCAGTAAATAATCTTCATTTTCTCTAGAAAGAAATCAAGTCAAACAAAAACTCCAAAACCCAGCTTTTATAATTCTCTACAGTTTGGTTCTAGGTTATTTCACATGTATAATTTTCCTTTTTCATATAATATTTGTTTCAACTAAGTTAGATTACTAACTTCTCTATTCCGTTTTTCAGTATTTCAACTCTCTTTTCCATTCAATGGTACGATCTGTTCCTCAATTGGGATTTAAGGTATTTATCTAACGTTGCTTCCCTTAGTAATGACTGGACTTTAAATAGCTGTCTTTGTAATAAGTAGATTGCCATGCCAGAAAATGAAAAACACATGCAAAATAAAAAGAAAACATTTGGATAAAATTTGGGGGTTTAATTAGCTGGCCTTTAATCTCCAATGGGCAGCAGAGTAACTAATGAAGAAATGGGATTCAGAGTCCTTTCAGATTACTGTCTACTTCCAAAACTGCTGAAGGTCTATGGACTTAGAATTGATGTTCTTCCCTCCCAATATTAAGTGTCAATAGGTGGAATGCAGGTCCTTGTACTTTGAAGCAGCCCAAAATTTTGTTTTGATCTTTCCTTATTACATAGGAAAGAATTTCGTCTCATCATATGTGCTGGGTTCTGTCAGGTGTCCAAACCTCCAGCATCTACAACTTCTGTATCTTATGTGGTCAGAAGACAAATTTATTAGTCTTTGAGCTAAGGTCTATAAAAATTGTTAATTCTACTCAGATCCAAGTGATGGGGGAAGAAATTTAAGAAGGACATTACACTTCTCAGTTCATATCTATATGTCGTACAACAAAGTCATGCCAGTCTTTGAAATTTGACTCTAATGATGAACAAGATGGCAATGAATAGAGAAGAATGGGGGTAAAATAGAATATGATGATACATATAACTCTAGGAAAATATACATGTATTTATATGGATACTTATCCCTTATTCTAATACAAGGATTTTTTCTGGCTAAAATCATTAAAATAGTTCCATATATGTGTATAGGAAATTCTTTCATAATACAGCTCCTCTTCCCTCTCCATTTGCTTTTAGCAACTGCAAGTAAAACAGCTGTCTTAGGCAGCATAGCCATCAGTTTGCTCCTTGCGTGCTTTGGAATTAGACTGCTTTGAAAGAGAGAAAAAAAGGAAAGTTTTTTTTTAATAAAACAACAACAGGCAATCACAGAGATTTTTAATGTTCTTTTTATTCCCTTTTTTTCACAATAGAGGGAAAAGCATGGAATAACTCATTTTGCATTGCTCAGCAAAAGAAAAGGGAACCTCATAAGCAAAAAATGAAATTGGACATATTATTGAATTATAAAAACAAATTATTGAATTGTACAAGACAGAATAATGAAAGAAAGTATTTTAAACAAACATTTCTTTTTTAGGAGAGTGATCTCATGCTTCCAAAATGAAAGCCAATATTTCTACTTAGTGACTCTCTTAGAAAAGAGAAGGGCTATTCTCAAGTATTGTCTTGAGGTGATTACTTTAAATAACTTAAATTTTTGTATGGAAAAAAGATAAAAGAAAAAATCAACATGCATAAATTGCTTCGTGTTGGAAATGTCACCATGGCTTTCAGATGAAAATGTAGGTGGTTAGTTTGAGAGTTCTATATCACATAGCTAGGAAGGTGACACAGCTTGTAGCTCCAATTCCAATGCTCTTTTCATAGATCTTTTCACACCCCTGCTTCTAGTGAACAAGAGGAGCAAAGAAAGGCATAAAAATTACTACAACCAGGGGTGTCCTAGAGTCTGCTTGTACAGGCTGAGGGCTGATTGTTAAATTTTCAATGTAGGCATTTATATCACAGCAATCAATAATGTTACAAAGTAGAGCTTATTGTTTTGTTGATTTATACACTTAAGAAAATGATGGGAAAATGCTAATATTGTTGATTAAAAGTTTAAAAAATGTGTCCTGTGTACATTAATTTTTCTGCAAAGCTTGCTGTTAAACATTTACTTGGAACATATCTGAAAGTATATTGTGAAAGAGCAATTAAATATATACTAGTATAACAAGGTCCATGCTTAAAGGAGAGAGAAATCAACTCTGGATGGAGGGGATGAAGGATGGCATCTCATAGGATTTTGGATTTAGAACTAGAAGGGAATTTAGAAATCATCCAATCTATTCACTTGTTTGTAGAGATAAGTAAATGTAGACCCAGTGAAATTATGTAACTTGGCCAATGTCACAAATAGAGACTGAACTTGAACCCAGGTCCTTGGACTTAAAATCCAGTGTTCTTCCCACTGTACCACACTGCCTCCTTCACTACATAACAGAGGGTGAAATTGAATTACTCTATTAAAGAAAGTTGGATAAGTGGTGTTGAAGAGTGGATTGTTGACTTAACTGTGTATACTATAACAAAAAATGGAACAAAGTGCTATTTATTTTAGATTTTATCGTAAAAAATTTTTACAGTTGTCTTTTAAGTTGCTCTTCTTCATACCAAAGAAATTTTCTCTCATTAAAGTGCAGGGATGACTGTTTGTTGAACTAAGGAGATAGTTGGAAATTCTTAGCTAGGAAATTTATATATTTTTATAATATTAGAGTTTCAGTAATATATAAGTAGGTTATAAATAATATTGAAAAAAGCTACATTAGATAGTTTAGAATCCATTTAAAAAATTATGGGCTCAGAATCTTGAATGAAATTATAATCTTAGTGCTTAATTTTGACTTCTTTTGCCAAGAAAAGGATCCTCACTCTCATTCTTTCCATCACTTTGAAAAGGAAAGTAAGCTGTTAAATAGGAGAAAAAAGGCTGAAAAAGCTTCTTGACCATCTAATTACTTTCAGGAAGTGACATTTGAACATTAAACATAAGCATTAAATATCTTGGATATATTTCCCCTCATAAAACAAGCTTTAAATTGAAAAAGAGTGCATTTTTAAAATCAGTTTTGAGGTCTTTCAAATCCTGAGCAAAGTGTTTCAAAATGAGGCATTCAAAAATGCCCTTAAAATTCAAGGATCCTCAGGAAGCACGAATGCTAAGGATATGTATACCAGGAAAAGAAGTTTCTCTTACTATTACTATATTCCCACTATTAATTGTCTCCAAATTATCCTGTATATATCTTGTTTGTACATAGTTGTTTCTATGTTGTTTCTCCCACTACACTGCAAACCTTTTGAGAGCAGGGATTTTTTTTTTAATTTTGCCTTTCTCTGTATCCTCAGAGTGCAACACAGTACCTAGAATGTAGAAGACATTTCATAAATGCTCATTGACTAAATTACTCATCACCATTGCAACCACATAGGTGAAGAATCAAAACCCAGAAGACTATCTCAAGAAAGTTAAATAGTGTATTTCAAAGCAAAACATTGTTTGAATTTTGTATATGGCCAAGCGTTTCAATTTATATTTTGCCTTATTTTTTTCTCCGATTTCACAATTCTTTTGGTCTGTTTCTCTTGCACAGAAAGCAAATATGGACTTTTTTTTCAGTGATATGATATTTAACTTTAGATGTGATCATTGTCAGGAATGTGCAGTAGGTCATTTCAATAGACCTGAGACAGTTGGTTGTTAATTTTTTTACTGTGAGCATTTATACTTCAAAAACTGTCAAATACTACAAATCAGGGTTTGATTTATTTTCTGTAGATTTCCCAGATATGAGAAAATTATGTAGAAAATGTTAATAATAAAGATTGAGAAAATTAGTTGTTAAATATTTACCAGCACTATCCCATGCAGACGTAGCTTTAAGATATGTTGTTGCTACTCATAAGGTGACAAGTAGGTGTGCAATCAGTGTCACTCTTAATGTGTGTCCTCCATGACCATGGGGGGCAGCATAGGATAGAGATGGTGGTTCCAGGCTCTAGTCAAAATCCAATAGAATCTCAGGGCTCAATCTCATAGATCATTTGAGATAGATCCTATGAGATACTAATTTTGTATTTTTCAATAAAACCTTTAAAATGGCATTTTCTTTAAATTACTCATTAAAGAGGGGGAAATGAGGCACTGTGAAGTGAGAAACTTTTTCCTAAGAGTATCTCTCTAATATGAGACTGAAATGGATGGAATTGCCTTTTAAGGATCATAATGCTTACCTCCTGATATAAGAAAGGGGTTAGAAAAGGCACCCTAAAAACATATGCTTACCCAAACCTGGCCTTATTACTTTGGCAAGCAGGAATCCCATCCTGTGGTCAAAACTCCAAAAGAAGTACAAAAAAATTCTGCAAATATGAATCCACTTACCATCACTACATGAATATGTGCATATTTATAAACAAGACAAAAATCAAGTAGATCTGAAAGACAAACAGCCTTTGTTGTAATAGAACTCAGCAGGTATTGCATCCAAAGAGTGACCCTGGGTGAAATAAGACCAGCAAATGAAAGCCAGCTTACTGAAGTTGGAATTAGATATACATTTTTCTAGAGTGGCCACAGTGAAGGGCAGCTCTGTGAAGCTGGTATCAATTTTGCAATCAAAACCAGTCAAAAAACTTATATGTCTACTAAAAGGAGTGAATGACAGGTTCGTGACAATGCAATTGTCACTTGCGTGAAAATGCCACACCAACACAATCAGTGTCTTATGCTCCCACCCAGGCAAACACTGATGAGGTCAAAATAAAACTTTATGGAGACCTGGAGACCTTTACCATCAATGTGCCAAAAGAGGACACTCATAATTCTGGGTGACCTTAATGCTAGTGTAGGCTCAAACTACCAGCCACAGCAGGGAATCCTAAGGAAGAATGGAGTTGGAAACAGCAACAGAAATAGTAACTTACTACTGAAGCCTTGTGAATTTCATGACTTTTTCATCACCAACTGTCTTACATAAATGTAATAAAATTTTGTGCATGCAGCCTCACAGAAAACATTGGCATTTAATAGACTATGTGATTGTAAGGAGATGAAACAGGATGTGAGAATGACAAAGGCAATGTGTGGCACAGAGTGCTGGACTGATGATAGACTTATCCTCTCCAAGCTAAATATTCACACTCAATAAAATTGGTGGCCCCAAGGAAAATTGATTACCAGAAGAATTAATGTTGACCTATTAGAGCACTTCTCTGAGCAAGGACACTTTGTTGCTGACTTGCAGGGAAAGTTGAGACAACACACAATTGATAATGGTGGAATATAAAAAGAGTGGTCAGCTTGCAGAGATTTTGTGTATAGCACTACCTTTGGTCAACTGAGTCAGAACAATTGCAAACATCAAGACTAGTTTAATGAAAAAGATGAGGAAATTCAGAAACTGCTAAATGAAAACAAAAGGGAACTCCATGGGGTTTACCAGCAAGATAGTTCACTCATCTCTAAGAAGGCAGCATTTAATTCCATTAAAAAGTAAAATATGCTCAAAGCTTAGAGAGATACAAGATTTTTAGCTTAGTAAGAAAGCAGATGAAATTCAGTTTTATACTGATAGTAACAATCCAAAGTGTTTTTATGATGCCCTGATAGCTATTTATGTGCCAAAGACCAATGGTGCATGTCAATTATTTGGTGTTGATGGAAATGCATTAATTTGTAATAAGTACATGATCTTAAAGAGATGGGTTGAACACTTTTTTAGTGTTCTCAATAGACCATCATCATTCAATGCTGAAGCCACTGACCATTTAAGTCAGGTTGAAATCAATCTCTTCCCAGCTGAAGGAGAGGTTTTGAATGCCATTGGGCTCCTTTCATGTGGCAAAGCACCTGGTACTGACTCTATTCTAGTTTTGATACTGTAGGTTGTGAGGGCTTATGGGAAATTGTGGTAAAATTTGTTTGCCTAGAGAAATTCATCAGCATTATACACCAATTTTACAAAGTGACATGCCTGATCAAGTTTTGGAATATGGATGATGCTCTTGTGCCTTCCCAGTCATCACTGGAGTAAAACAAGACTGTCAGCTTGCTCCCATGCTTTTTAGCATGATGTTTTCAGCCATATTATCAAATGCCTTCTATGAGGATGAACACAGCATCAAGGTCAACTTCCACACTGATGGCAAATTCTTCAACTTGAAAAGTATAATCTAGAACTAAAGTGCAGGGAGTGTTGATGCATGACTTTCAATTTGCAGATGATTGTGCACCTAATGAAGCCTCTGAATCTTAGATACAACAAAATATGAAGTGAGTCACATAAGATTGTGCTAAATTTGGCCTAAAAATTGACATGAAGAAAACATAGGTGCTCCATCAGTCACCACTACAACATCCATTCATGGAACCATTGATTACAGGAAATGGAGACTGGCACATTCACTGCCATAGCTAGCTCAGTGTTTGAGACACTCTAAAGGAAAGTGTAGGACAGAAGAGGTATTAGGTTGACTATCAAATTGAATGTCTACAGAACTGTTATGTTGACCTCATTGTTGTATACTTGTGAAACCTACACAGCATATGAGTTCGATGCCAAGAAAATGAATTGCTTACATTTGAATTGTCTTTGAAAGATTGTGAAGCTCACTTGGCAGGATAAGATATCAGACACTGAGGTCTTTCTTGATCTAAAATGCCAAGCATTCAAATGCTACTACAAAGAACACAACTCTAATGAGCTGGTCACACCGTGTAAATGCAAAATGTATGCTTGCCAAAATGGGTATTTTGTGGAGGATTTACACAGAGCAAGCACTCACATGGTGTTTAGAAAAAAAGTGATACAAGGAAACTCTCAAGGTTTCTCTTAAGCATTTTGGAATTGATTGTGTGCCATGGGAAATACTGGCACAGGACTGCCCATCATTGTATGCCCTCATCAAAAAAGGCATTGGGCTGTCTGAGCAAAGCAGAAAAAATAGCTTAAAAGGAATACACAACACAAACAAAGTAAAGCTAGAGAATCTACCCCAAATATTCCTATGGGCTTTTTGTGTCCAACTTGTGGCAGAGTACTCCTAGGTCATACTGGTCTGATCAATCAGAGGAGGACACACTGAAGGTGACTCTCATATAGTGATGTCATTTTGGTCCTATTTGAGAACAAAAGACAACAACCAACATAGACATTCTTAATTTTTTCTGAATGATTGTCCCAGAGATGTGCTGGAATAAGCTAGCACTGCTCATGAGAGTTGATTGTTAAGAATTCAGTATGAACATTAAAATTTATGCAATTGGCAAATGGTATAGATCAGGTCTGGATTTATTCTTCTATTGATTTGAGATTAAAGATTAAGAAAATGGTGGAGAAAATGGGACAATTAAATTCAAAAATGAATTGTAACTACTTTTTTTGAAAGTCAATCATTAACTACTTTCTAGAATATTCCTACAAGGGCCAGTCTGGAAGTCTAGTGAAGCAGAGGACCTCTGCCCAAAACATGCTTATGTACATACATACAAAGAAACATTCATACATACATACATACATATATATGTATATATATATATATATATATATTTAACTGGGATCTCTTGCATTTGCATATGTACATATATATATATATATATATATATATATGTTTATCCTGATACATCAAAATCTACACATATAGATATAAACATATTCCTATATACATATATTTTATGAAAAAATTCTCTGAATCACTATTGATTAGAAAGATGAAAATCAAAACAATTTTGAGGTACCACATCACATCTAACACATTGGCTAACATGACAAAACAAGAACATGGTAAGAGTTGGAGAAGATGTGGGAAAGTGGGAGCACTAATTCATTGTTGATACAGCTTTGAGCTAATCCACCCATTCTGGAGAACAATTTGAAACTAGGCACAAACAGCTATAAAATTTTGCACACCCTTTGACCCAGCAATGTCCCTTCTAGGACTGTATCCAGAAGACATTATAAAAAAGGGAAAAAGGTCCCACATGTACAGATTACAAGTGAAACCAGTATCATTGAAATAAAGATGCATTTTTTTCCTTCTAGTTTCAATGGCACCTTAAAATCAGCACATTGTTGTCAAAAAATGAATCTCCCCACTACCAATAATATTAAAAGCAACAACTTTTTAATTTAGTTACTAAGACTCTCCACAATCTAACTCCAAATAACTTTTGCACTCATGTATCATATTTATCTATTCTATGTATTCTATATTCCATACAATCTAGAATAGCAGCTATTCTCTAATCTCTTTTTTCATTTTTCTGCCTTTCTCTCTCCTCTCACTTTTGCACAAAGTCCTCTTCACCTGTATCTTGATAGTAAGGAGGTGGCCATCAGCTCTGAAAGACTTGGAAATAGAGTGGAAGGCTATGCCATCTTTCAATATGCTCCAGGGACAAATTCTGACCACCATTCACATGGACACTTAGAAATTAATTTGTTCACCATGAGAATTCAGGAAACAAAGAAAAATGCAAAATGACTCTCAGTCATGGGGTCCCCCTTCTATTTTTCCAGTGATCGTGTCAAAATAATAGAACATGTAGAATAGCATGCTACATAAAGTCATTAATTTATCTGTTGGTACCCTAAATTTGTGATTTAATGTGTCTAGTATCTAGTAAGTAGACGGATTAGTAGAGAAAATCAATCACATAAATTGTTAAAACTTTGTCAGCAATGAAACAAAGAGACATAAGAAAGTTATAGCTAAACACAAAGGTAACTCATTGGTTTTTCTTTGGAGGAGCAGATAAATTATTTGGCAAAGTTTTTTTACATATTTTTCAAAGAAAATAATAAATATGATTTCGTGAAGTGTCAATCTTTTCACAGTGCAGTGCTCATATGAATATGTAAAATGATCCAGAGAAAAAACTATGGAGTCTGAATGCAGATCAAAGCATAGTTTCCTTTCCCTTTATGTCCTCTTTTTGTTTTGTTTTGTTTTTACTTTTTCATTGTTTCTCCCATTCATTCTACTTTTTTCTTTACATGACTAATGTGGAAATATGTTTTATAAGAATGTATATGTAAAGCCTTTATCTAATTGCATGTTGTCTTGGAGAGGGATGAAAGGAGAGAGGCAGAAAAAAAAATTAAAACTCAAAAGTATATGGAAGTGAATGCCAACAACCAAACTTAAATAAATCAATTTAAAGGAATTTAAGTTTAATTTAAAGGAAAAGAAAAAAAAGAATTTGCAAAATGACTACCATGTAACTAATTTCAGTTTATGCAACATTGGTAGCAGAAGATGAGGTAGAGAAACACTTGAATAAATTTCATAAGGTCCTTCAAATTAAATTAAATTAATACATAGCTTTGTATTCAATAACTGCAATTCAATGGTCACAGTAAGCCAGAACAGCAGAAAACATGGTACAATATGGATTACAAATCAAGAATTAGAGAGAACAAAAATTTTAGACTACATAAAAGCCTCCTATGAGACACCGATAATACTTTCCTCAGTAAAAGAATAAAAAAATAGATACTGGGCATGCCAAACTCTTAACATTAATAAAATGAAATTCTTTATACTTTAACAAATAGTAAAGTTTTCATTAGTGTTGTGAATATCTTGCCTGGATCAACTGTGCATGGTGAGATCAGTGACATTGTAAAGAGCAAAAGTAATACAAAGTTAGATGAAATAAAACAAATGCTAAAATATTGGGTCAGTGATTACAACAACTCTGTTTTGACCTAAATTCCTGGTTCTGAGGCAAGATAAGGTGAAAGCTTGCCTATTGCAGACCAAAGTGATTCCAAGAGCAGAGTCCAAGTTTCCTTTGAAGGGCAAATGGGGATCACTGAAGTAGAAGGGATATGCTATGCAAAACTACAGAAGTTGTAGCATAAGAAGATGAAAATCTTTATAGATGAGGTTCTTGACCTAATGTTCATGAACTTTGTTTTTAAAAAATGGTATTTCAATGTAACTTTTGTACTTTATTCATTGAAAGATGGCATTATGAGAAGCAGTCTATAGACATCACCAGAATGCCAAAGAGGTGAGAATCAAAGTGAAGTTCGAACTTATTCTAGTCTATTATGGCTATTCAATGACAGAGGAGTTCAAACATTCCTGATGAAAAGATCAGAGTTGAATAGAAAATCTGACTTTCAAGTATAAGATTTTAAGAGAAGAATTAAATGGTAAACAGGAAAGAGAAATTATAAGAGACTTAATAATGTTCAAGTGTTTATATTCCCACATGGGAAGAAGACTTGTAACTCATAAGAATTTTGTCATTATTAGGGTAGTTGGAAAGAATATATAGTCAAAAAGCACAGTGAGTTGAATATGATGGGATGATATCTAAAATAAAATAAATTAAAATTAAGAGATGAGAAAGAGGAGTGCCCTGGGAGAAAGGGAAAAGGAGAGGTAGAGTGGGGCAAATTATCTCACATAAAAGGTGCAAGAAAAAGCTTTTACAATGCAGGGGAAGGTGCAGAGGTCGTGGAGAAGAACTCTGGAACCTCACTCTCATCAGAATTTTCTCAGAGGGAATAACATGCATACTCACTTGGGTATAGAAATCTATCTTTCCCCATAGAAAAGTAGGGAGGAAGGGGATAAGAATAGGAGGTTGCTAAAAGGGAGGGTGGATTGGGAGAGGTGACAGACGCAAAACATTTTTGAGAGGGACCAGTGAAGAGAGACAGTGATTAGAAAAATTAGGAGACAAAATGAAGGGGAATATAATAAATAACAGCTGTGAAGAAGTTTGAAGTGAATTTCTCTGATAAAGGCATCATTTGTCACATAATTGAACAAAATTTATAAAAATTAGAGCCATCCTCAATTGGTAAATGATAAAAAGATATGAAAAGTTGGTTTTTTTGATGAAGTAATGAAGGGTATCTATAACCATATAAAATGTCCTAAATCGTAAGTGGAAAAGGGCAAATTAAACCAATTCTAAGGTAGTGCCTCACATATCTTAGATTGGCTAATAGGAAAGAAAAATAAAATGGTAAGTGTTGAAGGGGATGTGGGAAAATTGAGAAACTAATGTGCTACTGGTGGCTTGTAAACAAATTTAACCCTTATGCAAAGCAAATTGAAACTATGCCCAAAGGACTATAAAACAATCCACATTCTTTTACCCAAAAATCTCATTACTATGTCTGCATTCTCAAAGAGATAATAAAGAAAAAAAATAAAGATCTATATGTACAAAAAAATATTTATAGCAGTTCTTTTCTTCTGAAAAAGAATTGAAAAGTCAGGAAACACCCATCAATTGGGGAATAGTGGAACAATCTGTGATATGTGATTATAATGGAATAGTATTGTGCTATAAGAAATTATGATCAGAATAGGAAGATTATAAATGTTGGAGAAGATGTGGGAGAGTTAGAATACTAATAGATTGTTGGTGGAGCTGTGAGCTAATCTAACCATTCTGGAGAGCAATTTGGAGCTATGCCCAAAGGGCTACAAAAATCTGCTTACCCTTTGACCCGGCAATATCGCTTCTAGTACTATATCCCCAAGACATCATAACAATGGGAATGGGTCTCACATGTACAAAAATACTTATAGCAGCACTCTTTGTGGTGACCAAAACTGGAAAACAAAGGGATGCCCATCAAATGGGAAATGGCTGAATAAATTATGGGATACATTGCGCCATAAGAAATGATGAACAAGAAGACTTCAGGGAGGCCTGGAAGGACTTATATGATCTGATGCTGAGTGAAAGGAGCAGAACCAGGAGAACTTTGTGCACAGCAATGACCATGAGAGTTTTTCCTGGTAGACTTGGAACTTCGTAGCAATGCAAGGACTTAAAAAAATTCCAGTGGTCTTTTAAGACAAAATGCTTTCCACATCCAGAGAAAGAGCTATGGAATTCGATCATAGAATGCAGCAGACTCTTTTCTTTTGTATTACATTTTGGTTTGTTAGATGGTTTCTCCCATTTATTTTAATTCTTCTACACAGCATGACTATACTGAAAATGTATTTAATAAGAATGTATGTGTAGGACCTATTTAAAATTGTATGCTGTTTTGGGGAGGAAGAGGGGAAGTAGAAGTAGAGGGGAGGGATGAAAAAGTAATAATCTAAGTTATATGATAGTGATTGTAGACCATTGACAATAAATAAAATTAATTTTAAAAAAGAAATTATGATCGAGATGCCCTTATGAAATGCTAGAAAAATATGTGTGAACTAACGAAAAATGAAATGAGTAGAACCAGAACACTGTACACAATACTAAAATATTCTAAGATGATCAACTGTGGATGACTCAGTTATTCTTGACAATACAATGCCAAGACAAATCTGAAGGACTTATGATGAAAAAAGTCATCTAGCACCAGCGAAAGAACTGATGGAGTCTGAATACAGATTGAAGCATTTTTTTTTACTTTCTTTATTTTGCTTTTCTTTCTTTGCTTTTCATGTTTACAGCATGACTTATATGGAAATATCTTTTGCATGATTACACATCTATAACCTATATCAAATTGTTTTCTCAATGAGAGGGGTGAGAAGGGAGGGAAGGAGAGAATTTGGAATTCAAAACTTTTTTTAAATGTGGTATAAATTACTTTTACATGTAATTCCAGAAAATAAAATTTAAATAAATATTTTTAAAAGAAAAGGGAAATATAGAGATGAAAATAGTTATAGAATCTTTTTGTCAGAATTTTGACACTGCCAGTCATTATCTGAATGATCTTGGGCAAATTATATAACCTCTCTGAATCTGTTTCCTTATCTTTAAATAAAGGTAAGGAGCTGGGAAAGGGGACAAAATTGACTACATGAACACTAAATTTCTTTCCAATTCTACACAGAGGTATAGTAGAGTGAGGGAATCTGATTCTATGCTTCCGCCCTTTAAAAAAAAGTCTACTCTGAATAACCATACCCAGAGGGCACATACACTTTCCCACCTTTAATCATAATTCCCCAGGACAAGCACATTATGACTAGGGATAAGGACTTCTAGAACCAATTTAGGGAGCTCAATATCTCCTCTCCACCCTTAACATTCTGAAAGTTTTTTCCTCCCCAAATAGAGGATCCACCAATATAATGTCCATGTTCCCTTACCCAAAAATCCTACCCCTCAGGGGCCCAACATCACCTTACTCAAAATTTTGTTCTCCCTGGGACAAACTGCCCACATCATACTATTAGATCTGGAGATTCAGGTCAAATAGCATGCATAAGTACTTCCTATTTTGTTTTTGGTGGGGGGAGTGGTGGTGGCTAGCCAATTGCTAATATCAGTACTTGGTAACCACATTATGCCTTGAGGAAAATGTCTTTCCCTGTACCTCTTATGTTCTTATCTCTTTCCTTGGCAACTCCAGTCCTCCAGTCCCTGTCTTTAGTTCTTCCTTATCTTCACTGTTTCCTCTGAAACCCTCTATTGTTATAGTCCTTTCATCCTCTATCTCTTCCTTATAGACTCTTTATTTATTGGTACTCAAGGAAATCTATCTTTTCCTTATGAAGACAACATATGACTTGGAAATTTCTTCAAAGTTGAATGCTCTTTCCCTTAAAGCTATGGTTAGAAATACACATACACACACACATGCACACAGAAATACACATATACACACGTATGTATTTTAAACTAGGACAAAATTATCTGAGTAAAGAACACACTGATGATTAATATAAAGGTACATTACTGAGATGCCCAGAGCTCAATCTGCAAGCATTGGTGGAAAGGCAGGCTTCCAGAAATATTTGTCAAAGTAATGAAATTGCAACAACAACTGTATCTCTTCCTTACTGGGGCTGACAGATGACCTCAAGGCAAGGTGTAGGTGTGGTGATCAACATGGAGAGGATATGGGTAGCCTAGTGGAGGAACTTTGTCAAGATGGATGTTGATACTTTGATTCCCTATTCACTCCATGCTGATGACTGTTTCTTTCATTCCTTCTGAAACAGAACTGAAAGGAGAGTTGGAATACCTCTTGCCCTCAACTCACCCTCAACTCAAACCCTCCCTATTCCATTATTATTTCCTATCATTGCTTATTCTTTAGGATTCAATCTATCCTGTCAAAATTCATATTGCTGTTATCTGTAAACTTCCAGATTTCTGTCTAGCCTCCTCAGTAAGTATTCCAAGTATTGTAGATGGGTTTCAAATCTTCTCCAATCCAATCATTTCCAAATGAAAGTACCCTGGACCCCTAGCTTTTGTTTGTTTCTTTAATATCTTTATCTTTTTTACCCTCTTTTCACATTAATGAAAGGCAAAAAATTAAACCAAAAATATCATCTTGAAAAATCCTAGAAATACAGAATGGGGATCTTACAAAGCTTTATATGTATGTGTATTTAGAACTCAATTAATCTATTTTTATAATTAGCGTATTTGCATAAGTAAATTTCACTTTAGAATTTTCATCTAACATATGGCTAATTTTTATGCCAATTTGGTGTAAAGATTTTACATCTTAAATATGATTACCCATGTGGTTATCACTTGTCATTTGATGATTAATTTAATTCTAAACACCAAACCACTCCCAGAAAAAAAGGAAAAGAAATAAAACAACTCTAGGAATGGGGACTTATGAGTATGAAATTCTATGCTCATTGCTGTCACATTAAAATTGTAATTTTAAAGATATTCTGTTACATTAGCCTGAAAACTGAGTCACTGCTAATATGTGAAGGACATTTCCTTGGTTCCTCCGACCTATGCAGAGTGGTCCTCCCCATTTCCCCCCTGACATTCTGGACCTCACCCACAACATTTTTGGTCAAAGTTCATTTCCATTTTATCCTATTGACTAGAAACTGACCATTTGTCAAAGGATATGAACAAGGAGTTTTCAGAGGAAGAAATTAAAACTATCTATTGTCATGAAAAAATGCTCTAAATCACTATGGATGTAAATCAAAATGACTCTGAGGTACCACATCACACCTATCAGACTGGGCAACATGACAAAACAGGAAGATGATAAAGGTTCGAGAAGATATAGGTGAGTTGGAACACTAATTCATTATTGGTGGAGCTGTGAGCTGATCCAACCATTCTAGAGAGCAATTTCAAACTATGCTGAAAGGGCTGCAAAAATGTGCCTACCCTTTGACCCAGCAATATCACTTCTAGGACTGCATCCCAAAGAGATCATAAAAATGGGAATGGGTCCCACATGGCTGGAGAGGTCAAATTACTTGTCCAGGTACCCACAGTATGTAGCAGAGACAGTCTTCACATCTGTATCCTCTCATTTCAAATCAAGTATTCTTTCCTTTGTTCTAGATTTGATCAGAAGTGAAGAATTTTTTTGGCATACAAATTCATGAAGACGAGATAGATTAAGACAGAAAGTTTTCTTCCCAAATGATTTGACCTCCTTACTATTTTCGTGATTATGTGACATGTTCCTCAACTGAGTAACTTGAGATGAAATATTAATCAACCTAATGGCCTTCCAGCAATTTTGAAGGCTCCTCCATAAACCTCCTAAAGGAGACATAGCCTTTTTCTCTTATGAATTCACCTTTTTAAAGACATTTCTATTGGTAAGAAATTTCACAGAAGAAATATGTAGCAATTTCATTGCAACTTACCTCAATTTTGGCCTCATTCCTTTTCCTGCACATGTATCATATTTTTAAATGACCATTTTGTGGCATGGCCATTTGAAAATTGGAAATTTGTCAATGAAATGTTGAATGCAAATAGATCTTTATAAATGAGAAATTATTGAGTTGGAAATTTATGGCATGTAAAAGATTATGGTTACTCTGTGCTGTAGTAAAAAATCTAGTTATCTGCAAAGTATTTGTTTATGGAAGAACATAAACAGGCTGCATTAGCGAAATTTACATGAGACTAGGGAGCGGTCAGAATATATCAAGTACATTTATTTGGTTGTATAAAAATGTACTGTTTATTATATTGACTTTTTTGGTCATCAAGTTTCCAACAATCCCTGTAACTTTAACCTCTTTTTGAAGATAGCTTTAGCAATATAACATTTACTTTGAATGAGCATTTGTTAATAATTAACGATAATACAATCCATTCTTATTCAATTAAGCCTATGTTTTCTCTTTGCTCTGTTGTTAATATCCGAAGATAAATATCTCTCATGTTTGACAATAAAAAAACGTAGAAGGTAAATTGTAATGCCTGATACCCAAAGATGATGATGAGAAGTAAAATAAGGTGATTTCTTCACATGGAACACACTAATGGTTGTAGCCAATATTTCCTAACTTCAAATCTCACTAATTCATAATAATCAGTATCAATCACAGGCAGAATTATAATTAAATAATATTCATACATACATACAATTTTATTAGTCTCAAGTGTATATTGACACTTATAAAAATGAACAGTATAATGGGAACTAATAAAATTCATTTCAGATCAACTTTAAAAAGTTAGAGGTATTTATAATTAGCATGTCAGTCATTGAAGTCCTATGGAATGATGAAAAAAATGGAATCCTGAACTTTTTCTGAAAATTCTATGTTTCCCTGTCATTATTGGGTTCCACCTTTGAGGGGACAGAGGATGTACAAATGATTTAAATTTCTAGGTGCATTTTCTTATATTGCTTTCTTCTTTGTCTTTAAGAATGTGAATGCAAGGTTTAAATGGAACATCAAAGAATTTAAGATTTCTCTTTAAACATTTACATCTATTTTTCACTAGAACTAGGAAAGTTGTAAACAACTATATGTCAACTGATCTTTCACAGTAGTCATATAAGTGGGAAACTTTATTTCTTGGATGAATATTCAGCTTTGGTGGAAATTAATAAAAATACAGAAAACACTTCAATTTTCCCATTTTTTTCAAGATTAATTCCTGGTTTCCAAGAACTTACAGTTCATTTCACATTAAAGGCTCTTCAAAAGAGGTCATTTTCTTTTTTGCCTTTCTTTTGTCTATTTTTTTCTTTCAAAATTAATACATTAGCCTTATGGCTTGAAATTTATGTAGTTTAAACAAAAACAGTTCACTTCATAAACGTATGCATAGCATCACTGAAGATATAGAGGTGTTAGTACAACTACAAATGTTCTTGGGAGCTACATTTTCAAAGCACAATGAATTCTGAAGGAATTGAAAGAAACAAGAAAAGAATATTCTATGGAAATGTCAAGGTGGCGGTGTCCTGACAGATTGATTAAGAATAAAATATGCTAGCAAGTTTAAATTCCACCTAGTATCTAGAGTATGATAAAAGAGGTTATACATTTTAGGAGTGCATATTTTTTTAAAAGCAAGTTGCAAATTTATTTTGCATTATATTTATAAAGCTGAAGATATATACTAGATGTTAAGGGTTTTGTCCAGTATAGTTTCCATGGAAAGCTCAGAGGAACTTGAGATTAAGTTGAGAACAGTAGGGAGTCAAAATATAATTGCTTCTAGAGGGGCTTGGTTTTAATTTCAAATTCTGAGTGGGTAAGAACAGTATCATAAAATACTAGATAAGGCCCTATCTTTATCCTCTCCAATGGATAGAATCTAGTACTTGGAATCAGGAAAACTTGGGTCCAAGTTTTACCTCTGACAAAAGCTATATGTCACTTAACCTCTCAATTTCCTCCATCTGTAAAGTGGAGTAAATAAATAATTGGCAGGGCCTACGTGACAAGGTTGTCAGATGGATCAAAAGAGACTTAGTACTTTGCAAATGTAAACATGTATACCAGTGGGGTAGTTATACTGGCTAGAGTGCCAGGTCTGCAGTCAGGAAGAACTGAGGTTAAATCTAGACTCAGATACCAGCTTTTTGTTGTTGGGCATATCATCTAACCCTGTTTGCCTCGGTTTCCTCATGTGAAAAATGAACTGGAGAAGAAAATGGCAAACCATTCTGGTGTTTTTGCCAAGAAAATCCCATATGGAATCACAAAGCGATGGATATGGCATGGTAGAACAACAAAAACAACAATACAAATGTTTGGGTGTTGTAATTGTTAGAACTTTCCTTGAAATTTATGGTGAATCAGGACAATACACCCAGCCCATCTAATTTCAAGGATTACTTCAAGATTGCAAACAACCAGATGGTAACTGAAAGTGACAGGTGAGAGTATTGGGTGGTGGCATGATTTGGAGAAAGAGAACACCAAGGAAGTAGATCACACAGTTGATGATGTATTAAAAAAAAAAAAGTTAGACATGATCTCATGCTACAGGATCAACTGAGGGTGGTGTCTCTCTTGGTGTAGGAGTTCTGAGGTCGAGTATGGCTAATGCCATGGCAGTATCCACACTAATACTGTATGAATTTAACCTTAGGAATGATCAGTGGTTGTGTTAAGTAGGAGAAGATCACCCTAAGTCAGAAAGAAAAATGATATAAGCATAAAACTCCCCAAATCAGGAATGCAAAGTGTTCACCTGTGCACTTGAGCAAATACCTATTGGCTCATCCCTTCTCGAACCTTTTATTTTTCCTTTTTGTCCAATTTTTGAACTTGGTGCACGACTAAGAGCAGTGTGAGAGGAGTGACAAAAGACTTTTGGGAAGATTCACTTCAGAATTCTCTACAATACTGTGTGTGTGTTTGTGTGTGTGTGTGTGTGTGTGTGTGTGTGTGTTCATTTTCATTTCCCAGGTGAAAAAACTTAAAAACATAGAAAAGGGACTTGATGTTGGTCATTAAGGTGGGCTGGCATTAGAATTCAGGTTTTTTGACATCTAGTTCATTACTTAGACTCATGGCTTCACAAATGTAAATGTCATCCAGTTCAATCTCTTCATTTTACTGATGAGACAGAGGAATTAAAAAGTTAAATGACTTACCACAATCACATAGATATCATGTCCAAAGTAAAATTCAAACCCAAGTCTTACTGACTCCAAGTACAAAACTTTGCTGGTCTACAACCTAACCATCTAGTATAGAGCAGATAATATTTGAAGAGTACATACAAATGCTTTATGTATACATTTATGCACATTTGTGTGTCTATATGTATATATACATATCTACATCCACATATACAAGTATATTTACATATGCACTAAAGATAAATTAATATCTCAATACATCATTTTTCTAAAACAAACTTAAAACCATGGTTTTTACTCAATAAGTCTTTTTTTTTTGCATTTCAGTTCCTTGCTACCTTTTTTTCTTTATGAGAAGAAAAAAATTTTGATGTAACTCATTACTCATCTTTCTGCCAAATTCCACTAGAACAAACAGTACTTTGTGCTTGAAACTTCCATTGTCACCAAAGTATTTTTAACACTAAACACTTTTGCAATTTTGCACTGAGCATTTGAAAAGAGTTCTGATTGCTAATAACTTTGTTCAATATAGACCAGACATGGGGGAGTTTTAGCTATTAAACTTCAGCTATTTTGTGACTTACCTCTGAGCCAAAAAAAGCCCCACCTTAAATTGCTTTTAAAGTGGAAAATATACTCTGTCTCCACTCACATAATTCAGAAGTAGTTTAAGTTATAATTTTTTCAAAAAAGAAAAATGACAAGGGAGTTGTGATCAGACCTTTGTTGTCTGCTCAAGGGAAAAAGAGATTTTAAAAGTTTCTGAGTAAGAAAAAGAAGGGGACTACAGTGCCAGTGTTTAGTGAAAGATATCATTAGTTTCTATATATGCCATAACTATATATGGGTACATATCACATATATACATATAAATATGTGTTTATATGTATATGTATGTGTGTATATATATATATATATATATATATATATATATACACACCATAATATAAACAATGTTGGTAATATTGGGTGAATGGAACAGAGTAAGACTTAATTGTATTGTAAAATAAAGTATAATGACTGGGGGGGGAGAACTATTTGCTCTTCCTTGAGGGACTTCTAATATTTCAAGTTTAACATATGTTTAAAATAACATTTTACTGATGTGAAAAGGGGACTAATAGTAATTCTCTTCTCCTCCCTTTTCTCTGGTTAGGTAAACAAACAGGATAATATTCTAATTAGAGATACTGAAAGGGTGCCTAACACTTATAGTGATCTATTCCTATGTAAATGACAGGGACATTCCAAGGTGGACTTGGACCCCAAAGATCTCTGATAAGGTAATACTTCTTAAAGACTATAATAGACTGCAAATGTTCCAAGGAAATATAAAAACCTCCACATTCTCCTACAAAATAATCCCAGGGGACCTGAAAATTACCAACACTCTGAGTATCGACACATCAAGAAAGTTGAAAGGCAGGAAATCAAGACCAGGACTAAATAAGGCTTGAACCCTTCATCCAATAGGGTGGGCATGAGTAAAGTATGTCCCTGATAGAATGCTTTAAATCAAAAAATGAAACTGGAAGTAGATATAGATGGAAGAAGATACTGAACACAATGAAGATACCATGGATTAAGACAGTAAAGATGTAAACCTATAAGTTTAGAGTTTAGAGTCAATTTAAATCAGAGCCTTATACATAAAAGTTTTCCTGGATACAGTCTTCTCTTCTTCTAGTATACCCAAAAGAAATGAAGAAATATATTCAACTCATTGTGAATCTGTATACTTCAAATGTTTTCGTCTTTTAAACAAACATTGTTAGATTCTATCTTCTCTTATCAGAGAGCCATGGTTATTTAAGCCCATCTTGGAGAATTCCAGACATCCACACAAGAACAGGTTCCTATTAGGTTTCAAATAATCCTGGCCTACTCTAATCAGAGTGCTGGTATTTTTCTGATTTATTTGCATATTCTCATGCTGATTTTGTCATCGAAATCCATCTCTTAATATCATCAAGCTGTAGGTTATATTGGTTGTTTTGCTTTGGATTTCTTGATCATTTTTTCGTCTAGTGTCTTTATTTTGGTCTTTGTGGAATTATTCCTGGGAGATATGGATTCCTCTATTACCTTTAACATCTTTACCTCAATCAAAGGTCTACACTACCTATTCTTAATCTTCTTTGATTGGGCTCAATATTGAAATATATTTGATACCCTGTTTAGGTTCTGACTTATACTCTCTTTCTTTTTTATTTTATCAGCCCCTGTGGATTCAATTTTCATTTAAATAGAAGATCTCTAAATGTCTATGTCCAGTCCCATGCTCTGTCATAAATTGGTTTGTTATCTCCGGATGTCTGTGGCACAGCTTTACATCTAGTAACCAACCACCTTATTCTCATCATTTCAGACTCAACATATCAAACAGAACTGATGATCTTTTTCACTAAAGCTTTTCCTAACACTCCTTCTCCAAAAGTCCCTATTTCTGTTGAGAGTACAGAGGACATCCTCATAATAACCCAGGTGCCTAATCTTGACATCAATCTTACTTTTCCCTTTGCCTCATTCTCCCTTAGTAGTTCCTAAGTTTTATTGCCCCTACCTCCACAGCACCCTGGTAATCTTGCTCTCTACCTTTAGAACTCAAAACATTAGTTTAAATCCACATCATTTCTCACTTAGGCTATTACAAAAGCCTTAATATTTATGTCATTGTTTTTAGCCTCCTCCCTTTCAGGCTGTCTTCACAGTGTTACTGAAATGATTTTTCTAAGCAACACCTTTGATTTGCAGCTCTTCTTTTCAGTTATTTTCAGTAGCTTCCTATCACTTCCAGGAAGAAAGATCTTTGCTCTGGCATTCAAGACCTTCCACTATCTGGCTCCAAACTCCACTTTGTAGCTTTATCCACATTCCCAGATTAAAACTTATTTCATAACTATTCCTTGAACTCAATATTTCATCTCCCAACACAGGGCATTTGTAGACACTATCCTCGAAAAAGTGTCCTTTATCTTCATCTATTTCACTCAGAATCCTTAATATTTCTTCAAGGCTTAGTTTACATGCAAATTCCTCAATTAATTAATTAAGAAATACTTAGTACATTCCAAAAACTGTGTTCAGGGCTGAGTATATGAATAGAAAAAGTCAAAGTTCTTACTCTCATAAAAAGCCTATAAGCAGTTAAAAAGTCCATAAAAATGGAAGTCTTTTTCCTCACCCATACATTTTACTTCTTCAAATTAACTTGCCTATAGGCTTTTTATGAGAGTAAGAAAAAATTTCAAATTAACTTGTATTTACTTATCTGGGCATAGATGATTTCCCTTCACTAGAGGGTAAGGCCCTTGAGGACAGGAATTTTTCTCTGTATCTCTGGCCAGTGCCTTGAGCAGAATAGCTACTTAGGAATTTTTTATTGAACTGAACAGAATTATAAAAATTAAAATATAATGACTTTGTGGAGGTAGAGAAAAGGAGATGGAAATATACATAAACAGACATAAACAGGCACAATCGTGTATGAGCGCTCTACAAACAATAGGTATTCATTAAATATCTGTTGACATGTTTCATGTGCGCTGTAATATTTTTTTATCAAAATTGTTACACTGAGAGCCCACATGTACTACCTGAAAAGGAAATCCTTTCGGAATGGAACGAGATCCTTTAATCCAAAGGCTTCATGGAAATAACTTTTCAAGACATAGTTCAGTGTACATTGCCCCTTATTGTTATTTTTAAGGGTTGTTAGTTATAAGGACTTTGACTAATTTGTATAATTCAAGAGTCTACAAAGAAACACAGAATTTTCTCTACAGAAGTAAATGTTTATGGTTATTTTATTGAAAGGACCATTAATTCCAAATAAAACAAAAAATCTTTACAATCTATAAGTTAAATTCTGTGAATCTCTCTGTATGTCCATCCCAAAACATTAATCAAGGTTGTTCAGTTAAATCCATTAAATTGAATTAAATATAATCTTACAGGTTTCTATGTTTTGTCATGCTTTACTCACTGACAGCTCATTTATTCTCCCAGTAGTTGCTGGTCTTCCCTAGCTAGCACTAGCTGTTTTGTTTCTGTTTCAATCCTTTTTTTCAAAGGATTTTATGTTATAAAATGTCTGAATATCTTTCAATGAACTTTATCCCTTTTCTTGGCTTATATATCCTAAGAAACTTAGGGAAATCTCTGTGTGTTATAGAAAACTGGGACTGGCTGTTCACTTGCAAAAATATGATTCACAGTATTAGAAGAATAAGTTTTACTGATAAAATGGAGAAAAGAGAAGCCCTTGAATGACCCTATATTTACCCTAAATGTGCACAAAGTGTCAGTCAATAGCATCATTCCCAGGTCCAAACTTGTCTCCCAAGACCTTTTGACATTCATTTTACCTTGTTCTTTCTTTTCAACTTCCCCGAAAAAACAAAGAAAGGCCACAAAGACTTTTATCATTAGGCACAAGACAAGGGGCAAGATTTCAAAAGGTTCTCTTGTCTGGGGAGAATTATATTTCTTTGTCAAGTGTTGCTCTTCTGTCCAACAGATGAAGCCCCTTCAGTTAGGGTTATTCCATTTTTCTTGCCTCTCTCCTCCCTTTCCTCAACTAGCCATCCACCTGTCCTTATAACTTCCTTTGGTAATTTTTTAAGTTTTTAAAAATAAACTTATTTACAGTTTTCAACATTCCCTTCCACAAAATTTTGAATTTCAAATTTTCTCCCCATCCCTCCCCTACCCCCACCCCAGGACAGCATGTATTCTGATTGTCCTTCCCTCCAAACTGTCCTCCCTTTTACCACCCTCGCCTTATCCCCTTCCCTTCAATTTTCCTGTAGGATGATATAGACATCTATACCCTATTGGCCAAATGTCTCATTTCCTATTTGCATGTAAAAATAACCTCTAATATTCATTTTTTTAAAACTTTGAGTTCCACATACTCTCCCATCACCCCTCCCCACCCACCCTCTCTGAGAAGGCAAGCAATTCTATATAGGTTATACATATGTGATTATGCAAAAGACCTTCATAACAGTAATGTTGTGAAAGACTATATCTCCCTCCATCCTAGCTTGCTCTCCATTTATTCATTTCTCTCCTTTGACTTGTCTCTCTGCAAAAGCATTTGCTTCTCATTACCCCTTCCCCAAATCTGCCATCCTGTCCATTATCACCAGTGTCCAATCTTTTTCCCCTGCTTTCCTATAGGTTAAGATAAACTTCCAAAATCAGTTGGCATGTATTTTGTTTCCTAATAAAGCCAAATCCAAAGAAAGGAAGGCTTGCTTATTTCTTCTTACCTTCCCTGCCTTCCCCTCCATTGTAAAAGTTTGTTCTTGCCTCTTTTATGTAAGATGATTAACTATTCTTCCTCTTCCTTTCTCTGTCTCCTAGCATACATCTCTCAACTCTTTTCTTCTATAGATATTATCCCTTCATATTCAGTTCATCTTGTGCTTTCTGCTTCTCTCCTTACATGTACATATACATATATGTATGGATATGTACATATACATATAGGCACCCAAAGTCACTTAGGATGTGTCTTTCCTGTTTACATTTTCATGCTTCTCTTGATTCTTGTATTTGAAGGTCAAATTTTCTATTGAACCCCGGTCCTTTTTCTTTTGGTAAGCTTATTTTATTTTTAATTTCTATAGTGCTTTATTACTTTTAAATTTATTTATTTATTTTTAGTTTTCAACATTCATTTCCACAAGATTTTGAGTTCCAAATTTTCTCCCCATCGCTACCATCCACCCACTTCAAGACATCAGGCATTCTGATTACTCCTTCCCCCAATCTTCCCTCTCTTCTATCACACCCCTCCCTTCCCTTATCCCCATCTCATCTATTTTCTCTTAGGGTAATATATATATTTCTATACCCCATTACCTATATTTCATCTTTCCTAGTTTCATTTTAAAATAATTTTTAACATTCACTTTTGAAACTTTGAGTTCCAACTTCTCTTCTTTCCTCCCTCCCCACCCATCCTCATTGAGAAGGCAAACAATTCAATAAAGGTAATACATATATAGTTATGCAAAACACTTCCATAAAAGTCATATTGTGAAAGACTAGTTATATTTCTCTCCATCCTATTCTACCCCCCGCATGTATTCTATTCTCTCTTTTCCTTGTCCCTCAGCAAAAGTGTTATTTGCCTGCTCCTCCCATTTGCCCTCCCTTCCATCATCCCCCACCCCACTTCTCCCCTTCTCCTCTACTTTCCTGTAGTGGAAGATGGATTTTCATATCAAATTGAGTCTGTATGTTATTCCCTATGTAAGTCAAATGTGATGAGAGTAAGCTTCACTTTTTCCCTCTCACCTTTCTTTTCCCTTCCATTGAAAAAGCTTTTTCTTGTCTCTTTAATGAGAGATAATTTGCCTCATTCCATTTCTCCCTTTCTCCTCCCAATATATTCTTCTCTCATCCCATAATTTTATTTTTTTGCTTTTTTAATTTAAATCAACAGTTACGATTTTACTTTCAGTAATGATACACCAGAAATAAAGTAATTCTTTTATGCCATGAAATATGCACTTGAAAATGGTAACAATCCTAACATCACTCTGGGCGTAATATATTGCATGGCTGAGCATAGATTACAGACTTTTTAAAAGCCTATGTCTTTCAGTGGTTTTCAAGGAAGCAGGTGGAAGTATCCTGTGATGGCCTGGCCCATACAAAACAAATAGAGTTTATGAAAGTGTAGGACCTCTTGATAAGGCCCCTCAGCTTTTTGTTAAGGATATCCGACTTTTATCTATGAGGGAAAGACAAAAGTGATACAAAGAAGTGGGAAAATAAGTTATTGTAAGAATCAGCCTGCTAGTGAGGACCCACACACTATCCCAAGTCAACTTATCCTATCACATTTAAATAACCAATTTCTTTGAATGACACTTCAGCAGAAGCCCACTACAGTGTTGTCCCTGATACTACAGATATGGATTTTTAACTATAGCATAGGGAGACCCATCTTCCTACACCTGAGCCTTGACCTAGTAACACGATTTTTATAAACTATCAGTTTTTACTGATGCCTCCTCAAACACATACTATAAATGTGTTTTCATTGTATCTGCTTGGTTTTCCCTGATTGGTGAGTACATGGTCTAATTTTATCATCCCATTAAAGAATGTGACAGGGAGAAATGAGAAACCTGGATATTTTATATATTCTTCTCCATGAACCTTGGCCATTGAAAGGCATACGGACAAGAGGAAAGCAGCAAGGCAAACTCACAGCGTGGCTTGCTGCCCCTCACCAGCCTTCGTTTAGATGCACGTCATCTTCCCATCTTACCTATGAGTTTTACCACATGCCCCAAGCATGCTGATCATCTGGAGTCTATTACAGGTGGTATCTCAAGAAATGGCCTGAAAGAAAACATTTTGTCTGATTTGATGCTTGCAATCCCCTGCAGTCCCTGACTTCCACTTACAAAGACTCCAGAGTTGATTGTCTACCATCTATAAAGAACTGTGTTCATATTCTCAGCCCTTATTCTAGCTTAGGTTCTCATACGTGGGGAAGTCCAGAACCAGCAGTTTTTAATTGGTCTTGCTTTTAAGTGGGTATTTTGGTATCAAGTACAAGAGTCCAGCTTCTTTGGACAAGCAACATAAATTCTAAAGCACAGATAGACAGCCTCTAGGTTAAGGCTGCAGACAGAATTAATGGAGGCAGCACCTTTTGGTTCAGAATGGCAATCATATTCAGCATCACAAATAGAAAGAAAACTAAGAAGTCGTTTTTCCCATTCTTTACTGAAAAGTTGCAACTTGTCAAGGCATTCTGATGTAAGAATTCTCATCAAGGTCGAGATCTTTTCAGTGAGACAGCAACCCAACATCTCCATTACACAGGAAGAAGGCTTTTAAGTGGGAGAGGAAGACCTGAGTCATGTCTCTACAACTCTGGCGTTATTTAATCTTTTCAGCCAGCTGAATGAACGGCTGATTAGAATCACCTCACAAGTGAGCCAACCAGTTCTCTGAAAGTGGACTGGTTAATTGAATGGGGAAAAAAACGTGCTGCTATAAATATTTTTGTACATGTGGGACACTTTCCATTTTTAGGATCTCTTGGGGTTACAGTTCTAGTAGTGATATTTCTGTGTCAATGGGTATGCACATTTTTGTAGCCCTTTGGGCATAGTTCCAAACCGTTTTGCAGAATGGTTGGATGAGCGCACAGCTCCAGCAAAAATGAATTAGTGTTCCAACTCTCCCACATCCTCTCCAGCATTTATAATTTTCTTGTTCTGTCATGTTTTCAAATCTCATATGTGTGATGTGGTACCACATAGTTGTTTTCATTTGCATCTCTCTAATCAATAGTGATTAGAACATTTTTTCATATGATTGTAGATATCTTTAGTTTCTTCCTCTGAAAATTGCCAGTTCATATCTTTGACCATTTATCAATTGGGGAATGACTTTTATAGTTATACATTTGAGTGAGTTCTCTATATAATCTAGAAATGAGGCCTTTATCCCCAAGCATAGTCATAAAAATTCTTTCCCAATTTACTACATCCCTCCGAATTTTGATTGCATTGGGTCTTGTTGTGCAAAAACTTTTCAGTTTAATGTAATCAAAATTATCCATCTTGCATTTCATAATGCTTTCTATTGTTACTTTAGAAAAAAAATTTTTCCCTTCTCCATAAATCTGATAAATACACTATTCCTTGCTCCTCCAGTTTATTCATTGTATCAAACTTTATACCTAAATCATGTACACATCTGGACTTTATTCTTGTGTATGGTGCCAGGCATGGGTCTATGCCTAGTTTCAGCCACATTGTTAGCCAGTTTTCCCAGCAATTTTTGTTGAACAGTGAGTTCTTATCCCAGAATCTGGGGTCTTTGGGTTTATCAAACAGGAGAATGCTATATTCCTTGCCTACTGTGCCTTGAGTGCAAAGTCTATTCCACTTGCCTACCCCTCTGTTTCTTAGCCAATACCAAGTAGTTTTGATAATTGCAGATTTATAGTACAATTTGACATCTGGTAGCCCTAGGCCACCTTCCCAAGTATTTCTTTTTGTTAGTCCCTTTGATATTCTGGACCTTTTCTTCTTCCAAATGAATTTTGGTATTATTTTTTCAAGGTCTAGAAAATATTTATCTGATAATTTAATTGATATGGCACTAAACAAGTAAATTAATTTAGGTAAAACTGTCAATATTATATTAGCTCAGCCTACCCATGAACAACTAATGTTTTTCAACTTACTTAAATCTGCTTTATTTGTGCAAAAAATGTTTGTAATTGTGTTCATATAATCCCTGGGTTTGTTTTGGCAGGCAAACTCACAAGTATATTATAGTGTCTACCCTACCGTTAAATGGCATTTCTCTTTCTATCTCTTGATTTTGGACTTTGTTGCTAATATATAGGAGTGCAGAATTTTTCTGTGGGTTTATTTTGTAACCTACAACTTTGCCAGAGTTGTTTAGTATTTAAAGTAGTCTTTTACTTGAATCTCTGGGAATATCCAAGTATATCGTCGTATCATTTGCAAAGAGTGATGACTTAGTTTCTTCTTTGGTTATTCTTATCCCTTCAATTTCTTTATCTTGTCTAATTGCTACAGCTAACTTTTCTAGGACCATATTGAATAATAGTGGTGATAATGGACATCCTTGTTTTACCCCTGATCTTACTGGAAATGCATCTTGCTTATCCTCATTGTATATAATGCCTGCTGAAGATTTTAGGTAGATACTGCTTATTATTTTATGGTAAGTTCCTTTTATTCCTATGTTCTCCAGTGTTTTAAATAGGTGTTGTATTTCGTCAAAAGATTTTTCTGCTTTTGATAATCAGTGATTTTTGTTACTTTTCAGTTTTATTGTTGATATGATCAAAAATGCTAATAGTTTTCGTAATATTGAACCAGCCCTACATTTCTGCCATGAATGACACTTGATCGTAATGTATTATTCTTGTGGTAAGATGCTGTGTTCGTTTTGCTAAAATCTTATTGAAAGTTTTTGCATTATTTTGCATTCATTAGAGAAATTGGCCAATAATTTTCTTTCTCTATTCTGTCTCTTCCTGGTTTGGATATCAAAACCATATTTGAATCATAGACAGAATTTAGAGGACTCCTTATTCCCCAATATTTTTTTTAGTTTTTTTTAATAAATATATTTTTTCAATTTTTTACATTCATTTCTCAAAATTTTGGGTACCAAATTTTCTCCCCACTTATCCCCTCCTCCCACCGCAAAACACTGAGCATTGAAATCACCCCTATCACCAATCTGCCCTCTCTTCCATCATCTCTCCCTTTCCTTACCCCATCTTCTATTTTGTCCTGTGTATTTCTTGTTTCCTAGTAGCAAGAACAATACTCAAGCATTGTTCCTAAAACTTTGAATTCCAACTTCGCCCCATTCTTCCCTCCCCACCCATCCCCTTGAGAAGGCATGCAATTCAATACAGGCCATATCTGAGTAGTTTGCAAATGAATTAAATAATAATCATGTTGTGTTTGGTAAGAATAAGTATATTTTCCTCCATCCTTTCCTGCATCGCATTGCTTCTATTCTCTCTTTTGATACTGTCCCTCTCCATGAGTGTTGATTTCAAATTGCTCCCTCCTCCCATTGCCCTGCCTTCCATCTTGCCCCCCCACCCTGCATATCCCCTTCTCCCCCACATTCCTGTACTGTAAGGTAGGTTTTCATACCAAAATGAGTGTGCATTTTATTCCTTCCTTTAGTCAAATGTGAGGAGAGAAAACTTCACGTATTTTCTCTCAGCTCCCCTCTTTTTCCCTCCGCTAAAAAGTCTCCTGCCTGCCTCCTCTGAGAGATAATTTACTCCATTCCATTTCTCCCTCTCTCCTGTCAATACATTTCTCTCTCACCACTTAACTTCATTTTTTTAAGATATCATCCCATCCTATTCAATTTACTCTGTGCTCTCTGTCTCTGTGTATGTGTGCATGAGTGTGTGTGTGATCCTACCAAATACCCAGATACTGAAAAGTTTCAAGAGTTACAGATATTGTCGTTCCATGTAGGAATATAAACAGTTCTACCTTGGTAAGTCCCTTATAATTTCTCTTTGCTGTTTATTTTTCATGTTTCCCTTGACTCATGTGCTTGAAAATCAAATTTTCTTTTCAACTCTTGTCTTTTCATCAAGAATGCTTGAAACTCCTCGATTTCATTTAAAGACCAATCTTTCCCCTGAAGTATTATACTCAATTTTGCTAGATAGGTTATTCTTAGTTTTAGTCCTATTTCATTTGACTTCTGGAATATCCTCTTCAATGACCTTCCATCCCTTGATGTATAAGCTGCTAGATCTAGTGTTATTCTGACTGTATTTCCACAATACTGGAATTGTTTCTTTCTAGCTGCTTGCAATATTTTCTCCTTGACCTGGGAACTCTGGAATTTGGAACAGTGTTCCTAGGAGTTTCTATTTTTGGATCTCTTTCAGGCAGTGATCAGTGGATTCCTTGAATACTTATTTTGCACTCTGGTTCTGGAATATCAGGGGAGTTTTCCTTGATAATTTCAGGGAGGATGATGTCTAGGCTCTTTTCTTTAAATATAATATAAATTTATTTATTTAACTTTTTACATTCATTTTCTCAAGATTTTGGGTTCCAAAATTTTCTCCCAATTTGGCCCCTCCCCCGCCCCAGTGCACTGAGCACTCTAATTTCCCCTATCACCAATCGGACATCTTGTCTATCATCCCTCCCTTCAATTACCCCATCTTTTCTTTTGCCCTGTAGGGCTAGATAACTCTCTCTTCCCCGTTACCAGTATTTCTTATTTCCTAGTAGCAAGAACAATACTCAACAGTTGTTTCTAAAACTTAGAGTTCCAACTTTTCCCCATCCCTACCTCCCCACCCATTCCATTTGGGAAGGCAGGCAATTCAATATAGGCCATATCTGTGTAGTTTTGCAAGTGACTTCCATAATAGTCGTGTTGTGTAAGACTAATCATATTTCCCTCCATCCTATCCTGCCCCCCATTGTTGCTATTCTCTCTTTTGATACTGTCCCTCCCCGAGTATTGACTTCAAATTGCTCCCTCTTCCCATTGCCCTTCCTTCCATCATCCATCCCTCTCCTAGCTTATCTCCTTCTCCCCCACTTTCCTGTATTGTAAGATAGGTTTTCATACCAAAATGAGTGCGCATTTTATTCCTTCCATTAGTCGAATGTGATGAAAGTAAACTTCATGTTTTTATTTTCTCACTTCTCCTCTTTTTCCCTCCACTAAGAAGTCTCCTGTTTGCCTCTTCTATGATAGATAATTTACCCATTCCATTTCACCCTCTCTCCTCCCACTACATTTTTATCTCATCATTTACCTTGATTTCTTATAATATATAATCCTATCCTTTTCAATTCACTCTGTGCCCTCTGTCTCTGTGTGTGCATTCATGTGTGTATGCGTGTAGGTGTGCACATGCTTGTATGTGTGTGCATATGTGTGTATGTGTGTGTGTACTCCCACCCACTACACAGAAACTGAAAAATTTCAAGAGTTACAAATATTGTCTTTCCATATAGGGATGTAAACAATTCAACTTTGGTAAGTCCCTTATGAATTCTCTTTGCTGTTTACTTTTTCAGGCTTCTTCTCATTCTTGTGTTTGAAAGTCAAATTTTCTTTTCAGCTCTGGTATTTTCATCAAGAATGCTTGAAAGTCCTCTATTTCACTGAAAGACCATGTTTTCCCCTGAAGTATTATACTCAGTTTTGCTGGGTAGGTGATTCTTGGTTTTAGACCTAGTTCCTTTGGCTTCTGTAATATCCTATTCCATGCCCTTCGATCCCTTGATGTATAAGCTGCTAGATCTTGTGTTATCCTGATTGTATTTCCACAATATTGGAATTGTTTCTTTCTAGCTGCTTGCAATATTTTCTCCTTGACTAGGGAATTCTGGAATTTGGCCACAATGTTCCTAGGAGTTTCGGTTTTTGAATCTCAGGCGGTGATTGGTGGATTCCTTGAATACTTATTTTGCCCTCTGGTTCTAGAATATCAGGGCAGTTTTCCTTGATAATTTC
>CM053774.1:53259209-53281030 GCA_028658325.1 Potorous gilbertii | reverse complement strand
GTAGTCCCATAATTTTTAAATTGTGTCTCCTGGATCTATTTTCCAGGTCAGTTGTTTTTCCAAAGAGATATTTCACATTATCTTCCATTTTTTTTCTTTCTTTTGGTTTTGATTTGTGATTTCTTGGTTTCTCAGAAAGTCATTGGCCTCTATCTGTTCCATTCTAATTTTGAGAGAACTATTTTCTTCAGTGAGCTTTTGCACCTCTTTTTCCACTTGGCTAATTCTGCTTTTGAAAGCATTCTTCTCCTCATTGGCTTTTTGAACCTCTTTTGCTAATTGAGTTAGCCTATTTTTCAAGGTGTTATTTTCTTCAACATTTTTTGGGTCTCCTTTATCAAGGTATTGACTCGTTTTTCATGCATTTCTTGCATCTCTCTCATTTCTCTTCCCAGTTTTTCCTCCACCTATCTAACTTGATTTTAAAATCCTTTCTGAGCCCCTCCATGGCCTGAGCCCATTGGATATCTATTTCAAATGTTTGGGATACAGTGGCCTTGACTTCTAAATCTTTACCTGATCGTAAGCATTGTTCTTCCTCATCAGAAAGGAAAGGAGGAAACATCTGCTCACCAAGAAAGTAGCCTTCTATGGTCTTATTTTTTTTCCTCTTTCTGGGCATTTTCCCAGCCAATTACTTGACTTCTGAGATTCCTCTCCACCCCCGGCTCACTAGTTCTTCCGGTGTTATATTGAAATGCTGCTTCCCAGCCTCAGGGCTTTCTGTGAGAAGCGGGACTGCTATTCAATGTGAGCTTAAGTTCAGGTTCTCAGGTGGGGGCAAGGCCACCTCCCAGGTTCAGTTCCCTCAGGGTGTTTGTGCACAGACCTTCTGTAATGGAGCCCCAGATCCTGCCTGCTCAAGGAGCCCCTGGCTGCCACTACCACTGCCTCTGCCTTCCGAGGCAGCTTGAGTTATGGAGACACCCCTCTCCCCTCTTGGCCAGCCCAGAAATTTCTCTCGTTGAGCTCTAGTACCTGTGGACAGGGGGACCTTCCTGGCCACGGGAGATACCATTCCTGAAGCCTGCTCAGATATGCTCCTCTTGGCCATGTGGCCAAGTCAGGGCTGGGCTCTGCTCCGGGTCCAGTGAGCGATCCACCTTTGGTGCCAGTTTTTCAGTATTCAACATCTTCTTTTGTTAATCTGGCCAGTTTGTATTTTTAAAAATACTCATCCATCTCTTTTAGATTATTGAATTTGAGGGCATAAAGTTGTTCAAAGTAATTTCTATTTATTGTTTAATTTCCTCCTCAATGGTGGTGAGTTCACCCCAGTGATTTCTAATATTAGTAATTTGAATTTCTTCTTTCGTTTTTTAAACAAATTGACCAAAGATTTATCAATTTTTTAGTTTTTTCATAAAACCAACTGTTGTTTTTTTTTTTTTATTAATTCAATAGTTTTCTTAATTTCAGTTTTATTAATCTCTCCTTTGGTTTTCAGTATTTCTAATTTGGTATTTACTTGGGGATTTTCAATTTTTTCTTTTTCTAGCTTTTTCAGCTGCATGGCCAAGTCATTGATCTCCTCTTTCTCTATTTTATTTATGTATGCATCCAAAGATATAAAACTTCCCCTAAGTACTGCTTTTGCCGTATCCCATAAGATTTGGTAGGTTGTCTCATTATTGTCATTCTCTTGTATGAAGCTCTTGATTGTTTCTATGATTCCTTCTTTAACCCATTCCTTTCTTAGGATTAGATTATTTAGTTTCCAATTGATTTTTGGTTTATCTTTCCATGGCTTTTTATTACATATAATTTTTATTGCATTATGATCTGAAAAGGATGCATTGAATATCTCTGCCTTTCTGCACTGCAATGTGAGGTTTTTATGTCCTAATACATGGTCAATTTTTATAAATGCTCCATGTACTGCTGAGAAAAAGGTATATTCCTTTCCATTTCCATTCAATTTTCTCCAAAGTTCTATCATATCTACCTTTTCCAGAGTTTTATTTACCTCCTTAAACTCTTTCTTGTTTATCTTGAGGTTAGATTCATCAAGTTCAGAGAGGGAGAGTTTGAAGTCCCCCACTAGTATAGTTTTGCTGTCAATTTCTTCCTTCAACTATACCAACCTCTCCTCTAAGAATCTGGATGCCATACCACTTGGAACATTCAAGTTTACTAATGATATTGCTTCATTGTCTATGGTGCCTTTTACCAGAATATAGTCTCCATCCTTATCCCTTCTGATTAGATCTATTTCTGCTTTTGCTTTGTCTGAGATTAGCATTGCTTCTCTTGCCCTTTTTACATCAGCTGAAGCACAATGCATTGTGCTCCACGCTTTGACTTTATCCTAAGTGTATCCCCCTGTTTCAAATGTGTTTCTTGTAAATAATATATTATTGGATTATGGCTTTTAACCCATTCTGCTACCCGTCTCCGTTTTATGGGAGAATTCATTACATTCACATTCACAGTTATGATTACAATCTATTTCCCGCCGTCCTCTTTCCCACCATTTCCTCTTTCAGCTCTCCTGTCTCCCTCCCCCTCCTCAGTAGTATTCACTTTTCATCACCACCTCCTGAATCTTTCTCTTCCTTTTTTTAACCCCCCTCCCTTTTACTGCCATTTATTCTTATTACTTCTTCCCTCCCTTTTAACCTCCCTCCCCTTTCTTCCCCCTTCCCCTCATACTGCGTATAGAGCTAGTTAGGATTACCTATTCAATTTTATTGTTCCCTCCTTTAAACAAAACAGATGAGAGTATCCCTCAATGCTCATCTCCTTCCCCTTTTGCCCTCTACTATAATTTTGTTCTTCTTCCTGTGATGTAATTTGTCATTTACTGCTTCCTCCTTCTCACACCTCCTATTACTATCCTTTGTCATATATAAATCATATTTTTAACATGACATCATTTACTTTATACCCTTTCCCTTTAGGTATATCTTTTTTAAATTTCATAATAGCTACACAATTGTCAAGATTAACAAGTATTCTCTTCCCTTATAGTGAGCCAAACAGTTTGCCCTAATTGAGTAATAATTTTTTGTTTTTGCTTTTGCTTTCTCCCCCCTCCCCGTTTACCTTTTTATGATTCTCTTGAGACCTACATTTGAAGATTAAATTGCCTGTTGAGTTCTGGCATTTTGGTCAGGAAGCTCTGGAAATCCCTTACTTCGTTGAATGACTTTCTCCTTGCCTGAAATGTTATGCTGAACTTTGCTGGGCAGTTCACCCTTGGTTGTAGTTCCAAATCTTTTGGCTTATGGAATATTGGGTTCCAATTCCTTCAATCTTGTAATGTAGAAGCTGCAAGGTCTTGTGTGATCCTGACTGTATCTCCTTGTTATTTGAATTGTTTCTTTCTGGCTACTTGTAGTATTTTCTCCTTCACTTGATAGTTCTGGAATTTGACAACTATATTTCTTGGGGTTTTGCATTTTTTTTCCCTTTTGGGAGGGAAATGGTTGATTCTTTCAATCTCTATTTTGCCTTTTGAATCTAGCACTTCTGGGCAGTTTTGCTTGATGATTTCCTGGAAGATATTTTCCAGGCTCTTTTCTTCATCGTGGGCTTCTGGCAGGCCAATAATTCTTAAATTTTGTCACCTTGATCTATTTTCCAGGTCTTGTTTTTCCAGCTAGGTATTTTATATTTTCTTGTATCTTTTCATTCTTTAGATTTTGTTTGACTCTTTCTTGCTGTCTCATTGAGTCATTAGTTTCTACTTGCCCAATTCTAATCTTTATCAAATTGTTTTCTTCATTTAACTTTTGCATCTTCTTTTCTATCTGTACAATTTTTCCTTTTAAGGAGCTATTTTCTCCAATTACTTTTTGTACTTCCTTTTCCATTGGACCAATTTTCCAAATTAGGTTTTGGTTTTCCTTTCCCATTTGATCAACTGTTCCTTTTAGAGAGTTATTTTATCCAGTTACATTTTGAACTTCCTTTTCCATTTGTTCAATTTTCCTTTTCAAAGAGATGTTCTCATCAATGAATTCTTTTTTGATAATTTTAAAATCATTGGACAGGTTTTCTTCTATTTCCTTCTTCAGCTGTTCCAGGAGAGCTGCTTGTGCTTGGGAGTAGTTCATAGTCCCTTCTGACGTTTCAGATGGAAGTACAGTCTCAGCTCTGACCTCTTTGGTGTTTGTGTTTTGGTCCTTATCCCCATAGAAAGATTCTATGGTTTTTTCACCCTTCATCTGCTTTTTCTTGTTCATGATATTGACTGAGTGTTGTGGCTTCTGGTTCTTTCAGTCAGAAGCTACAGAACTTTGTGCTGAACTGATGTGTGAAAAAGCTAAAAGCAGGTTTTTGTTTGGTGTTTCCCCAATCAACCCTGTGGTTAGCTTTTTAAGTCTGGGGGAGGTGTGGTCTGGTCACAGGCAATCTTATCAGCTGAACTGAGGCATGCTCAGGGACTGGTGATCTCAGCTTCTCTATTGTTTTCCCATTTCCCCTGGAGTGCTGAGGCACATCTAGATGCTAATGCATGTTCCCACCCTCCCTGAGGCTCCTCTCCTGGTGCTGAGACTTGCCTGGGTCCTAGTTTGAGTATTCTCTGCCCTGGGTCCTCTGTCCTTCCGGTTTGCCTCTGTCACAGTAGGAGGGAAACGCCTTCACTATTTTTCTAGACTCGGGTGTTATGGGACTATTGGCCCCCTTCTGCTGTTTCCGCTGATCCAGGATTTTTCTGGGGAAATACTTCCTGGTTCCTTCATGGTCATCAAGGAGGGAGGAGAGAGCATTTACTGATCACTTCACCATCCTGGCTCCTGGAAGATCAAGTAGGTGACTTACCGAAGTTTAGTCTTCGGATTGAAGGTCTCAGGAGCTGATGTGCTGATATCTGGCGCTCAGCATCTCTCACTGGTTTGGTTCGGCTTGTCTCCCATCCTCCGTGCTGCTCCACTGGTTCCACCCACTACTCTCTGGTTTCTCGGTTCCATTCTGCTCCACTGTGCTGCCCGTGCTGTGCTGTGTGCTTGTGGCTCACCCCCATGAAACAGATCCGTCCCGTGGACCTTCCAGTCTAACCTGGGCTCTGAATTCATCACAATCTGTCTCCCACTGGATTCCGCACCTCCAAAATTTGGTCAGATTCTCCTTTCACAGGTATTCAAAAGAGTTTGTCCAAGAGCTTAGGTGAGTCATTGCTCTCACTCCACCATCTTGGCTCTGCCCTGCCCCCCCCCATTTAATTTTCTTAGTGAAACTCTTGGCTCACTCCCTGAAAGTGCTCTTCTATTAAAATAGTAATTTTTACATTCAATCCTAGGATGTATCAACCCTTCCTATTCAACTCACCCTGGGCCCTCTGTCTACATGTATATAATCACTCCAACTACCCAAATACCGAGAAAAGTCTCAGGAGTCACAAATATTATCTTTCCATGTAGGAATGTAAACAGTTCAAATTTAATAAGTCCTTTATGATTTTCTTTTCCTGTTTATCTTTTCTTGCTTTTTTATATTCTTATGATTCAAAGTCAAATTTTCTCTTCAGCTCTGGTCTTTTCATCAAAAATGCTTGAAAGTACTCTATTTTATTGAATGACTATTTCTTCCCCTTACGTGTTATACTCAGTTTTCCTAGGTAGGTGATTCTTCATTTTAATACTACCTCCTTTGACTTTTGGAATGTCTTATTCCAAGCCCTTCCATCTTTTAATGTAGAATCTGCTAGATCTTGTATTTTCATGATTGTATTTCCACAATAATGGAAACCTTTCTTTCTGGCTGTTTGCAATATTTTCTCCTTGATCTGGGAATGCTGGCATTTGACTTCAACATTCCGAGGAGTTTTTCATATCTCATCTCTTTCGGGAGGTGATTGGTTACTTCTTTTAATATTTATTTGACTCTATAGTTCTATAATGTTAGGTTAATTTTCCTTGATAATTTCATGGAAGATGATGTCTAGGCTCTTTTTTTTATCATGACTTTCAAGCAGCCTTATAATTTTTAAATTGTCTCTCCTGGTTCTATTTTCCAGGTTATTAGTTCTTCCAATGGGATGTTTCACATTGTCTACTATTTCTTCATTCCTTTGGTTTTGTTTCATAATTTATTGATTTTTCATAAAGTCATTAGATTCCCTCTGATCCTCTCTAATCTTTAAGGAATTTTTTTCTTCAATGAAACTTTGTATCTCCTTTTCCATCTGATCGATTCTGCTCTTTAGGGGATTCCTCTCCTTATTGGCTTTTTTGTTCTCCTTTTTCATTTGGTTTAGTCTATTTTTTAAAGTGTTATTTTCTTCAAAATTTTTTGGATCTCCTTTAGCAAGGAAGCAGTTTACTTGTTTTTTTCATAATTTTCTTGCATAATTCTCATTTTTCTTCCCAATTTTTGCTCGACTTCTCCCACTTGATTTTCAAGATACTTTTTGAATTCTTCCATGTCCTCAGACTGATTCTTGTTTTTCTTGGAGGCTTTGGATGGAAGATCTTTGGTTTTTTTTTCTTCTGTTTGCATGCTTTGCTCTTCCTTGTCACCAAAGTAAGATTATATAGTCTGATTCATTTTTTTTTACTCATTTCCCCGGTATTTTTCCTGACTTTTGAGCTTTTTGTCAATGTACTTCTCTGCTTCTGGTGGAGGGTGTACTGTGAGCAGTTCCTCCCCCCCACCCCCAATCTGTGGCACTAGAGATCCAGAAGCAGTGGCTGCATCTGCCCCTACTGCTGCTGTGGCTGTAAGGTTTCTCCACTCCCTGCCAACTCTGCCACCCTGGGACTGGGACCAGAACACTCCACCTTCCCAAACTGGCCCCACAGACTTTTCTCACTGACTTCTCAATTTATCCTCAGTGTTGTGGGGTAATGAAGTCTGGAAAGCACTAAAGGTGTGAGAGATTCAGTCACTCCAAGACCTGCTCTGGTGCCCTTTGTGCAATTGCCATCCACACTGGACTGTACTCTGCTCCCAACGTGGCATGATTGACACTTTGTGGTGACCTTCCTGGATATCCTGGGTTGGAGATTTCATTCACTCTGTCATTCTCTGCCTTCTGCAGCACCAAAATTCGTTTAAAGCTATTTTTTACAGGTATTTGGATGAGTTTGGCTGGAGCATGCTAGAAATTCCAAGCTGATACTCCAACATCTTGACTCCACCCCCCTCAACTCTGGTCTTTTCAAAAAGAATGATTTGAAAAACTCTATTTCATTGAAGCTCCATTTTTTTCCCCTGAGGGATGCTAATCATTTTTTTTCCTTGGGTTTTATTGCTTTCTCCTTTGACCTCTGTAATATATTATATTCCAAGCCCTCAGATCCCTTAGTGTAGACTGCTAAATCCTGTATTTTCCTGATTGTGTTTCCACAGTACTTGATAATTTTTTCTGATTTTCTGTGATATTTTTCTCCTTGACTTGGAAACTCTGGAATTTGGTTAGAACATTGCTAGGAGTTTTCCATTCGGAATCTCTTTAAGGAGGTTTTCAATGAATTCTTTCCATTTCTATTTTACCCTCTGGTTCTCGACTATCAGGGCAGCTTTCCTTGAAAATTTTTTGAAAGATGATATCTAGGCTCTTCTTTTGATCATGGATTTCAGGTAGGCCAATATTTTTTTAAAATTATCTCTCCTGCATCCATTTCCATGTCATTTCTTTTTCCAGTGGAAAACTACACATCATCTTACATTTTATTCATTATTTTGGTTTTGTTTTATAATTCCTTCATTCCTCATAAAGTCATTAATTTTTATTTGCATCATTCTAATTTTTAAAGAATTATTTTCTTCAGTGAGTTTTTGGACATCTTTTTCCAATCAGCCCATCCTACCTTTTGAGGCATTCTTCTTCTCATTGGATTTTTGGACCTCTTTTGCCATTTGGGTTAGTCTCATGTAAGCATATTATTTTCTTCAGCATTTTGAAGGCTTCCTTTAGCAAGCTGTTGATTAATTTTCCATGATTTTCTTGCATCACACTCATTTCTTTTCCCATTTCTCTTACTTGATTTTTGAAATCCTTTCTGAGCTCTTTTTTGTCCTGAAACCCATACACATTTTTACTCAGCTACTTTGGATTCAGAGGCTTTGGCTTTGCCTTTTTCTTCTGGATGTATGTTTTAATCTTTCTCATCATCAGTGATGTAAGAAAATAACTCTTCACCGAGGAAGAACGAATCTATAGTTTGTTTCTTTTTCTCATTTTTCAAGTCAGTTAATGACTTTTGAACTTTGTTAAGTGGAGGTTTCCAGAAGCAACCTGCACTTTAGCCATGGCTACTGCTGCCCTGGGGTCAGGGCCTGAGCCACGGCTATGGCTGAGGCTGAGACTGGGCCACACTGCCTTCTAAGCTAGGTGAGAGATCCTTCCCACCGACCTTTGAAGCTCTCTTTAGTGTTTGTGGGTTGAGAATTCATGGGAGCCACCAGTGATTCACTCTCCTAAGTCCTGCTCCCACTGGGTCCTCACTGGTGTGACCCCTACTGAACTTCACTATACTCCTAGCCTGGAGCAGTAGCCTTCCCATCAACTTTCCAGATTGTCTTGCACTCGCAGTTTGCTTTTGTTTGTCATTTTGTGACTTCTACTGCTCTACAATTCATTAGAGTAACTTTTACAAGTTTATTGAGGGGTTTGGGTAGAGCTCTAGCTGGCCACTGCTTCTACTCTGCCATCTTCTCTTCCTATTTTTCCTTTTGTAATTCTTAAGGAACCTACAACTTCAGGCTCTTCTCAATTTTTAAAGTCATGAGAAGGGACAGAACAAAGGAGCACAAGATTCTATCACAGGTTAAGTAACTAGCCACCCAGGTTTACAAGAGTATAGAAGAACATGGTCTATCTCTTGGGCTATTGAATTTCTAACATCAGATTTTTAAAAATTTACATCCTTACAGAGGTACATAATGCACATTGTATAAAAGATGATGTAGCATGTCGTAGGAAAAAGAGCAAATTGGATCCAGAAGTTTGAAAACTTGGATACAAATTCTAGCCTGGCAGTGAACTCCTTATATGAATCTTGGGTAAATTACTTCTCTTCTGTGGGTCTCAGTTTTCTTATACATATATGTATATATGTGTTCACACATAAACATATATATGTAAATATATGTGTGTATATATATATATACATATATATATGTATATATATATATATATATATATTTGAAGAGAGAGAGAGACAGACAGACAGAGAAAGAGGCAGACAGACAGATAGAGAGAGGGAGGGAGGGAGGGAGAGAGAGAGAGAGAGAGAGAGAGGTTGCACCAGATGATCTCTATAATCCCTTCCTTCTATGAATCCTGTATAATGGAGATAAAGATAAATGACTTTCAAATAAAGCAACTAATACTCAGAAATAGACTAATCTGGAGAAAACTTTATCTGCCCTAGATTGCTTTTATTTTCATCCCAAGCAGGCCAAATCCAGGCTGCACAAAATGATTGAGTTTGATATGCCTGAGAAAGAACCAAAAATGAATTGGCCGTTCATATTCAAATTCTGGCCTAGTTTATTAGCACAGGCTTATTTGGTGAACAATGTATTTAAACTCGATATTTACGGAATATAGGTGATAGTTTAAATTTAGTAGCCCGAACATTTGCTACAAAGGAAACACAGAACAAAGAGGGTAGCCCAGGTGGGAGAGACCTATGAACCTAAGTAATTATTTCTTTGTAGTTGTCAATAAATTGCAAAACTAAAGTGATTTGGTGATAATAGTGTATCAGTAAATACTGCTGAGTGTTGAGTAAACATTTTTTGCCTTGTGTCAAAAATACTTAGAAATATTTTTGTCAGAATAATATTAAATAGAAATCTATTGAAATACAGATAGAATTGTATTCTAAAATATGACATTTGGTGTTTTAAGAGGATTATTACTTTCAATTTCCACAGGCAACATACTAAAATCCATTAAGAAAATGGGATAAATTCAATTCCATTTCATTTAACAAACATTTTCAAAGTATTTACTATATGCAGTTCATTATACTAGAAATGATTTGAAATTTAAACAAAATTCCTGTCACTTTCTAGACAAAGAAATGATTTATAATAAACATAATAATTCATTTATCAATCACTGGCAACATGACTTAAGGCTCCAGCAGTCTCCTGAAACTGTTGTGTACAAATTTATCAGTGATTTCTTAATTGCTAAATGCATTGGCCTTGTCTTTCAATATTTAGCTCTTTGGTTTTTCTTCATTATTTTACACTGTTGACCAAATTCTGTTATTCCTATTGCTCTTTTATTGACTGTCTTCTTTTCAAGAAATTGGATATGTTCAGGGTAGGGGAAAGGGAAGAGTCTAAGACAACTCCAAAAGTCATTACCCTGTATGACTGAGAGGATTATGCTGCCCAAAAAGGAAATAATGAAGTTCCACAGTTGGAAAAATTTGAGATGAAAATAATCAGCTCTACTTTGGAAATGCTGAGTTTTAGAAGCTTTAAGAGGAGCAAACATGCTCATCAATTTCTGCTTCAACAACTACTTGTTCTTAGTCTCCTTGATCAGTTGATTGGTCTCCTTTCATCTTGGATGTGTGGCTGTTATCCAGGATCCTATCTTCAGCTATATATTCTCCTTTATCACTCTTTCACTTGGTCTTCTTAATTTAAGAGAGGAGTCCAAATACTGTACCTCCAGTCTGGTAGGAGTTTGATATTCTTTGGGGTCAGTCAGCACTGCATTAATGATAGAGAATAGACACATGTCTCCCATAGCTCTTGTGACTGTCTCCTGAGTCTTTTTCTTCACCTAGGACTTTAATATAGACCCATCATGACTGTGGATGTTCAACCTCCAAAGCAAATTTAAGTATTAAAGATGGGGGTGGAGTCATGATGGCAAAGTAGCAGCAGTGACTTTCTAGAGTACTCCCCGCAATTCCAGTCAAATATTTGTGAAATATGTCTCTAAACAAATTCTGGAGCTGCAGAAGCCACAGAACGATGGATTGAGGCAAATCCCCAGTCCAAGACAGCCTCGAAGGTCAACAGGATGTGTCTGTCACACCTTACTGGAAACCAAGCACGGTGCAGCATGGGTAGCACTGGAACAGACAGGACCTGATAAGACCTTAGGAGGACTAAATCTCTCACACCTGTTGTGGTTTCCATACCTCATGACCCCAAAATGCAGAGGACAAATTGGAAGGTCAGTGTACAAAACCTGTGAGAGTGTTGTGACAGAGAACAGAAGTCAGACCTCAGCCCCAGAGAAGCAGAAGGGGAAAGGGTTGGAGGAACCTGTGGCAGCCAGGTCAGCATGAGAGCCAGCTGTTTCTAGAGTTCTAGGACCAAGACTGTGGGGAGATCGAACTGCTGACAGTATGCCCCCCACCCCGACCTGAAGCAGAGAACTACATTGATAAAGAGCTGAAAAGTCAGGTAAATGTCTGGGGAAATGAGCCAAAAAACAGAAAAAAGAAATCAGAAAATAGAATCTTACTTTGGGGATAAGAAAGAAAAAAACATGCAAACAGAGGAAAACAAAGTCAAAGCTCCTCCATCTAAAGCCTCCAAGAAAAATAAGACTTGCTCTCCAGCCATGGAAAATCTCAAAAAGGATTTTGAAACTCAAGTCAGACAGGTAGAGCAAAAACTGGGAAGAGAAATGAGAGTGATGAAAGACAATCATTAAAACCAAGTCAACTGCTTAGTAAATTAGAACACAAAAAATGCTGAAGAAAATAACAACTTTAAAAATAGACTAACCGAAATGCCAAAAGAGATCCAAAAAAATCAATGAGGAGAAGAATGCAATAAAAAGCAGAATTAGCCAGAAAGAAAATGAGGTCCAAATGCTCACTGAAGAAAATAATTCCATAAAGATTAGAATGGAGCAGATGAAAGTTAATGACTTTATGAAAAATCAAAGAATTATAAAACGAAAAGAAAGGAAGGAAAAAGTAGTAGACAATGTGAAATTTCTCATTAGAAAAACAACTGACCTGGAAAATAGATCTAGGGGAGACAACTTAAAAATTATTAGACTACCTGAAAATCATGATCAAAAAAGGGCCTAGACATTGTCTTTCAAGAAATTATCAAGGAAAATTACAATGATATTCTAGAATCAGAAGTTAAAATAAATATTGAAAGAATCCACCAAATGTCTCCTAAAAGAGATCCCCAAAGGAAAAGTCTTACAAATATTTGAGCCAAATCCCAGAGTTCCCAGGTCAAGGAGAAAATATTGTAAGCCTCCAGGAAGAAAATCCTTCAAGTATTGTGGAAACACAATTAGGATAAAATAATATCTGGCAACTTCAACATTAAGGGATTTGAAGGACTTAGGATATGATATTCCAGAGGTCAAAGGAGATAGGATTAATAACAAGAATCACCTACCCAGCAAAACTGAGTATCTCATGCCAGGGTATGAAAGGGTCATTCACTGAAACAGGCATTCTTGATGAAAGGATCAGAGATGAATATAAATTTGATTTTCAAACAGAAAAATCAAGAGAAGCATAAAAAGATAAATAGAAAAGAGAAATCATAACGAACTTATTTAGCTGTTGAACTGATTACATCCTTACTTGGAAATATAATATTTGTAACTGAAGACTTTTTTTAGTATTTGGGGTGTTGGAGGAATTATATACATATAGACAAAAACGTATATACATATATATATATATATATATATATATATATATATGTGTGTGTGTGTGTGTGTGTGTGTGTGTGTGTGTGTGTGTGTGTATGCATTTATATATTTTTTGGCTTGGAGAGAGGGGGAGTCAGAAGAATCCTGAAGAGCTTTCATGATTATGACGATAGGACAACTTGATTGACTGTCTGACAGTTGAAATTTTTATTTTCATTGAGAATGTTGAATAAAAATACTGTGTTCAGTATCGCAGAAGCTGGGCACATACTACATTCAATATATTTTGTAGGGTTCTCTTAATCTGATGATTGTGAAGGTGGAGAGAATTTAACTTTATTGCTTTTTAATTAAGCATTTGGAGTATATACTTTCAAAAAATGTATTCGATTTTCTGGATCCAGGAAAATAGGACAAATAGGAAAGGAAATTCTATTCCCAACTGGAGAAAATAACTCCTTAAAAGGAACAATTGGATAGATGTAAAAGTAGACGCAATGGTTAGCTGAAGAAAGCAATTTCATAAAAATTAGAATCAGGCAAGTAGAAGCAAATTAATCTATGAAATATCACAATCAGTATAGGAGAATCTGAAGAATGAAAAGATAGAAGAAAATATAAAATAACTAATTGGAAAAAAAACTGACTTGGAAAATAGTTGCAGGAGAGAAAATCTAAGGATTGTTGCTGTACCAGAAAGTCACAGTGAACAAAAGAGCCTGGATATTTTTATCGAAGAAATGATCAAGGAAAATTGGTAAGAAATCCTTGACCCAGAAGGCAAAATAACACCAAAAGAATCCATCATTCACCTCCTGAAAGAGATCACAAAAGAAAAACATCAAGGAATATCATTGTCAAATTCCAGAACTATCAAGTGAAAGAGAAAATACTACAGGCAGCCAAAAAGTAACCATTCAAATATTGAGGAGCTGCCATCAGAATCACACAGGTTCTTGCAGCTTCTACATTAAAAGATCAAAGGAATTGGAATATGACATTCCATAAGGCAAAGGAGCTGGGACTACAACCAAGGATTAATTACCCAAAAATATTGAGCACAGTATTTCAGGCAAGGAGGTGGACATTCAATGAAATAAAGGATTTATAGGCCTTCCTGATCAAAAGACCAATTTGACCTTCAGAAGCAGGTCTCAAGAAATGTATAAAAAGGTAAACAGGGGAAAAGTAAAATTTGACACTCAATTTGGACAAACTCTTTACTTCTCTATGAGGGAAGATGATACTTGTCAATTTTGAGAGTTTTACATCTAGTATGATATATATAGAAGGGATATACATAGTTAGAGGGAGTGGAATAAAGTAAGTGATATCATGATAAAAATGTGGTCTAAAAATGCCAAGGGATTGTAATGGAAGATGTGAAAAGGAGCCAGAAAAAGGCAAATTGCATCACAGGAAGTGGCACACACACACACCCACACACACACACACCCACACACACACACACACACACACATATATATATATCATGGTAGAAAGAAAGAGGAGGAGGAGATGAACATTCTTTGAGAGGTACTCTCATCTGAGTGGATTCAAGGAGGGAACAACAAAATCAGTTAAGTATATAAATACAACAAGCTGTATTTGCAACAGGAGGGACAGGGAGGAAAAAAGTGGAGGGGAGTCTAAAAAAAGGAGGAAAGAAGCAGTAAAGGAGAAGGATTAAAAGGGAGAGAGATTGAAACAAGGGAGAGGAGAAGGAGGGAGATGGTGGTCAAAAATTAAAACTCAGTTGTGAAGGGGAAGGGTGAAGGTTGAACTAAAAGTATAAGCAAAGGGAAAGAAGATGGAGGGAAAGACACACATAGTAATCGTAACTGTGAATATGAATGGGATGAACTGTCCCATAAAACCAAGTCTGATAGTAGAAGAGACTAGAAGCCATAACGCAATAATACATTATTTACAAGAAATACAATTGGTGTGGGGCATACACACAGGGAAAAAGGAAAACATTGGAGCAGGATATATTGCTCGTCAGCTGATGTAAAAAAAGAAAAAAAAAGCAGGTGTAGCCATCCTAATCTCAGACAAAGCAAAAGCATAAATAGATCTAATAAAAAAATAAGAAGGGAAACTAGATCCTTAGACAACGAAGTAATTTCATTACTAAACACATATGCTCCAAGTGGTGCAGCATCCAAATTCTTACAGGAGAAGTTAAGGGAGTTATAGGAAGAAATAGACAGCAAAACTATATTAGTGTAGAGCATCTCAACCTTCTCCTCTTTGAACTTGATAAATCCAACCTCAAAATAAACAAAAAAAAAGTTAAGGAGGTGAATATCTGGATTGGGTATATAGTATAGATCTCTGGAGAAAATTGAATGGGAATAGAAAGGAATATTTGTTTTTCTCAATGGTACATGGCACATATCCAAAAAGTGACCAGGTTGTTCATGACAACCTTACAATCAATTGGAGAAAGGCAAAGATAGTCAATGTATCCTTCTCAGATCAAAATGCAATAAAATTATATGTAGTCAAAGGCCATGGAAATATAAAAGAAAAAATAATTGGAAAGTAAACAATCTAATAATAAGGAATGTGGGTTGAGCAATAACTTATAGAAACAATCAACAACTTTATTGAAGAGAATGACAATAATGAGGCAACCTATGAAATCTTATGAGATACTGAAAAAGCTGTTCTTAGAGGAGGTTTTAGATCTCTGAATTCTTACATGAATAAAAGAGAAAAAGAGGAGATCAATGATTTGGACATACAGACGAAAAAGCTAGAAAAAGAACACAATGAAAATCCTTAAGTAAATAACAAATTAGGAATACTGAAAACCAAGGAAGAGATTAATATAATTGAAATTAAGAAAACTATTAAAATCATAAATAATACTAAGAGTTGGTTTTATGAAAAAAACAATAAAATTAATAAAACTTTGGTCAATTGGATTAAAAAAAGAAATAAGAAAACCAAATTACCAATGTCAAAAGTGAAAAAATGTGAACTAACTTCCAATGAGAAGGAAATCAAAATATACATTTTTCTCCCATTCGTTGTAATTCTTACATGTAACGTATTTAAGAAAGTACATGTAGAACTCATATAAGATTGTATGCCATCTTAGGAATGGAGTGAGGAGGGAGGAAGAATAAAGGGGAGGGAAAGAGTGGAAAAATCTAAGATATATGGAAGTTGTCGAACACTGAAAACAAATAAAATAATTTAATTTTTTTTAAAAAAATATATTCTTATAATTCCCAATTACTAATATGTAGATGTGTGGTTTAAGTTGGATTTGATCTACCAAAAGAGTCAATTACTCCCAAGTCATTCAATTAAGAGAAAAAAGCTACATTTTCTCAGTGGAAGAAAAAAGATTCTTGAATATTTTGCCAGTTTTTCTTGTTTGAAAAAAATATATGAATCCCCCTACCGCCTAAAAAATCTATTCTTTACATACCTAATGTTGGTGTAATCCAAGTGTGACTTCTCTCAGCTGGGTCATTTATCTTTTCAAACCACCTTTTTTATGGAGCGAAACAAATCAATGTTCTTTGCTTCCCACCACGAAAGGATGTTTTTCCAAAGGGAAGTAAGCTGCCTTCCTTAAGATTAACAAACATAGACTAAACCACACAAATGTTTTCCTTTTTGCATCAATTAATTTTGTGTTCCTAAAAACATTTTATAGATTATGCAATTACTAGTATTGAATTGATAATGTTCCCCCATAAATATCCCAGTAACTAATTAAACTGAGTAGGGAAGAAGTAAGTCAAAGATAGATTTAAATGTAAAGTAATAAAATATGTAAAGAGAAATGCAGTACTGATTTAAGAAAACAGGAATTCTGATCGAGTACTTTAAAATATAGTTTTAATCTACTATCATGGACACTTTTTAATTCATTTCATTCCCTCTTCTCGCATTAATTTGCCTCTTGGGCTTAAATATTTCTTTATTTCTACCATACTTGTACTCTAAAATGAAATTCATGCTTCATGTGGATATTTCATTATAAGTTAAAGGCCCTAGATTTGAAAGGTGCTAAGTTTGTAAAATATCGGACAATTGTTGATTGAGACAATGGCCAACCACTAGTGATTTTCTGTCAAGACAGGAGGCTTTTTTAGTCCTATAGGATTTCAATAAAGAACGTTTTATATGATATAGGCACTGCTGTTTTTCCTCTTACTCTCCTCCTGCTGCAGTAGCAGCACATATTTTACATATTCTTTGGACAGGACTCCAAGCACTGACCATATCCCAAAACAACATTAGGTTGCATGTGGACCAGGCAGATATTGCTTTCTCTGGACCTCACGAATGGGATGTGTGTTTTCAACAAGTTTCACAACTAAGAGAGTAAGGAAGAAATCTCTTTGGACCTAGGGTGGGGCAACTTGTGATAGAGACAAGCAAATCTTGATACTCCTCCAGACTCTCATCTTCAAAAATATATTCATGGTGTATGCATCATAACCAACCACAGTTCTAGAACAGATCAAGTGGAATCATAGGCCAGGTGAAGATACTTCCAGGGACAAATGTTTCCTGAGCCGTGAACTCCTCTCTGCTCACTCACCTTGTCCTCTCCTCTGTCCTCAGTTAAGTAAAAGAGTCTTGCGCCTGCAGAAGAGGAGATACAAAGGAGCCTGAGAGGTGTGAGCATGACAACTGCAATCTAATGTATGGGAACAGGAGCAAACAGTATCAGCAACTAGAATGAGTCATGAGTTGACTTAGGGCTCATAGGGCAAAAGGAAAAAAAAGTCTCTGATCTGAAACTGTGCTTGCAAAATAACTCCAAACCATTCAGACAACTTACAAACAAAATACAAAGACCAATCATTACCACACAACAGGGTTGTATTAAAGGAATATTGGCAGGAGACTAACTCAGCCCTCTTCTCATCTGTGAAAGTCGTCCTGTAGATTTGTATCTTTCCTCCATAGATCGTTACGGGCTGAGATTGAAAAACAAATAAACAAACTTTGCATTGCTAACTCATTATGAAGATAGGATAAAAATGAATAACAGAATTTTCTTCTAACGAACCAACATATTTTGCAAGATTATCTTTTTTCAAGTAAAAGTAATTAAAATATTGATGCTGAACTTTGAAGTAGACTCTCATAAAATATTAAATCACTATTTTCTGAAATAATAAAATATGTTCTTAAAATTATTCTCACAGTTTAATAAAAATAAATGTTTATCAATAAATAAAAATTTAAATTTAAAATATGATATTCTCATCTTTCTTTTATCAATTGCTTATATGTATTATAATATGTGATATGTATGGTGTATCATAATTAATAGAGTGCTATACCAGGAATTGTATTAATATACATAAAATGGCCATATGAACTAAAAATGTTTTATGATAAAGACATAAAATTTAAAAAATCCGGAAAACAGTGGATTAGATTATTTCCAAAGCCCTTCCTAGATATGACATTTGATGATTTTGGACCCAAATGATGTTCTTTCCTGTTAAGAACTGAAACTCCATCATAAGGCTATTAACAGCATCCATGGCAAGGGAACAGTTGCTAGAATTTGTAGTGAATACTTATTGTATTTTCTTAATTAAATGCATTTTGTTCAACATATATTATGCTTAAGTCCACTGCATAGGAAAGTTTTAGGAGAAATGAGTAAAGAATAAGATTTTTCTATATTAATACCTGACTGTGTCACCTTGGACCAAACATTATACATATTTTTTTTTGCTAAATCTTCTGATATATATGCAAATGGATATAATTAACCTTATCTTCCTTGATGAAGATTCTGTAAGGACCAAGGTAACTTGGGAAATTGTTTTCAAAAGCAGAAAATTCTTTACAAGTTATTGTTATCAGTACTATAACATATAATCTCAAAATCCAAAGATATTTTTCTAGGTTCTGCAAAAATAAGTAATCAAAGCATGCTATAAGTCTTAAATTATATTTACAAGTCATCCAAATGCTGGAGAATTGCCAGGCTTGTTTATAAGAATTCAGGCATTTGATGCATCACAGTAAACTCTCCACCAAGTGATTTCTAAAATAATCTGGATATGCTGGCAATTTAAAATACATTGGCTACCTCTGAGTTGTACTGTGTACCTTAATTCAGATCAGATGTTCCAAAATGTTAATGCTTTTACTGTATTATCCACATAGCTAATGAAAATATTATGACCCCAATAAATACAGTAGGTTAAATTAACCAAACTGCCTCCCACAAACCAAGACTAGCAAAACACAGCATCACTTGACTAGACATATGCAAGAGTTCAGTAATGGAAGAATTTGGCATCAACGAAAGTAATGGCATAATGTGTAACTCTTGGCTTAATGGCCATGAGCCTAAATGGATTTGTTGATTTGGAACACTACAGATAGAATGAAAAATCCCTTTGTGGTGCTCTAGTTTTTCTTGGCATACAAGAGCACAGTACGTGAGAAATATTGGCCCTCTGTATCAAAGCTGTCATTTGGAAATTCTAGATTTCAATTTTCTTCCCAGCATCGAGACATTTTAATTGAAACCATACACTCTTCCCTGAGTACTGATGTCTCCTCCCCATACCCAGCAGAGGTGAAGGACTCTAAAATGTCACCTGTTTCTTTGTTTCACTCTAGTACTCTTTTTCACCTAGTTCCATCAAAAGTTGGTGGGCTATCCTCTGATAACATTGTATTTTTTCTAAAGTGATGTTTAATCATTCATTAAAATACAATGACAAACAGTTAATCTGACCTTTAGGATTTAAAACTAATCCAATTTTGCATCAAATTATTTTAGACATTGATCTTTATTTGGCAATTCTGTTTCAACAGAATAATAGTTTGTTTCTCCAGTAAGAGAACTTGAAAAGTCTGAAGAATATGGCACTTTGTCCAGCATCTGTACTCTCTGGCATGTTTTCTCAGAATCTACTAGTCTGTTATGGCAAGCAGAATATTTTCAAGTGTTTCCCTCATGCTAGTGGACAAAGTATGCATAATTCTTGATCTCCCTCTTGCCTCCCCTACGAAAATTCACTTTTCTCTGCCAGTGTAATAAACCTGAGTCAATGAGTTTATTTTAAAATAATTCCAGAGAATCTGAAGCTGCTGTAACGTTGAAAAAATAGTTTACTTTGACCTTACTATCTCCAGTCAATAGTCTTTCTTAAAATATAGATATTTTGCAACTGGCATTAAAGCTGCATAGTAGAATACAACATTTGAACTTAAAAAGAGCTGAGTTCAAATTCCAACTCTGGCACTAGTTGAATGACCACTGAGGAATTATTTATTTTCCCTGTGAATTTGTTTTCTTATAAGTGAAAAGGGCTGGTGTAAGGTATAAATCACTAAATTAAGGAAATTGCTATATAAAAGTCAGCTATTATTCACAGTTATAGATCTTCTGACAATAGACACTCCTAGAGTCTTAATGCAAATTGTCCCAGGGGAAGCAACTCCTTTTCACTACTAATGTTCTAAGAGAGATCAGTTAAAAGAAAATAATGTATTTATACTGATCTCTTTTGTTTTTATAAACACTAAATAAAGGGGGAATACAAAATTAGCCAAATTGAAAAAACCTGGGGCAGAGCCAGGATGGCGGAGTAGAAGGACTCATATTTGCTAGCTCCAAACCCACAGCCCATAGATTTCCTGTAGGGGGAACTCCTGACGGATTCTGGAGCAGTGGAAGACACGCAGCAACGCAGTGGGGGGGATTTCCTTGCAGAGAGCCCTGAAAAACCGACCGCAAAGGTACCCCGGGTGGGAGCGGAGCCCTGCCCTGCGGAGCACTCCCTTCCCCCTACCCCAGCCTCAGAGCTCTGCCCGGCCATGCGGCACTGAGAGGAGCTAGCAGACCCAAGCAGGCTTCAGAGACCTGAATCTCCTGGCGGCCGCGAATGTCCCTCCACCCACAGATGCACAGGTCAGTGAGAGAGACGGGCTGAGAGGGGAGCAGGGTGTCTCCGAGACTCCACTTCGGGAGGCAGCAGCAGAGGCAGTGGCAGAGGCAGCAGGCAGCCAGAGGCTCCGGGAGCAGGCAGGAGCTCAGCAGCAGCTCCATTAAAAAAAAAGTGTCTGCATAAACCCCCTGAGGGAACTGAGACTGGGAGGCAGCCCTGCACCCACCTGAGAACCAGCAGATAAGCTCCCATTGAAGAGCAGTCAGGACTGCTGCCAAAAGCCCTGAGGCTGGGGAGCAGCATTTGAATCTCAGACCCCAAGCACTACCTGGGTGGACCTAAGCTGGGGTGGAGAGGACTCTCAGAAGTCGAGTAACTGGCTGGGAGCATCTGAATCTCAGACCCCAAGCACTACCTGGGCAGTCCTAGGGGGTGGGGGAGAGGACTCTCAGAAGTCAAGTAAATGGCTGGGAAAATGCCCAGAAAAGAGAAAACAACTAAGACCATAGATGGTTATTTTCTTGAGAAGATGATTCCCCCATTCATCTCTGTCGACGAAGAGATATGCTTACCATCAGACATGGGAGTCAAAGCCTCTGTATCCCAAATATCTGAAAGAGATACCCCATGGGATCAGGCCATGGAGGAGCTCAAAAAGGATTTTGAAAATCAAGTCAGACAGGTGGAGGAAAAACTGGGAAAAGAAATGAGGGAGATGCAAGAAAAGCATGAAAAACGGGTCAACACCTTAATAAAGGAGGCCCAAAAAAATGCTGAAGAAAATAGCACCTTGAAAAATAGGCTAACTCAATTGGCAAAAGAGGTTCAAAAAGCCAATGAGGAGAAGAATGCTTTCAAAAGCAGAATTAGCCAAGTGGAAAAAAGAGGTGCAAAAGCTCATTGAAGAAAATAGTTCTCTCAAAATTAGAATGGAACAGATGGAGGCCAGTGACTTTCTGAGAAGCCAAGAAATCATAAAACCAAACCAAAAGGATGACAAAATGGAAGAGAATGTGAAATATCTCATTGGCAAAACAACTGACCTGGAAAATAGATCCAGGTGAGACAATTTAAAAATTATGGCACTACCTGAAAGCCATGATCATAAAAAGAGCCTAGACATCGTCATTCATGAAATTATCAAGTAAAATTGCCCTGATATTCTAGATCCAGAGGGCAAAATAAGTATTCAAGGAGTCTATCGATCACTGTCTGAAAGAGATCCAAAAAGAGAAACTCCTAGGAACATTGTGGCCAAATTCCAGAGTTCCCAGGTCGAGGAGAAAATATTGCAAGCAGCTAGAAAGAAACAATTCCAGTACTGTGGAAATACAATCAGGATAACACAAGATCTAGCAGCTTCTACA
>CM053774.1:53244066-53258709 GCA_028658325.1 Potorous gilbertii | reverse complement strand
CAAGGAAAGATAAACCAAAAATCAATGGAAACTAAATTATCTAATCCTAAAGAAGGGATGGGTTAAAGAAGAAATCATAGAAACAATCAACAACTTCATTCTAGAGAATGACAATAATGAGACAACCTACCAAATTTTATGGGATACTGCAAAAGCAGTTCTTAGGGGAAGTTTTATATCTTTGAATGCCTACATAAATAAAACAGAGAAAGAGGAGATCAATGACTTGGGCATGCAGCTGAAAAAGCTAGAAAAAGAACAAATTGAAAACCCTTAAGAAACTACCAAATTAGAAATACTGAAAACCAAAGGAGAGATTAATAAAATTGAAACAAATTTGTGGATATAACATTAGGCAAAGTAATTTCTAATAATTATTATTTCAATTTCTTCCTCATTGGAGGTGTGTTCACTCCTTTCATTTTTAATATTAGTAATTTGACTTTCTTCTTTTTTTAAATCAAATTGATCAAAGGTTTATCAATTTTATTAGTTTGTTCATAAAACTAATACTTGATTTTATTTATTAATTCAATAGTTTTATTAATTTCAATTTTATTAATCTCTCTTTTGGTTTTCAGTATTTCTATTTTGGTATTTACTTGAGGATTTTCAATTTGTTCTTTTCCAGGTTTTTCAGATGAATGCCCAAGTTATTGATCTCTTCTTTCTCTATTTTATTTATGTAGGTATTCAATGATATAAAACTTCCTCTAAGAACTGCTTTTGCAGTATCCCATAAGATTTGGTAGGTTGTCTCATTATTGTCATTTTCTTGAATGAAGTTGTTGATTGTTTCTATGATTTCTTCTTTAACCTACTCAGTCTTTAGGATTAGATTATTTCGTTTCCAATTGATTTTTGGTTTTTCTTTCCATGACCTTTTATTATAATTTTTATTGCATTATGATCTGAGAAGGATGCATTAATTATCTCTGCCTTTCTGCACTGGATTGTGACGTTTTTATGTCCTAGTACATGGCCAATTTTTGTAAATGTTCCCTGTATCACTGAGAAAAGGTATATTCCTTTCTATTCCCATTCAGTTTTCTCCATAGATCTATCATATCTACCTCATCCAGAGTTTTATTTGGCTCCTTAACCTCTTGTTAATTTGAGGTTAGATTAATCAAGTTCAGAGAGGGGGAGTTTGAGGTCCACCACTAGTATAGTTTTGCTGTCAATTTCTTCCTTCAACTCCCCCAATCATTCCTTTACGAATTTGGATTCTATACCACTTGGGGCATACGTATTTGTTTAGTAATAATATTGCTTCATTGTCTGTGGTGCCTTTTAGCACGATATAGTTTCCATCCTTATCTCTTGTGATTAAATCTATTTCTGATTTGCTTTGTCTGAGATTTGGATTGCTACTCCTGCCTTTCTTACATCAGCTGAAGCACACTATATTCTGCTCCACGCTTTGACCTTTATTCTATGTATATCCCCTCCAGGCCCCCCCTTTCAAATGTGTTTCTTGTAAGCAGAATATTGTTGGATTATGGCTTTTAATCCATTCTGCTATCCATCTCCCTTTTATGGGAGAATTCTTTCCATTCACATTCACAGTCATGATTACAATCTGTGTATTTACCTCCATCCTCTTTCTCACCAGTTTTACTTTCAGCTCTCTTGTCTCCCTTCCCTTCCTCAACAGTATTCACTTTTCACCACCTCCTCCTGCAGCCTTCCCTTCCTTCTTTTAGCCCCCTCCCTTTTACTCCCCTTTATTCTTATTGCTTCTTCCCTCCCTTTTAGCCTCCCTCCCCTTTCTTCCCCCATCCCCTCCTACTGCCTATAGAGCTAGTTAGGATTATCTACTGAAGTTTATTGTTCCCTCCTTTAAATAAAGCAGATGCGAGTACCTCTCAAACAATGCTCATCTCCCTCCCTCTTTCCCTCTACTATAATTTTGTACTTTTTCCTGTCATGTATTTTGCCATTTTCTGCTTCCTCCTTTTCACACCTCCTGTTACAATCCCTTCTCATACTTAAATGTTATTTTTAATATGACATGTTCTCTCTATGTATATTGCTTTTATATTCCATTATACCTGCACAATTCTGAAAATTAACAGGTATCATCTTCCCTTATAGGGAGGTAAACATTTTGCCTTAATTAACAAGTTTTTGTTTTTGTTTTTGTTTTCCCCTGTTTAACTTTTTATGATTCTCGTGAGACCTGCATTTGAAGATCAAGTTGTCTATTGAGTTATGGCCTTCTGGTTAGGAACTCTGGAAATCCCTTACTTCGTTGAATCACTTTCTCCTTGTCTGAAAAGTTAAGCTGAACTTTGCTGGGTAGTTGATCCTTGGTTGTAATCCCAACTCCTTTGCCTTACAGAATTTTGGATTCCAGTTCCTTCTATCTTTTCATGTAGAAGTTGTAAGGTCCTATGTGATCCTGACTGTAGCCCCTTGATATTTGAATTGTTTCTTTCTGGGTGCCTGTAGTATTTTCTCCTTAACTTGATAGTTCTGGAATTTGGCAGTGATATTTCTTGGGGTTTTGAGATTGTGTTCCCTTTTGGGATGGTAACGGTGGATTCTTTCGATGACTCTTTTGCCCTCTGAATCTAGCACTTCTGGGCAGTTTTCCTTGATGATTTCCTGGAAGATATTCTCCGGACTCTTTTCTCCATCGTGGGTTTCTTGTAGGCCAATAATTCTTACATTTTCTCTCCTGGATCTATTTTCCACGTCAGTTGTTTTTCCAATTCTTTACATTCTTTAGAATTTCTTTGACTGATTCTTGCTTTCTCATTGAGTCCCTAGTTTCTACTTTCCCAATTCTAATCTTTATCAAATTGTTTTCTTCAGTTAACTTTTGCATCTCCTTTTCCATCTGTCCAATTTTTCCATTTAATGATCTACTTTCTGTTGTTAACTTTTGTACTTCCTTTTCCATTTGATCAGTTTTCCCAGTTAGGTTTTGTGCCTCCTTTTCCATTTGACCAATTTTCCCAATTAGTTTTGGTTTTCCTTTTCCATTTGACCAACTGTTTCTTTTAGGGATTTATTTTCTCCAGTTAGTTTTTGAACTTCCTTTTCCATTTGTTCAATTTTCCTTTTCAAAGAGATGTTCTCATCAGTGAATTCCTTTTTCATAATTTTAAAATTTTGGCCAATTTATCTTCTATTTCCTTCTTCAGCTGTTCCAGGAGAGCTGCTTGTCCTTGTGAGCAATTAATTCATGGTCCCTTCTGAAGTTTCAGATGGAAGTACAGTCTCAGCTCTGATCTCTGTGGTGTTTGTGTTTTGGTCCTCATCCCCATAGGAAGATTCTGTGATTTTTTTCACCCTTCTGTTATTTCTTGTTCATGATGTTGGCTGAGTGTTGTGGCTTCTGGTTCTTTCAGTCAGAAGCTACAGAACTTTATGCTGAATTGATGTGTGAAAAAGCTAAAAGCAGGTTTTTGTTTTGTTTGTCCCCAATCAACCCCGAGGTTAGCTTGCTATGTGTGGGGGAGAAGTGTTCTTGTCACAGGCGATCTTCTCAGCTGAACTGAGGCAAGCTCAGGGGTTGATGACCTCAGCTTCCCCATTGTTTTCTCATTTCCCCTGGAGTGCTGAGGCACATCTAGATGCTAATGCATGTTCCCACCCTTCCTGGGACTCCTCTCCTCGTGCTAAGGCTTGCCTGGGTCCTAGTGTGTGTTTTCTCTGCCCTGGATCCTCTGACCTTCCAGTTAGCCTCTACTACAGTAGGAGGAATGCCCCTTAGTCATTTTCCCTAGCCTCAGTTGTTATGAGACTATTTGCCCCCTCTACAGTTTCTGCTGGTCCAGAATTTTTCTGGGGAAATATTTTCTGGTTCTTTCATGGTCATCCAGAGGGGAGGAGAGAACATTTACTTATCACTCTGCCATTCTGGTTACCAGAAGTTCAAGTAGGTGATTTACTGATGTTTAATCTTTGGGCTAAAATTGTCAGGAGATTCTGCATTGATATCTTGGTGCTTAGTGCCTCTCACTGGCTCAGCTAGACTTATCTCCTGCCCTTGGGTGCTGCTCCACCAGTTCTGCCAGTTGCTTTCGGGTTTCCCAGTCCCCTTCCACTCCGCTGCGCTGGACACATTGTGCTGTGCACTGGGGACTCATCCCTGCAGAACAGATCCTTCCTGTGGACCTTCTAATATTTCCCGGACTCCGAATACATCACTATCTGTCTCCCAATGGATTCTAGACCTCCAAACTTTGGTCAGATTCTCCATTCAGAGATATGTGAAGGAGTTTGTCCAAGAGCTTAAGTGAGTCATTGCTCTCACCGTGCCATCATGGCTCTGCCCTGTACTCATCCATTTTTGAAGAAGACCGTGATATCAGAGAAACGATGACATGATTTGCCCTTGACTTTGTTTTGAGTGAAGGAGGGCTGTCCAAGTTCTCCACCCTAACTTTCTCCTCCTGAGTCATCTGGATCCAGTAACCAGATACTCATCAGGATGACTGGAGACAGTCTATGTTGCAATGGGAGACTTTGGCTTTTCTTCACTAAGTCCTATTAAGTTACTCACTTAGAGTGTGGTGATGCCCATACAGGCCTCTTTATGAAGTAATCAGGGTATGGCACTTATAATGAGCAAAAAAAAAAAAAAAAAATATATATATATATATATATATATATATATATATATATATATATATATATAAGTAAATGAAGCTGAAAACAGTTACTGTTGATAATCACTCTTAAGTCCAGAAGGTTCAGAACAGAGTCATTAAGTGGAGTTCAGACATTGGGTTTAAGGTTTTGGGAAAGAAAGAAAGAAAGTTAACAAGGCATCCTCTGGCTATCCACATTCACCTTCCTTTGGAGAGGAGTAGGAAGGGAGAGGACAGGCTGAGTGACCCACATGGGGAATAACAATTACAGTGGGAAAAGCCTAGAAGTGTTAATTATGTTTAGAACCAGTATGTCATACAAAATGCTATTGCATCAAAACAAAACTAAGTAAAACAAAACAAACAACAGCTACAAATTAATGTAATAATAAACTGAATCATCAGAAATAATGCCCAGAGGAAGAAAGGGCATGGTAATGCATACTGATCTACTTATACAACATCTAATATGCAATATGTTCAGTTTTGGCAACTAAATATTCTAAAATGATACTGGTAAATTGTAAATCATCCATGTAGTTATTAGGATGGTAAGGGTTCTCAAAACAATTCCACAAAAAGATCAGTTGTAGGACCTTTAGGATATTCAGTCTGAATAAACAAAAAAAGATTTTTTGGTGTGTGGGTGGAAGTTTGTAGAGAAGATTGTAATTCCTTGATATGTAGAGGAATGGCTGATAAAAGTGTGATTAATTAGATTTCGTTTGATTTTAGAACAATATATGGAAACATCTTGGAGGAAAATTGCAAGTCAATGTAAAGAAAAAACATAAATACAAACATACATATACAAACTTTTTTGGGGGAGGGGAGAGATTAATTGATTGATCTATACAACCTGTGCTCAAGTCCAGTAATGTTTTGAGGACTTTCTTTTTTGGTGGAGAAATAATTACTTGAATGAAGTATCATGCTCAAAACAGAAGCAGTATTATTGAGAGATTGGGCAAGGAGAGACTTTTTTCTGGAAATATCTTCAAAAGAGGGTACATACAGTCCAGGCTTTCTTCTAGTCAAGTCAACAAATCTTTATTAAACATTAACTGTGGGGGAGGAGCAAGGATGGCAGAGTAGAAAGACTCACATATGCTAGCTCTGAACCCACAATTCATAATTACCAGTATAAAGAATTCTCAACAAATTCAGAACAGTGGAAGCTGCGCAGCAATGGAATGAAGGAGCTTTCCATTTCAGAGAGCTCTGAAAAACCGATCCCAAAGGTCCATCGTGCATTGGACAGGAGTAGAGCCCAGCCCTGCTCTGGTTGCGCAGCATGGAGAGGAACAGATCCAAGCAGGATTCAGGGACAGAATCTCCAGCGGTAGCAAAGGTCTCTCCACCCACAGACACACAGGTCAGTGAGAGAGACGTCTGAAAGGGCTGAGAGGGGAGCAGGGTGTCTCCATAACTCAGGCCCCATCGAGAGGCGCAGCAGAGGCAGCAGGTGGACAGAGGCTCCTGGAGGAGACAGGAGCTCCATTATGGAAGGTCTCTGCATGAACACCCTGAGGGAACTGAGCCTGGGAGGCGGCCCTACCCCTACCTGAATATCAGAACTTAAGTTCACAATGAATAGCAGCCAGGACTTCCACCAAAAGTCCTGAGGCTGGGGAGCAGCATTTGAATCTCAGACTGCAATCACTAGCTGGGCAGATCTGGGCAGGGGTGGAGAGAAATCTCAGAAGTCAAGTAACTGGGTGGGAAAATGCCCAGAAAATGGGAAAAACAATAAGACCATACAAGGTTACTTTCTTTGGGAACAGATGTTCCTACCCATCCTTTCTGATGAGGAAGAACAATGCTTACCATCAGGTAAAGACAGAGGAGTCAAGGCCTCTGTATCCCAAACATCTGAAATAGATATCCCATGAGCCCAGGCCATTGAAGAGCTCAAAAAGGATTTTGAGAATCAAGTTAGACAGGTGGAGGAAAAACTGGGAAAGAAATGAGAGAGATGAAAGAAAAGCATGACAAACGGGTCAATACCTGGCTAAAGGAGATCAAAAAAGTGCTGAAGAAAATAATACCTTGAAAAATAGGCTAAATCAATTGGCAAAAGAGGTTCAAAAGGCCAATGAGGAGAAGAATGCTTTCAAAAGCAGAATTAGCCAAGTGAAAAAAAGAGGTTCAAAAGCTCACTGAAGAAAATAGTTCTCTCAAAATTAGAATGGAACAGATGGAGGCTAATGACTTTCTGAGAAACCAAAAAATCACAAAACAAAAAACAAAAGAATGAAAAAATGGAAGAGAATGTGAAATATGGAAAAACAACTGACATGGAAAATAGGTCCAGGATAGAAAATTTAAAAATTTTGGAACTACCTGAAGGCCATGATCAAAAAAGAAAGTATACATCATCCTTGATGAAATTATCAAGGAAACCTGCCCTGATATTCTAGAACCAGAGGGCAGAATAAGTATTCAAGGAATCCACCAATCATTGCCTGAAAGAGATCCAAAAAGAGAAACTCCTAGAAACATTGTGGCCAAATTCCAGAGTTTCCAGGTCAAGGAGAAAATATTGCAAGCAGCTAGAAAGCAACAATTCCAGTATTGTGGAAATGCAATCAGGATAACACAAGATATGGCGGGTCTCGAAGGGTGTGTAATAGGATATTCCAGAAGTCAAAGGAACTAAGTCTAAAACCAAGAATCACCATCACAGAAAAACTGAGTACAATACTTTAGGGGAAAATATGGTCATTCAATGAAATAGAGTATTTTCAAACATTCTTGATGAAAAGACCAGAGCTGAAAAGAAAATTTCACTTTCAAACACAAGAATGAGAAATGTAAACAGCAAAGAGAAGTCATAAGGGAATTAACAAAGTTGAACTATTTACAGTCCTATAAGGAACGACAATATTTGTAACTTCTGAAACTTTTGAGGATCTGGATAGTTGGTAGGATTACACACACATGCATACACACACACATGTGCACGCATGTGTGCACACACACATACACACATTCACACACACAGAGACAGAAAGCTCAGAGTGAATTGAATAGGATGGGATCATATCTTAAAAGAAATCATGGTAAGCAGTGAGAAATTTGAAGTCAACCCTCGTGGAGGGACAGGATCAAAAGAGAGAATAGCAAAAATGGGAGGCAGGATAGGATGGAGGGAAATATAGATAGTCTTACACAACACGACTATTATGGAAGTCATTTGCAAAACTACACAGATATGGCCTATATAGAATTTCCTGCCTTCCCAAAGGGAATGGGTGGGGAGGGAGGGATGGGGAGAAGTTGGAACTCAAAGTTTTAGGAACAACTGTTGAGTATTGTTCTTGCTACTAGGAATTAAGAAATACAGGTAATGGGGAATAGAATGCTATCTGGCCCTACAGGGTAAAAGAGAAGATGGGGACAATAGAAGGGAGGGATGATAGGAGAGAGGGCAGATTGGTGGTAGGGGAAATTAGAATGCTCGGTGTATTGGGGTGGGCGGGGACAGATGGCAAGAAAATTTGGAAGCCAAAATTTTTTTGAAAATGAATGTAAAAAGTTAAATAAATAAATTTATATATATATATAACATTATCTATATTCCAGGTAACTGTGCTGTGTATTCAAAATACGTATATAAGAAGAAACATAGTGCCTTCCATAAAAGAGCTTATATATTAATTGCGAATGATAATAAATAAAAGGAATGTAAAATAAGAGAAGATAAAGGACGGAGGAGGGCAACTAAGTAGTGCAGTAGATAGAGTGCCAGTGCTGGAATCAGGAAGACTCAACTTCCTGAGTTTAAATCTGGACTCAGACACTTAGTAGTTGTGTGACCTTACACCAGTCAATTAGCTCTGTTTTCCTCTCATCTGTAAAACGAGCTGGAGAGGGAAATGGCAACCCACTCTAATATCTTTGCCAAGAGAACTAGACAAAGGGGGTCACAAAGAGTTAGATGTTAATGTAAATGACTAAACAAAAACAACAGAGGGAGGGACGTAGAAAATATTTTGGTAAAAATCTCGAGCCCTAAAAAGAGTGAAGATCAGAAACTGTGAGAGGTCTATGAATGGAGAAAAACATGTAGAAAAGCCAACACCTCAAGCATGTCTCCATATTTCCATGCCTGGCCTTTTTTTAAATTTTTCCCACTTTAGGTAATTCCTTATTTGGTGAAATTGGGAACTCTCCTATTCTCTGTCAGTTGAGTTGAGATATATTGCTCCCAGTGATAAAGCCCATTCATGGTATATGTGTGTGTGTGTGTGTGTGTGTGTGTGTGTGCATGCATATGTGAATATATGTATATGTGTACATGTATATTTATATGTGTGTACACATGTATATGTGTATATGTATTGTGCATATTTATGTTTGTATATATGTGTGCATGTATATATACATATATATATACATATACAGTTATGTATACATATATGTATAAATATATATACATAATCTCTGATTTATGGTTTCTATTTGCTATTTTCATCAATAAATGAAATTTCTAGTTCCTATCTTTTATATGCTTTTATGTAAATATCATTTAGGGAGAAGAGAAGGACTTTGTCAACTGTACTTTGAGACATCACACCTTCCTAGTCTTAAAGAAATACAGAGAAGATTCAAAAGCTGAAGAAATATTCAGGACTCAGGGCTATGTCATGTCAATACAATAAAAAATGAAAATACTACCAACATTAATTTACAAGTAAAATTCTATGGCTAATCAAATGATCAAAGCAATCCTTTGTACATTGGATGGAGTAATTATTTAATTAATTTGGGAAAACATTATGTAGAATAATGAGGAAATACTGAAAAGAGTTAAGGAGTAATGGGGAATTGGGTGAGAGGATAAGGAGGAGGAGGAGGAAGGAGAGAGGATGAAGAGAATTATTTTTTTTCTTTTATTTTTCTTTTCTAAATATTTAACCTTCTTAATAATAGGTTTTAGAATTTAGTCAGGAATCAAAGTCAGTTTCACTGGTCTGTAGTTTGCAAATATTGTTTTATTTCCTTAAAAAAATCAGTTGATTGTCCTTTCCCCAATACTACAGTGGCTTTCCAATTCACCACAATCTTTTTTTTTCCCCAAATTTATTAATTTGTTTTCAGTTTTAACCATTCACTTTCATAAGTTCCAAATTATATCTCTCTTCCTCTCCCATTTCTCTTCCCTCTCTTACCATGATGCCATTCATTTTTATATGGACTCTACACATACATTGCCAGTAAACACACTTTGAAATTAGTCATGTTGCATAGAGGATTTAAAACAATTGGGAGAAACCATGAGTAAAACAAAACAAAACATAACAAAAGAGTAAATAATCTGCTTCATTCTGTGTTCTGACTCTGGAATTGGATGGAATTTTGCATCATGAGTCCTTTGAAAATGGTTTAGGTCCTTACGCTGCTGTAAAGTGCTAAGTCTACCAAAAACAGTCTATACACACTGTGGCTGTTACTATGTATAATGTTATCCTGGCTTTACTTACTTTAGTCAGCATCAATTCATATAAGTCTTTCCAGATATATCTGAAGTCTGCCTGTTTGTCATTTCTTAACATAGTAGAATTCCATTTTATTCATATGCCACGACTTTTTCAGCCCTTCCCTGGTTGGTGGGCATCCCCCTGATTTCCAGTTCTTGATCACAACAAATAGAGCTACTATAAATACTTTTGAACATGTAGGACCTTCTCCCATTTTTATGCTCTCTTTGGGATGAAGTCCTAGATGCAATATTTCTGGGTCAAAACTTTTGCGCATTTTTGTAGCCCTTTGGGCATAGTTCCAAATTATTCTCCAGAATGGTTGGATCAACTCACAGCTCCAACAGCAATGAATTAGTTTTCCAACTCTCAGACATCTTCTCCAACATTTATCATTTTCCTATTTTATGATGTTAGCCAAACTGATAGATATGATGTGATACTTCAGCGTTGCTTTGATTAGTATCTTAAGGAGGAGAATTTATTATGTGCCTAACGTGCTAGCAGGCATAGTATTGATTACAAATAATATCACATTTAATTCTCATGACAACCTCTAGAAGATAGATTATATTGTAATTCCCATTTTGCAGTTGAGGAAACTAAGAGAGACAGAGAAGGCAAGTGACTTACCAGAGTCACACATACACGATGCCAGATTTCAATTCAGGTCTTCCTGACTCCAGTCTCAGCACTCTATCCACTATGCAATTTAGCTATCTCACTTCCATACTTCAACGTTATAAAGGAGAAGTCATTAAAACCATCTCATAGTGGTTGAAACATAGAGAGATTATACAATGGAACAAACCAGATATCTGGTGATCAAAACTTACAGACCTAAATAAACTCAGTGTTTAGTAAACCAGAAAACATAAATTACTTAGGAAGCAACTACCTATATGATTAAAGAGAATGTCCTGACAGACTTAGCTATTGCCCTCAATGTAAGTATCTTGTGCTTGTCATTCATCTTCGAAGAAAACCATGACATCAGGGAATGTTGTCATGAATTGCAGTTGACATAGATTTGAGGGAAGGAGGGCTGTACAAGGTCATCAGCCTCACTTTCTCTACCAGAGTCACGTGGGTCAAGTGGCCAAGATATTCATCAAGATGACCTGAGATGGCCCAAGATGCAATGGAAGACCTGAGGTTTTTAGGATAAGGCTTTCCAAGTCCTTATTTTGAGTGAGGTAACTCCCATTCAGTTAATTGAGTTTCTCTTTAAGAAATGAGTCAAGGGGGAGAGGATCCTGGGAAGATGGCAGAGTAGGTCAGAAAATCACAAGTTCTCAAGAATTTCCCCCACAAAAGAGTTAGAATAGTATCTTAGGATGGCAAAGTATGGGTGCAGATAAATAAGAATAGTGGCACAACCCTGGTCTTCCTGGAACAACTTGAGAATATCAGATGAAAAATCCCAGGACAAAGTTTAGTCTCAGTGAGGAGTAAACACCTCCAGGCTAGGGTCCATTTTAACAACAAGCATCAAGCAGCTTAAATAAATGGCAAGCCCTGGAGAGAGTTGGTTTGAGAGGATGCCTTGACCCTAGAAACAGGACTTTGACTCCCAAGATAGTGAGGGGAATTGGGCTTTTGAGTCAGGGAAAATTGAGGTAAACTTTGCTGATAATGAGCACCAGACCCAGCTGTACAGGAAAGAGAATAGGAAGTGAGAAGGATCCAAAACATGCCCTGTGAATGGAAAAGCAGTGGAGTAGAATGTCCTTGGCTTCAGGCACTTACAGGAGGTCAGTGATTTGGTTTTGGTGTCAGGCAAGAGGGGAGAACTGAAGATGTGGGGGAAGAGGCATAATTTCCTATACCCCAAGGCTAGAGGTAATTACATAAATTAAGTTATTACCACAAAAAATTAATGCACAGGCAAAGGAGAAAGAATCCAATCATAGTAAGCTGTTATGGAATGAGATGGCCAGCGTTTGTGTTCAGACAAGGATATTGAAGGAAAAAGTTCCCAAATAGTAATGTCAAATGTTCACTTGCCCAAAAAGAATTCTTAGAAAATCATAAAAAGAGATTAAAAACCAAATGATGGAGATGGAGGAAAAATTAAAGAAAAAATAAGAATGATCCAAAAAAAACCCAAGAAGTTTAAGAAAGGAAAGTCAACCAATTGGAAAAGGAAATTCAGATTCTTAAGGAAGCAAATGAAACTGTGTAAATTAGAATTTGGCAAAGGGAACCCTGTGAAATTATAAGAGATCAAGAAATAATTAAACAAAATATGAGTAATGAAAATATAGAAAAGTGAAACATCTTTTAAGAAAAACAACAAATCTGGAGAATATATCAAGAAGTGAAAATATAAAAATAATCAGATTTACTGTTATCATCAAGAAAAGAATTTTGACATAATAATACAGGAAATAATTAAAGAAAATTTTCCTGAATCATTAGAACAAGGGGGGAAAGTAGAAATAGAAGAAATCCATTAATCATCATTTTAAAGAGTTCCTATGAGGAAAACTTATAGGAATGTCATAATCAAATTCATTTTTTAATATAAGTTATTAAACTTTTTACATTCATTCTCACAAAATTTTGGGTTCCAAGTTTTCTCCTCATTTGTCCCATCCCCCCACCCCAATACACCGAGCATTCGAATATCCCCTATCACCAATCTGCCCTCTCTTCTATCATCCCTCCCTTCTCTTGTCCCCCTCTTCTCTTTTGTCCTGTAGGGGCAGATAACTTTCTATTCCCCGTTACCTGTATTCCATATTTCCTGGTAGCAAGAACAATACTCCACAGTTGTTCGTAAAACTTTGAATTCCAACTTCTCCCCATCCCTCCCCACTCATTCCCTTTGGGAAGGCAGGCAAATCAATATAGGCCATATCTTTGTAGTTTTGCAAATGACTTCCATAATAGTCGTGTTGTGTAAGATTAACCATCATTTCCTTCATCCTATCGTGCCCCTCATTGTTTCCATCCTCTCTTTGGATCCTGTCTCTCCCCGAGTGTTGACTTCAAATTGTTCCCTCCTCCCACTCCCCTTCCTTCCATCATCCCACCGACCCTACGTATCTCCTCCCTCACTTTCTTGTATTGTAAGATAGGCTTTCCTACCAAAATGAGTGTGCATTTTATTCCTTCCTTTACTCAAATGTGATGAGAGTAAGTTTCATGTTTTTTTTTCCCAGCTCTCCTCTTTTTCCCTCCACTAAAAAGTCTCCTGCTTGCCTCTTCTATGAGAGATAATTTACCCCATTCCATTTCACCCTGTCTCCTCCCACTATATTTCTCTCTCACTGTTTACCATGATTTATTTTAAGATATGATCCCACCCCATTCAATTCACTCTGTGCTCTCTGTTTCTGTGTGTGCGTGCATGTGTGTACATGTGTGTGTGCATGTGTGTGTGTATGTGTGTGTGTAATCCCACCAACTACCGAGATACTAAATAGTTTCAAGAGCTAGAAATATTGTCTTTCCATGTAGGAATGTAAACAGTTCAACTTTGGTAAGTCCCTTATGACTTCCCTTTGCTGTTCATTTTTCATGCTTCTTCTTATTCTTGTGTTTGAAAGTCAAATTTTCTTTTCAGCTCTGGTCTTTTCATCAAGAATACTTGAAAGTCCTCAATTTCATTGAAAGAACAGTTTTTCCCCTGAAGTATTATACTCAGATTTACTGGGTAGGTTATTCTTGGTCATAGTCCTGGTTCCTTTGACTTCTGGTATACCCTTTTCCATGCCGTCCGACCCTTTAATGTCGAAGCTGCTACATCTTGTGTTATCCTAATTGTATTTCCACAATACTGGAAATGTTTCTTTCTAGCTGCTTGCAATATTTTCTCCTTGGCCTGGGAACTCTGGAATTTGGCCACAATATTCCTAGGAGTTCCTCTTTTTGGATCTCAGGCAGTGATCAGTGGATTCCTTGAATACTTATTTTGCCCTCTGGTTCTAGAATATCAGGTCAGTTTTCCTTGATAATTTCATGAAAGATGATGTCTAGCCTCTTTTTTTTGATCATGGCTTTCAAGTAGTCCCATAATTTTTAAATTGTCTCTCCTGGATCTATTTTCCAGGTTAGCTGTTTTTCCAATGAGATATTTCACATTATCTTCCATTTTTTCATTCTTTTGGTTTTGTTTTGTGATATCTTAGTTTCTCAGAAAGTCATTAGCCTCCATCTGTTCCATTCTAATTTCGAGAGAACTATTTTCTTCAATGAACTTTTGAACCTTTTATTCCATTTGGCTAATTCAGCTTTTGAAAGCATTCTTCTCCTCATTGGCTTTTTGAACCTCTTTTGCCAATTGAGTTAGCCTATTTTTCAAGGTGTTATTTTCTTCAGCATTTTTTTTGAGTCTCCTTTAGCAGGGTATTGACCCATTTTTCATGCTTTTCTTGCATCTCTTTCATTTCTCTTCCCAGTTTTTCCTCCACCTGTCTAACTTGATTTTCAAAATGCTTTTTGAGCTCTTCCATGGCCTGAGCCCATTGGGTATTTATTTCAGATGTTTGGGATACAGAGGCCATGACTCCTATGTCTTTACCATTGTTCTTCCTCTTCAGAGAGGAAAT
>CM053774.1:53232170-53243966 GCA_028658325.1 Potorous gilbertii | reverse complement strand
TCTGGTCACCAAGAAAGTAACCTTCTATGTTATTATTTTTTTCCCTTTTCTGGGCATTTTCCTGGCCAGTTGCTTGACTTCCGAGATTCCTCTCCATCCCCGCCTACACCCGCCCAGCTAATGCTTGAGTTCTGAGATTCAAATGCTGCTCCCCAGCCTCAGAGCTTTCAGCGGGCAGTCCACCTGCTATTCAGTGGGATTAAGTTCAGGTTCTCAGGTACGGGCAGGGCCACCTCCCAGGCTCAGTTCCCTCAGTAGGTTTATGCAGAGACCTTCACTAATAGACCTGAGGTCCTGCCAAGCTCTTGCCTGCTCTGGGAGCCCCCGGCTTCCCACTCCCTCCACTGCTGCCTCTTGAGGCAGGCCATGTCACAGAGACACCCCGCTCCCCTCTGGGCCAGCCCAGAAGTCTCTCTCATCAACCTGTGCACCTGTGTTTGGAAGGAACATTAAGGCTGCTGGAGATTCTGTCCTTGAAGACCGCTTGAATCTGCTCCCCCAGTGCCACACAGAAAGGGAAGGACTGGGCTCCGCTCCCATCTGGTATGCGTTCGACCCTTGGGGTCGGTGTTTCAGGGCTCTCTGTTACCGAAATCTCCTTTACTCCGTTGCTGCGCAGCTTCCGCTGCTCCAGAATTTGTTGGGAGTTATTTTTACAGGAAATCTATGGGCTGTGGTTCCGGAGCTAGCATATGTGAATCTTTCTACTCCACCATCTTGGCTCCTCCCCCCCCCATAGTCAAATTCTTAAACACTTAGCTCAAGCGTAAAATATTAAAAGTATCAAGATGAAAGCAATTTACACATGGTGGTGCCACCATCAGATTCACACAAGACCTAGCTACAGAGACTTTAAAGGACCACAGGTCTTGGAACATAATATATTGAAGAGCAAAGGAACTGGCACTAAAGCTAAAAATATCACACCCTACAAGGTTAACTGTTAGCTGGAATGAAAAAAAATGGACATTTGATCAACTCTCAGACTTTCAAGACTTTGCTAAAAAAGTCCTAAGCAATAGATTTGACATGCAAGAACCAAGAGAAATATAAGATACTTACCGAAGACTAATTATAAGGGACTCATAAGGACAGGTTGTTCACATTTTACTATATGTACATACATACATACAAACATACATATATACATGTATATAAAATGTATGTATAACATTCTTATTAATAATTGCTTAACTCATAAAAAAGAATGGGGAAAACCTGAGTAGGATACGAATTTTAAATTAAAACCATTTAAGAACAGCTAAAAAATGTAATTATTTTGTACTAATGAGGCACAAGAGGAAGAATTAATACAGAGAAATTAGATGGAGGAGGAAGACTGGTAGTTCTAGTAACCTGCTTTCATTGGGAATAGATTTAAGAGGGAACAATACTTACACAGGCAGAAGAGTGTAAAAATCTAAACTTAGAAGAAATAAAATGGTATGAACATAGGGAGGAGGGAGAAGAAAAGGGAGGCATCTTTACAGGGAAGGGGAAGGGAATAGGGAAAAGGAGGTTATAGAAGTGTGTTTAGATTTATGGGAATGGGATGATAGGGGAAGAATCCTTGGATGAGGGTAGGCAAGTAACAGGAGGTCAAGGTAGTGGGTAGAAGTTAAGTAGAGGAGGCAGGAGGGATAGGAAACGAGATATGCTAAAACAGAAAACAAAAATTAGGAGTAAAATATGTTTGGAAAAGTATATGTCTATATATGTGTATGTAAATATCTATAACTATAGACAAGCATATCTAAACTTTATTGTAGCTTTCCACGATAGGGAAAGGGTGAAAAGAACCAAGTATAAATGTGCACAGCAGAGAAAAAAAATATTATTAATCATACATGATTTTTTGAAGCGAAAATTTATTGTTGCAAATTTTGAGTCTGCTCTTATGTTCCGTTATGCACATGGCATGTTTGTTTTTCTTTCTAAGTTTGTATATAAGTTCCAGTATTTAATTTTAAAATATGTTTTTGGTTCTTTTTTTTTTCCATTCCGTTTGTGTTCTGGTGTTTGAAGCTAAAATATAACTGTATTTAAAATTAAAAAAAAGAAATGAGTCAAGAGCTTGCCCCTTAAAATAGAAAGAAAAGACAAAAAAAATCAAGCTGGGAGGTGAAGACTCTCACGGTGTTTGTTTCAAAGAGAAACAGTTACCATTAACATTCACTCTAAGCTAGGAGGTCCCAAAATTCAGTCATTAGGTGGAGCTTGGGCACGGACCTATTGTGGTTCCATCTGTGAGATTTAGAGTGTTTACGGTTTAAGAAAGAAAGAAAGAGAGAAAGGGAAAAAGAGAGAAAGGGAGGAAGGGATGAAGGAACAAAGAAATATACAGACTTACTTCATCTCAGCAATGCAAGTATCTAAGACAACTCCAAAAGGCTCATTATAGAAAATGCTATCCACACCCAAAGAACTTTGAAATCTGAAAGTGGATGGAAACATCCTTACTCTCTTTTTCTTTTATAGTTTTGTTTTAATCCTTCTTTCTTTGTTCCTCCCATTGCTTCTAATTCTTCTTTACATCATGACTTGCTGACAAGATTCTTGCCAGAGTCTTCCATAATAGCCTGATCATTCACCTAGAAAATGGTCACCTACCTGAGAAGCAGCGTGGCTTCAGAAGGGCCAAGGAACACTAGATGCAGTGTTTGCTTGACAATTCCAAGAGAAATGCCAGGAATAGAACAGAGATTTATATACATGTTTGTAGATTTGACCAATGTCTTTGATACCAGCCAGGAGGGCTGATGGAAAATTATGTCAAAATTTGGTTGCCCAGAGAAGTTCATCAGTATTGTACATAAATTTCATGACAACATTCTTGCGCAGGTCCTAGATAATGAATAGTGTTCTCATGACTTCCCAGTCACCAATGGAGTGGAATAGAGTTGTGTGCTTGCTCCCATGCTTTTTAGCATGATATTTTCAGCCATATTGTTAAATGCTTTCAATTAAGATAAATCTGGCATGAAGGTCAGCTATCACAATGATGGTAAAAAATAAAAAAATTGAAAAGACTACAAGTCAAGACCAAAGTAGAGGGATTGTTGGTGCATGATTTTGTGTTTGAGATGATTGTATGCTTAGTGCAGCCTCTAAAGCTGAGATGCAACAAATTATGGATCAATTCCCTGCTGCTTGTATTAATTTTGGTCTAACAATTGACAAGATAATATAGGTGTTCCATCAGTCACCACCACAACATCCATATGTGTAACCATCAGTTACAGCAAATGGAGAAATTTTGAATGCTGTGGATAAGTTTACTTATTTTGGTATTGTACTTTGCAGGGATGTACATGTGGACAAAGAGGTTGACACATGCATTACCAGAGCTAGCTCATTGTTTGGGAGCTCTGAAGAAAAGTTGGGGAGAGAAGAGGTATTAGACTGATTACCAAACTGAAGTCTTTGTTCTAACCTCATTGTTTTATACCTGTGAAACCTGAATATTCCACCAGTGCCACGCCAGGAAACTGAAACACTTTCATTTGAATTGTCTTAGGAAGATTCTGAAGATCACCTGGCAGGATAAGGTACCAGATGCTGTCGTCCTTATTTGAGCTAAACTGTCACTCAAACTCTACTTCAGCGAACACAACTCTTATAGGCTGGCCATGCTGTTCAAATGCAAAAGTACACTTGCCACAAAGACTGCTTTAGGGAGAATTGACACAGAGAAAACCATCACATGATGCTCAGAAGAAGCAATGCAAGGATACACTCATGATCTCTCTCAAGAGGTTTGGAACAGATTATGAGACATGGGAGATACTGGCACAGGATTTCTCAGCATGGCATGCCCACATCAGAAAAAGTACTGTGCTCTATGAGGAAAGCAGAATAGCTACAGCTCAAAAGAAATGCAGGATGTACAAATTTAGAATATTCACTCCAAATGTTTGCTATTTGTGTCTGAACAGTGGTAGAGCATTCTGAGCTCATATTGATCTGATCAGTCACAGTCAGACACATTGAAACTTGATTTTAGCATAGTGGTATCATTTTGGTCCTCCTCGAGATGAAGGACAACCACTATGTTAGATTGCATGTTGTCTTGGGGAGGTAGGAGGAGAGGAAGAGGGAGAAAATTTGAAACTCAAAATATTATGGAAATGAATGTTGAAAACTAAAAATAATTGTTTTCTAAATACCCTGAATATTGGAAAGTAGTCTAAAATAATGACTTATAGCTTATTCTACAATATATTCTAGATAGATGAGTGACTTTAATGGCAAAGAAAATAACATAAAATTTTAAAAGAGAAACAGATCATACTCACACAATTATAGGGAATAGATGATAAACTGGCATTCATTAAAGACCTACTAAGTTCCAGGATAAGAGATGTGTTCTTAACTGAAGGATAGAGGCAACTGCAAAAGACAAAAATATGTAACTTTGATTACAAGAAACTGAAGAGCTATGGCCCAAACAAAATTAAGGCACCTAGGATTAGCCAGGAAAAAAAGGGGGAAAGTGGACAAATGAAGAGAAAAAAAATCTGCATCAATTTTTCCCCATAAGGAGAGTTTAATATACAAAATCTATAAACAATTCACATTGCATATCTATATCTAGCTAGCTAGCTAGCTAGCTAGATATAGATAGATATTGTGTATATATGTATGTATATACCTATTTTCCCCTCATTTTTAACATGCAGAGGATTGATTAGATGGTCTCTTTGTCCCCTTTTTACTCTAGGATCATAATTCTAATATTTGAAATTAGAAATTCGAAGTTGTGTTGATGGTCTGAAAATGACCTGAAATTAGAAATACAAGTTATGCTGATGGTCTGATGGTCAACAAGGAGATTTATGGAATTCAGGGGCACCAAAAAGGCATATTGAGAAAATAAAGAGGCAAATCTAAGAGACTCTGAGTTTCCTGAATTCAGTTGTTTGTTTGTTTGGGTGGGGAAGTTGGCCATTTTACTCCAAAACTCAAAATACTAGGGGAATATAAAAAGACATACAAATGTGAAATGTTCCAGCACTTTTTTATTCTAAATCTTCTCATAGATAGTGAGAAATAAAGCACATTTTTAGTTTCCATTATCATCACTCTGCTAAGGAAGGAATACATATAACACTGAATATTCCTCTTCCTTTTGCTGAATGCCTAATTCTATGTCATATTAAGGAGAGGTAATGCTAAAACATTTCAAGTAATGTACCATTACACAGAATATTGATTCCATTTAATTCACATGATGGAATAGTATAACAAAAGCTCTTGTTTGAAAGTATAGCTATATTCAATATTTGGTGGCAGGGGAACAGAGCTATAATAAGCCAAGATTGAATCAGAGAAGATATCTGAGATCAATTTTTGAATCATTTTTAATATATTCTTAAAAAATCTCTGAAGATCAAAATTAGTTAAATCCAAATGACAGATACAAGTCATTGAAATCATTTATGTTCTTACTGTACAATTCCTTCAGTTTGGCATCTGAAACACATAGGACAAAACAAGAAGCAGTTTATTCCAACAGTTATGTATAAGTAAAAAGGAACTTCAAGATAAGATCAGAAGCCAAGCTTTAATGATGGAAATGTATGTGCTCTCCAATGAGGCTGAAATTAGCAGCAAATGGTATATATTTTATGTCTTTTTGACATCTCTTCAAAATTGAAAAAAAATTGTGCTAATCATTTTGAAAAGTTGTCCATTGGCTGACTTCTCATATTTTAAAGCTTGTAATGTCATGTTAAAATGACAGAATAATAAGGGATCTTCATGCTTAACAGTCTAAATTACAAGCAATGACTCTTCAGAAATCAAGGTGGTTATAATCTGCCATAGAATACTGAAAAGCCCTAGGGAAAGTATTGTTGACTAAAGATCTGACTTTTTAAATTATGCACTAGATTTACTGCCTCTATATTTTTGCAATCATAATTTTACTCTATCTTGTCTCTATTCACTTTGTACTTTCAGTTATTTACCTAGCAATATACATGATTCACCTAATTTATGTGCCCAGAATATTGTGAATTTGATATCCATTGATATAGCAGCAAACAAAAGCATCAAATTATACTTTTAAAAATTCTCTAATCTAAAAAATAGAGCTACTAAGAAATCTTTAGTGCTCTATATTGTTCCTTCATGCTGTGTAATTTAGAGTTTCTTCTAATAAATGCAAAAATATCACTGAAGCAGGCAATGAAGGAGATTGAAACCTATTAAGCCAAGTAACACTTGATTTTCCATAGGCCTCTTGTTAAGGAGAGGTCATATAAAACAGTATCATTTTCTATAATGCTAATATAATATTTCTTGTTAAATGGAAAAAAAATCTGGCCTACCCTATTCAAAGAACAACAATCTTTACACATTCATGCATACACACACACACACACACACACACATACACGTGCACACACAGACTGTCACACACACAAAGAATGAACCAAATTAAAAAAATATTACTCACCAGAAATGAACATTCATTTCAAAATACTCTTCTCAAGTTCCTCATTCACACTGCTGGTGAGGATAATTGGCTGTGGTACAGCTTATGTTACCTTAGAGTACTTACCTTAAATTCAATCCAGTCTCTCAGGGTCTTGGAATCTGTCTGGAACTATCATGAAGGCAATGACCCTCCTGAGATTTTTCAGCACTTCAATTTCAAGTCCTAACTGGAAATCCCATAAGCAAAATCTTTTTTGTGATATTTTAGGATTTCCACTGCAACATCAAAAAATAATGAATGAAAAAAGCATGTCTATATTTTTTAAAGACTCAGAAAAATGATTAGGCTTTACACTTGCTCTTCTTAAAGGAAATGTCACACTAGGAGTAATAAGGGATAACTGAAAATTTTACCTTTTCCTCACTCTTTAAACTGGTTTAGTTATTTCTAATGGGGATTCAGTGTTGGTAATATGGCCTTTGCTCAAATGATTACCTTCCTATAATTATTTTCTTTAGATTTAAACATATGTCTCCATGACATAAAACAACAGATTCAAGGAGGAGTGAACTAGTCCATGCAGCTTATGTTTTCATAAGAAAATTGTATCCACCTGATGAAACACTGGTTCAAGAATATTGCAACTAATGAGTGCGTTCTGTTATATTTAAGGTACATAGCTAAAATATTCAACTAGTGCCTACTCAAGTATTCAAATAGAACTACCATCCCAGCCCTCACTCTTGATGTTCACTGTTCATTATTTTTTTTATAAAATCATCATCTTACCTTAGTTCATGTTTTCTGTTGTCTTTAACTAAACTGTTGTAAATAAGTCAACAAATATTTATCGAGTACTTACCATGTACATTACCAGGAATTATTTTCATCAAAGAACTCAGAATCTGGAAGGAACATTTATAAGCATCTAGACTAGTGCTTCCTCAAACAAAAATTCTTTGTACAAGATACTTAACAAGTTAACTTTCAGTCTTTGATTGAAGAACCTTTTTTTTTTTCAACCAATCTACATGCATTATGACCTCAAATTCATCTATCCCCTTGATTATCTCTTTTGTATATTCTTCAGTTTATCAAGTTTGCTTGTTAAGTAGATGGTAAAAATGAAGAAATACAAATATTCCCTATACTTAAAGAGTTTAGAATCTAGTTTTCAGTATTCTCTCTTCTCTTCTGTCTAGTCAATGACCATACTGTGGTTATAAAAATCATTTAAACATAAATATTTTAATTTTGTCTTTTAAAAAATATTGCTGCCACTTCTCAATCACTTTCTTTCCATGCTTATAACATCACTATTCAACAAAATTAATAAATATATTGGTTTTGCCTGATTCTACATATGTCTTATTATCAGCCCATATCAGCCAATCATTTCTTTCCCAGGAGACAAGTAGGTTTCAGACAATGTCCTGTGAAGTCAAAATTGGTCACTATATTGATCAAAGGTCTACCATATTTCATTGTTATTTTCCTTTCATTATACTAGACATCATCTGTTTCTGTTTTGTTTATCTTTCAGGTTATGCTCAATACCACCTACATCAAATCATATGAGTTTTTCCAAGATTTCCAGAAATTTTCATAAACTTGATTTTTTGTGCCCAATAATAAATCATTATATCTATATACTACAGTTTTTTTTTCAGCCATTCTCCAACTAATGGAGACCCACTTTGTTGTTAGTTTAATTATGGCAGTATTTACTGCCATAAACAATTTTGCTTGTATGAAATCTTTGGTTCTGTCTTTGACTTCTTTGGACCATGACTCTAGTAGAAGTTTAGCCGGGTCAAAAGACATCTATAGTTTTGTGTCTTTTCTAAAATATTCCAAATTGGTCAGATTGATAGTTCTTCCAATAGCTCATTAGTGTGCCTGTTTTTTCATAGTCCCTAAACATACATAATTCCCATCTTTTGTCATCTCTGACATTCTGATATCATTGAGTTTAAACTTCAGTACTCTTGTAAGTTCCATTTTATCAGATACTTAGAGAAAACTTAAAGAGCTATTGATAGTTCACATTTCTTTTTTAAAAATTTGACTTCATTTTTTTATTACTTACTTATTATGTAGGTAATTTAATCTAATTTCCTATCAATTTGTTATATTTTACAAAGTAGACTTCTATCAGGCACATTTAACTATGAAGATCACCCCACCTCCTAATCAATAGCTTTTTTTCTCTAGTTGCATTGAATTTGTCGATGAAAAATAATTTTTAATTTTCTTGAAATTAAATGATTTATTTTTTATTTTATTACAACTTAGATAATATGCTTGCTATTCAAAGTACCTGTATTCATTATCCTACATTTAAAAATAATGTGACTTTTTACATTTAAGCCAACATTTCATTTTAAGCATAGAGTGGAATATTACATGTGATAGTGATTTAAACCCTATTTCTGTCAAAACTTTTCCAATATTCCCTTCAGTTCCTATTAAATTGAGAGTCCTTCCTCTAGTAGTTTATAGTCTTGGATTTATAGTGTAATTCATTTCATTATTTGTGCTTTTCTTAATATTTGCCTTTCTTTCATTTGCATTGTTGGGGGTGTCAGAGCCAAAATGGCAGAGTACAAAGAAGGACCTGTAGAAGTTCCTTCATATGGCTCTTAAAATACCTGTAAAGATGACATTAAACAAATTCTAGAGCAGAAGAATCTGCAAAACAACAGAGTGTACAGAGTGTAAGAGATTTCCAGCTGAAGACAGCCTGGAAGGCCAACAGGAAAGGTCTATCGCATTGAATGCAGAAAAGAGTGCAGTTCAGCATGGACTGCATGGCACAGCAGGGGCAGGACCTGGAAGAGGATTCAGGAAGCCACCTGCACCAGCAGTTCCCAAATTCTGTTGCTAAAAAACACCAATGACAACTTCAAAGGTCAGTGAGAAAGTTTCTTCACCTTGGAGAAGGGAACATGGTCTGTACCACCAGCAGCAGCTACTGCAGCTGCAGCATCCATATCTGGATCACTCTGCCTAAAGCCCCTGGGGGAATTGAGCCTCTCATCTGAATCTCAGCACTGAGTGGTGGCCCTATGAGCCCTCTGCCTAAAAACCCTGATCTAATCTCAAACATGAGCATGACCATGGGGTGAGGAGGAGAACTGGTGTGGTAGAGCTGGAGGTAGTTGTGGAAATCAATTTTTATTCCTTGTAGATTCTGGCCAGAAAAGTTTTTTGTTGCTCCTAGAACAGTGATCAGGCCAGAATAGGAAGAAACTCCTCTCCCTTGGTTGTGTCACCTTAGAGGAACTGAAAAATTTCAGGTCCCCAGAGGATACTCTCCTTTTGACAAAGGACTCAAAAGTCAAGCAACTGGCTGGGAGAATGCCCCCCAAAAGGGAAAAAAGTAAGACTATAGAATGTTACCTTCTTGATGAACAGGTATTTTTTCCATCCTTTTGGATGAGGAAAAACAATGCATACCATGGGAGGAAGCCAAAGCTTGTGCATCCAAAATCGCCAAAATAAATATACAATGGGGTCAGGCCATAGAAGAGTTAAAAAAGGAATTTGAAAAGTAAGAGACGTGGAGGAAAAATTGCGAAGAGAAATGAGAGCAATGTAAGAAAATCATGAAAAGCAAGTCAACAGTATGCTAAAGGAGACCAAAAAAAAAATGCAGAAGAATGCAACACTTATAAAAATAGGCAAATTCAATTCTCAAAAGAAGTCCAAAACACCAATGAGGAGAAGAATCCTTTAAAAATCAGAACTAGCCAAATGGAAAAGTAGGTTCAAAAGCTCACTGAAGAAAATAGTTCTTTATAAATGAGAATGGAGCAGAAGGAACTAATGACTTTATAAGAAACCAAGAAATCACAAAACAAAACCAATGAAATGAAAAAAATTAAAGATAATGTGAAATATCTCATTGAAAAAACAACTGACCTGGAAAATAAATCCAGGAAAGACAATTTAAAAGTTATGGGACTACCTAACAGCCATGATAAAAACAAAACAAAACAAAAGAAAACAAAAAAACAGCCTAGCCCTCATCTTCCATGAAATTATCAGGGAAAACTGCCCTCATATTCTAGAACCAGAGAGCAAAATAAATAATTAAAAGAGTTCACCAATCACCTCCTGAAAGTGGCACGAAGAGAGAAACTCCTAGGAATATTGTGGCCAAATTTCAGAGTTCCCAGGTCAAGGAGAAAATACTATAAGCAGCTAGAAAGAAACAATTCTAGTATTCTGGAAATACAATCAGAATAACACAATATCTGGCAGCTTCAACATTAAAGGTTCGAAGGGATTGGACTAGGATATTCCAGAAGTCAAAGCATTGAAACCAGAATCGTGGGGGAGGAGCCAATTTGGCAGAATGGAAAGACTCACATATGCTAGCTCCATACTCACAACCCATGGATTTTCTATAAAAAGAACTAACAAATTATGGAACAGTGGAAGCCATGCAGCAAGAGAGTGAAGGAGATTTCCGTTTCAGAGAGCCCTGAAAAACTGATCCCAAAGGTGCCTCGCACACCGGATGGGAGCAGAGACCAGCCCTTCCCTGGCCACACAGACCCAAGAGGAGGATCAGAGCAGGCTTCAGGGACAGAATCTCTGGTGACTGCGAAGGTCCCTCGACCCACAGACGCACATGTCAATGAGAGAGACGCCTGGATTGGCTAAGAAGGTAGTGGGGTGTCTGCATAACTCAGGCCCCCTCGGGAGGTAACAGCAGAGGCAGCAGATTGCTAGAGGCTCCTAGAGCAAGAAGTAGCTTGGCAGGACCTCGGGTCCATTATGGAAGGTCTCTGCATAAACCCCTTGAGAGAACTGAAACTGGGAGGCGGCCCTGCCCCCACCTGAGCACCAGAACTAAAGCTCACATTGAATAGCAACCAGGCCTGCTGCCAAAAGCCCTAAGGCTGGAGAGAAACATTTCAATCTCAGACTCCAAGCACTAGCTGGGCAGATCTGGGCTTGGGTGGAGAGAAATCTCAGAAGTCAAATAACTGGCTGGGAAAATGCCCAGAATATGGGAAAAAAACATAAGACCATAGAAGGTTAATTTCTTGGTGACCAGATAATTCCAGCTTTCCTTTCTGATGAGGAAGAATAATACTTACCATCAGGTAAAGACAGAGGAGTCAAGGCCTCTGTATTCCAAACATCTGAAATAGATATACCATGAGCTCAGGCAAATGAAGAGCTCAAAAAGTATTTTGAAAATCAAGTTAGACAGGTGGAGGAAAAACTGTGAAAAGAAATGAGAGAGATGAAAGAAAAGCATGAAAAACAGGTCAATACATCAATAAAGGAGACCCAAAAAAATGCTGAGGAAAATAACACCTTGAAAAATAGGCTAACTC
>CM053774.1:53201320-53231670 GCA_028658325.1 Potorous gilbertii | reverse complement strand
AAATTATGGGACTACCTGAAAGCCATGATCAAAAAAAGAGCCTAGACATCATCTTTCATGAAATTATCAAGGAAAAATGCCCTGATATTCTAGAACCAGAGGGCAAAATAAGAATTCAAGGAATCCACTGATCACTGCCTGAAAGAGATCCAAAAAGAGAAACTCCTAGGAACATTGTGGCAAAATTCCAGAATTCCCAGGTCAAGGAGAAAATATTGCAAGCAACTAGAAAAAACAATTCCAGTATTGTGGAAATACAATCAGAATAACACAAGATCTAGCAGCTTAAACATTAAGGGATCGAAAGGCATGCAACAGGATATTCCAGAAGACAAAGGAACTAGGTCTAAAACCCAGAATCACCTACCCAGCAAAACTGAGCATAATGCTTCAGGGGAAAATATGGTCTTTCAATGAAATAGATGATTTTCAAGCATTCTTGATGAAAAGACCAGAGCTGAAAAGAAAATTTGACTTTCAGACACAAGAATTAGAAGAAGCATGAAAAAGTCAACAGCAAAGAGAAGTCATAAGGGACTAACCAAAGTGGAACTGTTTATATTCCTGCAATATTGGTAACTCCTGAAACTTTTGAGTATCTGGGTAGTTGCTGGGATTACATACTCACATACACACAAACACATACACATATGCATGCACACACAGAGACAGAGAGCACAGAGCGAATTGAATAAGATGGTATCATATCTTAAAAGAAATCAAGGAAAACGGTGAGAGAGAAATGTAGTGGCAGGAGATAGCATGAAATGGAATTGGGTAAATTATCTCTCATAGAAGAGGCAAGCAAGAGACTTTTTAGTGGAGAGAAAAAGAGGAGAGCTGAGAAAAAAAACATGAAGCTTACTCTCATCACATTCAACTAAAGGAAGGAATAAAATGCACACTCATTTTGATATGAAAACCTATCTTACAATACAGGAAAGTGGGGGAGAAGGAGATAAGCAGGGTGGGGGGGGGGACGATGGAAGGGAGGGCAATGCGAGGAGGGAGCAATTTGAACTCCACACTCGGGGAAGGAAAGGATCAAAAGAGATGGGGGCAGGATAGGATGAGGTGAAATACAGTTAGTCTTACACAACACGACTTTTATGGAAATCATTTGCAAAACTACACAGACATGGCCTATATTGAATTGCCTGCCTTTCCAAAGGGAATGGGTGGGGAGGGAGGGATGGGGAGAAGTTGGAACTCAAAATTTTAGTAACAACTGTTGAGTATTGTTCTTGCTGCTGGGCAATAAGAAATATAGGTAATGGGGAATATAAAGTTATCTGGCCCTACAGGACAAAAGAGAATATGGAGACAAGAGAAGGGAGAGATGATAGAAGAGAGGGCAGATTGTTGATAGGGGAAATTATAATGCTCGATGTATTGGGGTGCGGGAGGGGACAAATGGGGAGAAAATTTGGAACCCAAAATTTTGTGAAAATTAATGTAAAAAGTTAAAGAAATAAATTTATATATAAAAAAGAAACCAGAATCATCTACCCAGGAACACTGAGTATAATACTTCAGAGGAAAAAATGATAATTCAATGTAATTGAGGACTGTCAAGCATTCTTGGTGAAGAAAACCAGAACTGAATAGAGAATTTGACTTTTAAATATAAGAAGCATGAATAGGTAAACAGGAAAAAGAAATCATAAGCAACTTTCTAAAGTTGAACTGCTACATGGATGGGGATTACAAACATGCACACACACATATGTGTATGTATACGTGTGTGTGTGTGTGTGTGTTTGTATATATATATATATATATATATATATATATATATGTATATATATATATATATACATATATATATATATATATATATATATATATGTATGTATGTATGTATATATATACCGCACAGGATGAGTTGAATAAGAAGAGTGATATCTGAAAAATAAAATGAGTGAGTGAAAAAGGAATATATTGAGTGCAGAAATGGAGAAATTGAATGAGGCAAATTATCTCTCATGAAAGTTTTTTCAATGAAGGAGTAAAGGGAGGAGTTGAGAGGGACAAAGTGAAGCTTATTCTCCTCACATTTGGCTTAAGGAGGGAATAACATGCATACTCAATTTGGCATGAAAATCTTTCTTACACTACAGAAAAGTAGGAGCGAAGGGGAGAAGGGAATCAGTGTTGTGGGGGGAGGGCAAATGGGAGGAGGGAGTAAAAACACTTTTGATGTCCAACAAGGTCAAAAGAGAGAATAGAATAAATGAGGGCAGGATAGGATGGAGGGAAATATAATTAGTCTTACACAATATGACTATTATGAAAGTCTTTTGCGAAACTTCATATATATATATATATATATATATATATATATATATATATATATATATATATATATATTTAGAGAGAGAGAGAGAGAGACAGACAGACAGACTATATTGAATTGCTTACCTACTCAGTGGGGATGTGGGCAGGGAGAAAGGGAGAGAAGTTGGAACTCAAATTATTAGAAACGAATGTTGATAATTGTTTTTTGCATACACCTAGGAAAAACGAAATACAGGTATTGGTGTATAGTAATCTTTCTTGCCCGACAAGAAAAGAGAGAAGATGGAGATAAGGGAGAGGAAGGATGTGATAGAAGGGAGGGCAATTTGAGGGAAGGGGTAATCACAATGCAAGGCATTATAGGAATGACACAGGGAAGAGATGGAGAGAAAATTTGAAACTCAAAATGTTGTGAAAATGAATGTTGAAAACTAAAAATAAATGAATATTTAAAAAATTGTTGAAAAATTTATATTATTTGAGATACTTGGAATACAATAATCTTACTTTTTCAGAAATGCTTCAAATACCTCTCTTGACTATCCTTTCATTGATTATTTTTTTGATTTACAAGTAATGTTATTGTAGTTTCATCTTCATCTCATTTGCTTTTTATTATCTTCCATTTCTTTCTACAATTTCTGTTAAACACTATGTTACTATTTATTTTTCCATTACTTTAAGTTTGAAGAATATTTCTCTTAGTTGCTTGCAGAATTTATTTTTCATTGGAATTGTTAAATTATGACTTTATTCATCTTAGAATTTCAAACATAATTTTGTTTGCTTATCTTTTCCTCAAGGTATTTTGTAACCTCCTTGAATTAGCGTGTTGAGTTCTATGCTCTGAAATTCTGGGAAGTTGGTTTCTATTATTTTCTGCATTATGGTGTTCAGGGTATGTTTTTGTTTTTCTTTTTTTGTTTTGCTTTGCTTTGTTTTTTTTTTTATTTTTCACGTTCTTCTTTGAAGCCTATGCTCCTTAAGTTTTCCATCCTCAACCTGTCTTTAAACCAATAGTTTTTGCTTAAATAGAGATCATGTTTATTTTTAACATTAATGCTTTTTCCTTCTCTTCTTCCAAATTATCTGTCATTTCAGTATGTTGTTTTCCCCAGTCTATTATTCCTTTGGAGATACTGCTGTGGATTTATATTTTGGTATTCTGCTAAGTATTTCTGCTGCTCAGACCATAAATTCTGCCATATGTTATAATTAAAATTCTTGTCTTAAGTTTCTTGTCTCTTGTACCATATTTAAACACCTTGCTATTGTTCTATGCTCTTTTGCGAACCCCTTTACACAAGATCCTGTATTTTATCAGTTATTGGTTCAATTTCCTCTGTCTTACAATATTTATTTAGAAATGTCAATAATATTTTAAAATTCCTATTACTCTTCATTTCTGATTTTAGTATCTTTCATGCTTAGTTCTCTGTTTGTATTTGAAGTTTCAAATTAAATTTTCTTCTTTAAGGTTTTCAGTGATGTTATACTGTTTCCCCTCACCCCTTTGGTAATGAATATTCTTGGTCCAAATATCCCAGATTTAGATGGCTCAACTCAGGAATCACCCTAGAGGTTTGGGATGTCTCTACTTTTATGCTATCCTTCTGAGTTCCTACTAGTTTTATTCCATCTTTTCCCTAACTTTTTCATCCTCCCCCCACCAGTTCAAAAATTATCACAATTTCCTTTAACCATCTGACACCAATTAGATTTTATAAAGAGATATTTGCTTCCAAGATATAACATTACTAAAATTACAAACAACTCCTACCACATCCTAACAGCCCACTTACCACTATGGCAAATAACAATTCTACGTTGCAAGCGTCCTGTGCTTTAAAAATAAATTTATTAATTAGTTGGTTAATAATCAATACGTTAATTGTCACTGATTTCTCTCTATAATCAAAGAAAAAAGTATCCTCAAACTCTATTGAAGGGAGCAAGGAATGAAACTCGAACCCCACGTGGAGAGGTCTAACTCAAGTTGGGTCTTGTTTATAAACAGAACTTGGGTTTCCAGTTGAAGGGGATCCAGGTAAACCTAGTTAATGAGCAGATGCCTATGGATTCCTAGTTAGAATCGCCAGGGATGGAATTCTCTTTTAGCTAATGTAAGACATGGCCTTTGAAAGAGAAGAATATATTAGAAATTGAAATTAATAATCAAATGATATAGCATTAAAACTAATTTCTACAACACTTTGATTTATGAGAAGCTTAAAAATGACTAAAAAAACCCGAACAAAACCAAAAATGAATTCCCTAGCCTCTCCATGTGCAGTGTAGCATCACACATGCTACACACATTCCTTTTGATAGTGAATTTACTTCAGGTACTAGATGACAAAATTTCCTCAGCTTCTTCTCAAATTGGGAAATTCACTTTTCACTGACCTTGGTTATTGCTCCAAATAACTTTTGAAAGGGCAGGAATAATTCAGGTTGGATGTCAGATACCTTTTCTTCAGGCCTGGAGGAGCAACACATGTTAACCCTTTTACCCCAGCCTCCTCTATCCTTTAGATCTCTTACTGGGCTGTTACTGTTGCATTTTGCAGGTTTCAGAAGGGTGGGATTTATTTTCTGAGCAGAATTTCTGCCTCCTTTTGGCTTCCTAATGTTGAGGCTAAAGCAGATAGAGCACTACCTCCCCTCCCAAACTTCTTAGGCCTTCACGTGTGATTAGGTGTAGCTGAATTCTGGGGTGCTGTGGTCCAGCAAAGATTACTGCTATAGGAAAATTCTTGAGTGGGTCCAAGAACACAAGTCTCTAAGCTCATTTGTTCTGTAGTGTGGAGGCTGTTGGTAGAGAACTTCTGAACAAGAACTACGATTCACTATGAATTCATACAGCTCTTTCCTTGCTTAACTCAGGTTTCTTTTCCTGTGGAGATACCTGTAATTATTCTTCAGAATCATAATTCCTCATTGGAAGACTTGTTGAGAATTAGTTGGAAGTGGAGAAAATGTCTGTACCTCCATTTTGTTAGTCTTGTCAACCATATTTCAAAACTAGTTGTCTCTATATGAATCTTGGATAATATGATATCAGAGAAGTCAGAATTGCAAGTGATATACACTTATATTTGTCCAGCAGTATTTCTGAAGTACTCACTTTAAAAATCAGGAACTGTGGTAGACTTTAAGGATACAAAACCAAAATGAAATAGTCTCTATCCTCAAGTTGCTTATATTCTCTATGATTAAACAGCATGAAAGCATAAGGGTAAATACACATGTATACATAAACATATGTAAACATGTATTGTGTATACATATACATATGCAAGCATACACATGCACTGACATATACATATATGTATGTAAATATGCATATTGTATTCAAACATAGACAGACAATATATATATATGTGTGTGTATATATATACACATATGTGTGTGTATACACACACACACACGTATTTGTGAGAGAGCATTACCAGCTGAGTATATCAGGACAGTTTTTATGGTATTTCAGCTGAGGTTTGAAGGAAGATAAGCATGCTGCTGAATGAGTAGCTGGATGGCACAGTGGATAGAGCACCAGACCTGGAGTTAGGAAGACCTGAGTTCAAATTTGGCCTCAGATATGTACTATGTGACCCTGGGGAAATTACTTAACCCTCTTTGCCTTAGTTTCTTCATCTATAAAATATACTGGAAAAAAATGGCAATCTATTCCACTGTCTTTTGCCAAGAATACATCATATGACTTCATGAAGAGTCAAATGTGACAGAAATGACTGAACAATAAAATAGTAAATTTTGTTGAATGGAGGTAAGGACAGAATACAAGTCAAATATGAGAAACATCTATTGGACAGGTGTGGAGACAGAAGATAAAATGCAAAACTGAAGGAAGAACAAGTTGATTTGCTTGGAACATGAAAGCATATGAAAGAGAATGATAAAAAATGAGCTCAGTTTGGAAGCAGATTACAGTCTGGAATCAGAGTGTAATAGCATTTTCAATGCAAAACGTATTTGTGTTCCCAGATGGAAGGAGTCACTGGAGTTTTTTACCAGCTGAGTGAGGGCCAGGGCAGGGCGGGGAGGGGGGCATCTCCAGTAGTCCTGATGAATATCAGGCCACTTGACCCAAACAGCTCAGGAAAAAAAAACTGAGGATAGTGAACTTGCACAGCCCTCCTTCACTCAAATCAAAGTCAACTGCAAACTATGTCATCATCTTGATATCATTGTCCTCTTCAAGAACACAGCTTGTGAATGTTGTTGCAGCTCTGGGTTCCTCTCCTCTCCTTTCCCCTCCCCTCCCTTCCCCATTCCTTCCCCTTCCTCTTCTCTCCTCTCCTCTTTTCCCCTCCCCTCTCAGCCTTCCATTCCCCTCCTCTTCTGTCCTGTCTTGTCCTATCCTCTCCCCTCCTCTTGTCTTCTGGCGAGGGGAAGAAACCTTCCATGGGCAAAAGATATCATTATCCTTTGGGTTGAATGGCTACATTTCTTGCTTAAAGGTCAAGCCTTAAACCCAATTCACTCTGAAGTTTACAGACTGGACAAGTCCCCACCTACCTAGTACACAGTGAATGTAATTACTAAATAGTAAATGTTTCTCTTTTACCCAGGAACCCTGAGGGTTTTGCCCTCCAAGTGTTTTTTTTTTAATTAAAGGGGTCATTCCTTGTGTAACTACTCAAGAAGCCTATTCATTGAATATGTATATCTAACTCAAAGTGAGACTGTGATAAGACCTTAGCGTGAAAGGACCAGGGTCTCACATTGCTTCCTGAATCATCTCCAGTCATCCTGGTCAATATCAGGCCACTAGATCCAGAAGGCTGATGTTGGCCACCTTGCACAAACTTCCCTTACTCAAATCCAAGTTATGTCATCATCTTGATGTCATGATCCTCTTCGAGAACAAAGGACAAACACAACAACCAGCTGGAGCTGGTTGATAAGGTAAGTAAACTGTGAATGATTTTTTTTCTTGCTGATCTGTTTTAATTCTGGATCAAAATATACAGATTGTTTGTGGATGTCATATTAGACACAGAAAAAAACAATTTTTAGTGTAAATGCTGCATGTTCTCAGTGACTAAAAAAGGGGATGCCATGTTCCAAGCCTTAATCTATTGACCTAATTCAGATGTTTTATAGTTGTAGACCACCACTAGACAATAAGAAAGTCTGTAAGTACTCATCATGGAAAAGAGTAGTGTACAACATGGTACAAGATGTCAAAAGTAGTTGTCATCTTAAATTCTCAAAAAAAATCGAAGCACCACTTCTGAAGGGATATTCCCTCAACTTACATTTGCATAGGTGGGTTGAATTCCCAGAAGTTGAATGTTAACTTGGGTTTTAGAGGCTTGGGACAGGGATGTCATTATTTATGAGTCCCCATTAATGCGTTTCTCATTACTGATTATGCACTAGAAATAATTAGCCCCCTGGAAAGAAATTTACTTAAAATGGCATTAAAAGAAAGAGAAACTAACCCTCAAACCGAAAAAAAAAGCAACAACCTCCAATACAATCTCCCACAAATAGAAACAACACTCGCAAAAAGAGTGGACACAGAATACAGTGTTAGTGAGGCACATAGGAAGATTTTATATATATATATGGAAAAAAGCAACTTACAACTTCAGTAACTGCAGGACCTGAAAAATAGCTTCTTTCTTTGTAGAATCCTCACATATCTCCTCTTGAGAATATTATATTGCATAGGTGGAGCTGCTCAGCTCGATTTCCGGCACTGTCTCCTCTCTACTGCTTACCTCTTGATAAGGAGGGCTAGTTCTGAGTCTGTGGCTGATTCTCTGCTCAGCTACTAGTGGTCTTTTTCATCAAAGCTGCTTTTTCCTTCAAATAACTTTTTCCTCCATAGAAGTCTGTCTGTACTGTCTCATTTTCTCTGGTCCTCCAAATGTGCTTTGAACACACTCAAATTCTTTCAAATTGATAAACTCTTGAATTGCTGACAATATGTCTTCCTCTGTATATGTCATTACCAGATAATGTGACTCATGATAGGAAGATGTGAGAGAATTCCCTTTTCTTTCTAATGTTCAAAAAGTTCCATGAGCTTCCACTCTGACTGAGTTTTAGCTATTTAAAACTCCTAGATATATAGCTAATTTGTTTTTCAGACAAGGGGGCAATTTCTTTAATTCCAACATAGAAAGCAGTTTGTTCATCATAAAAAGATAACTAGATGTGGTGACCATTTTTCAGTTAATTTAACCACTTGTTACCATATTACAAGTTTATCATCTGTGAATAAATATTGTTCTGACATCGATTGAATTGAGGGATGAGTTACACACTCTCCTATAAAGGAAAGATGTGACACGTAGAATAGAAACCTAAAACCACATCATACGAAGGTAGAACACTCCACAGGGTAAAAATTTAACAAAGTAACACTGTAGAAGATTTAATTTTCCACTAATTGTCTTTGAGCATACTCATCACAAGCAAGCTCTTAGTCTTTTGCTTCAGGATCTCAGCATAGGGAGTCCCTTCTCAATATATGCACAGCAATGACTTAGTCTGTATCTTCCCACACACTGATACCCATTAAGATGCAGAAAAAATTGATTGTACCAGCCATGTGAAAGAATGAAAGTACAAATGTAAGATGAGAGTGAGGAGGTCAAACAGCAACATATAGATAAAAGTGAAGTTGGAGAGTAAGGAAAAGGGACTAAAAACTCCATTGGAGTAATTTCAGTTCCCACAGATATAATTCCAAGGAGAGCTTAAGCTAGATTCCCTGTCTTCCAATGAGAATATGCTGAAGTTGTCCTTCTGGTGGCTCTGTGAATCAGTGAAAGTGAAGAGTGGAAAGAAGAATGAGGAAACAAGCTAGAGAAAAACTACAGAGAATACAAGGAAAAATGCTAAAGTCCAAGAGAGAAAATCTGGGTATAAACCTACCTCCCAGGCACGTCACTCAAGATATACTAACGAAGATAGAATGAAAATAAAGAAATATTCAAACAAAAGTTTAATAAATTCCTATGAAAGAAAATTCCTCAAAAAATTGAAACAGAGAATTATATGAACTGGATCAGGGAACAGAAGGAATAACTAGTATTTTTCGGGACATTAACGGAATTTTAAAAGGCATTATTATGATAATTAGGTCTGAAATCAGAATTCTCAATGCAAAATTAAAAAAGACAAGCAATAAGACAAAAACATAAGGAAGAACAATGGATGAAAAAATCTCTAAAGAAGGGGCTCTAGTAAACAGAATAACAAACTTGTGTCACAAAGATGCAGAAGTGTTAGTCATAGCACCAAATACCCTGAACATTTTTCTGAAAGGAAAGGGACAGAGAGACAAAATCCAAAGGGATTATCAGAACTCTATCCAGAAGAATGATTTCTAGCAAAATAACAAATAAAATAGAATATTAAAAATAGAAAATTCTGATCATACAGCATTTTAAAAATTTACATGAAGAAAATGAATGGAGCCAATATAAAAAAGAAAATATTGTTTAGGGAAAAAACTGCATGAAATATCTCTGACAAGTGAATAATATCCAAAATATATATGCAATTATTGCAAATAGATTACCACCAAGATTATAGGCCCCTTTAGTTAAGTAATCATATTCTATTAACAAATAGTTAATAGAATTTAAGGAGTTAATAGAAGTTAGTTAATAGAAGTTAAGGAAAATAGAACCAGGAAGCATATATATATATATACACATATATATATATATATGTGTATATATATATATGTATATACACACACATATACATACATATAAATATTACATATATACACACACACATACACACACCAAACCATATCAATGGGAAGAACAATAAAAGGAAAATATTATTTTTTGATTAAAATGACAAAATTAGGCCTTAAGCAAGAGATGATGAAGTGTGAGATAATGACTATGGTAGGCAGCATGTGCTGTTGGGATAATGTGTTGCTTTGTTTTACTGAACTGTTACCTTGTTCTTTCATTATTATTAACACAGACAAATGGAGAGGTTCTCTGAATAGAGAGTATGAAGTGCACATATTTAGTTACATATATGAAAATAAAAGGGACATTGATAATAATTGAGGTGAAAGTTGTAAATAATTTTGCTTGCTAATAAATATAAATGATTATATGTTTGTTCTTAAGGGAAAAAATTCCCTGATCTCATCATTGGTAAAACGCAACCAACAGCTACCAGGATAAACATCAAAATAAAGACAAAATTCTTTGCTTTTGCCTCAATTCTACAAGATACCATGATATTGCTATTTTTCATCTCAGTGAATTCTAAAGACACAAGAAATGTATGGAAATTGTATATGAAAGAAATCTACAAGACTCAAGAATATTCTCAAAATAAAAATGTCAAGATCTTCTGGAGAAAACCAATACAGATACAACTATGATGATTATTGGATATATATATATATATATATATATATATATATATATATATATATATATATATATGTATATATAAACACCAATATTTAAACATTATTTTATGACTGACTCAAGAAATTAAATTGTGAATTCATACATTTATTAGTCTTGAGCTAATGCTGAAATCATCCTTCAATGCATTCTGAAACTTTAAATAATTTTTCCTCTTAATGTTCTTTAATTTAACTCTACTGCTATTTTAATTTCTGAAGATGAGACTAAAAAGTAAAGCATCATGTTTCTATAATTATAAATATTTAGAGGGATTTTAAAAAATATATCTAAATAGGGAAAAAAAAGCTGTTGTAAAATTTTCATAGCTCTAGGAAGACAAAACTATACTCCACAGAAGAAATAAAAACTTAATGAATAGTTTAAAGGATTGTCTTAGGAATTACTATTGTCAATACAAAACCCTCATTTTACTTCAGGAAAATTATATTTTTTCTTCACAGAAGATAATTTACTAACATCTGAAATTTTTCTGCTTCTCTAAGTTCCAAATCACTCTCTCATCTTCCCTCTAACACCACACATACACACATTAGTTGATAGTAAAGCCACAATGTAACTATCCCATGAAATATATTTTCCAGCTATTTGACACTCCAGAAAGACTATAATTTCTTAATAAGTTAGAGTACTTTAAACCTTTTCAATAAGGGGAAGGGGAGCAATCAGTCAGTCCTTCAAGGTGTATTATTCCTACCCTTGATTTTAAGAGCTAAACATGGGGAAAATGTCTTTAACAAAAGCAGGGTATCAGCTTCTCCTTTATAAATTACATTAATGGCCAAAAAAAAAAAATCAGCAGCAGAAAAATGGATCTTTCACATTGAAACTATTACAAATTAATAGAGTGTTTGGATGATCATCGAGTAACCTTTCCTGTCTTCTTTCTTGTGCTGCTCTGGGAATATATTAATCTTTAAAACCTTCATATATTATATATATATATATATATATATATATATATATATATATACATATATTGCTTATGGCACAAATCATGCAAATTCACCCCTTTTCATGTCTCCCATGCTCCCCAGGTCAAGAGCTATTGTTCAAACAAAATAAGCTTTTTCAGGTAAACCATATTATATCCATGGCAGTTCACATCAAAATGCATGATGCAACATAATGATAGATTTACTCCAGCCCCTGGCAAAGCTGTTAAAATGAGTCTGCTCAGAAGAGAGGGCTTTCATCACATGAGTATATCCTTTCTGTGGGGTTGAACAAATAATTAGTGGAAACCTCAACTATCACTGAAACTTTTCAGTTTCTTATCTGCAGAAAGAGCAGAGCATGATGCCAATGTTGACAGTCTCTAGGGTGCTTTGCAGAAAAATGTACAGGGACCGCCCAGTAGCAAAGACCAATGTTTATACCTCATAGGACTTCTAAAGATTTCTGGAGAACACTGTATATTGCTACCACATTTTCTTTAATGGAACGTGTTTCCAAGAGTAGCATTAAACAGATTTATGAAGAAGCTACCAGCATTCCATGAGCAGAACTTTGATTTCCACTCCAAGAATGCACTCATCCTTATCATAAACTTTGGGAAAGCATTTCACCCTGTCATTTTATATTTTAACATTTATATTTCTACTATGTTGTTGTCTGTCTTAGGATTCAACCCCGTCCTTAATTGGATAGAAGCTTATATCTATGAGTCAGGTTGGGTTTGAGAACTGAGTATCCTTTTGAAATTTGTACTTCAGAGACATCAATGTTCCAGAAAAGACCTCTAAAATTTGGAATTCCAGGAACTTCTCAAACCCTTAAGTGGTCTTTGAGAAATCATCTATCCTGTATTGTTCACTTCTCACATGAGAAAAGTGAGGTTATGAGACTTGCCTTAGTGTAGTAGTGAGGAAGAAAATTGTGATTCAGACCCAAGTCCTCTGACTACAAATGCATCTCTCCTCACTATGCCATATTGTTTTCAGCAAATGGTGAATTGACCAGTGTTGCTGAAACTTGAAATGCTAAAGGGAAGTAGTGTCAGGAAAAAAAATGAGAATGTGCCCATTTGTATTCAAACCAGAACGGAACTTAGAAGTTAAATAGCTCATTCACATTTTATGGATGAGGAAGCAAGTTGGGGCCCCATGTTAGTGAAATTTGAAGGCAGAGCAAAGGAATTTGAGTATTAATAAGTAGATACAAAAAGGGCAGTGATCCTTTTAATTTTTTTCTTTTTTTTGGAAAAGAATAATGTGATCAGAGCTTTAACTTAGGATGATAAATCAGATGTTGGTTTGTAAGTTAGACTGGGATAGGGATAGATTGCCAGAAGCAGGAAGCTTGGTTAGCAGATGTTGTTGGCTATGCTGATAGTGATGTAAAGTATTACGTCAAAACTGCTATAAATTAACATTCATCATTCAAACTTTTAGATGGTGGAAAACACAAATTTGAAAAGGAATTATATACATTTAGAGGAATGGTATCTTTGGGTTGGTCACATATTCATGAACAGATTGAATTTTAGAACATCAGGGGGTAATTTTAAGCATCTGAAAGTTTAACAAGAATTGGTAGGTAAGTCTGTGAATCTGATTTCTTTTGTGATCATGAACTGATTGTAAAGAAGATTGAAATGATGGGGAGAATCATGTTATTGGGTTCAATTTAACGGAATTCAATTCAAGTAAACAAATATTTCTTGACTACTTACATAGATACCAGTACTACTTTCTGTTTATAAACATGTGTTTCAATGCATTAAGGGGAATTTTCCAGCTTGGCTGTCACTTCTTATCAGATTCAGAATAAAAAAAAGCATCCTGATTTATTATAATTGGGTCAAATTTTCATTCTGCCTGGACTTTTACACTTGTTCTAGCTGCATGTAGGCAAATAACATCATAATGGAATAGGTGTCAGTTTAAATTTTATTATATAAACACATTTTTTGAGAACTGCTGAAGTGATTTTGAGAAATGATGATTCAATTCAATTAGTTGAATAAATCACTTAAATAAAAAACATCATTGGAAAGCTCTACCTTCTGAATTTCAGAGCTTCAATATAATGCATGTTCAATAAATGTCTGATGCAGCAGATGACTGAAAGGATAAATGACCATTTTATTCATAAGAAATTCTCTAGCAGAACCTTGAAATTACCCCCATACTTCTGTAAGATTGTGATTCCAGTTTTCAAATGAAAGGTTGAAGAAAGTGTCACCAAAATGCAGTATTTGTGATCTATAGCAGGTTGGTTCTTCACCTCTGAGAGGCTACAAAGGATAGGGTCCAGAAATTGACTTCAGTCCTTCAATAGGTAGAAAGGGTCATGAGCTCTGCTAGTTTCCCAAAATTGCTCCTTGATCAATTAAGTAGGTCAATTGCTATTTCTTTTTCTACTGCTCCCAATCATAAGCGTCCCATTGCCAAGACTCTCCTCAAGCAGTGTTGCCATTTCATCGCTTTCTTCCTAAACCTGTGCTCTCATAGGTAAGAATTTTCTGGTGGGAGACACCACTGAGCTTACTCAGCAAAGAAACTGCAATAATTCTTACTAATCTAAGTCAACTATAGTGTTCTTCATCAGCTAGCCTGTATAGTGGATAAAGCACTGGAACTGAAATCAGGAAAATCTGAATTTAAATCCAGTGTTTGACATGTACTATCTGCATAACTCTGGGCAAGTTGATTAATCTCTATTTACCTCAGTTTCCTCATCTATGAAAATGGAGAAAATAGTAGCAATTACCACCCAGGGTTGTTGAGACAATGAAATGAGATAATAATGGTAAAGCACTTAGCACAGTGCCTGGCATGAACTATGTAAATGTAAAGGTTGTTATTACTATTTTACAATCTCTGAATGAAAATTCCAGTTCCTAAATTTGAAATTCATGCATCAATTGTTTTAACATTTGTTTAGAGAAAACAACAAACAAGTATGTTTTCTACTACTTTGAGAAAGCAGATGAAATAGACTGAATATTATCATGTCACTTACTGTATTACTAATACTGAAAGAACAAGAGAATGTACTCTGCAGAAATGGGTAGAACTTTTTTGAAGTATTTGTAAGAACTACATATAGATGAAAAGCTGTGGAAGGGTTTCAATCTGAACTACAGAAGAGAGGGCTATACCAACGAAATAAACCAGGGATCAGAAACAGTTATTGATAAAAAGCCCATCTGGTGTATTCCCATAATATTTAAATGAGAAAATGGAATCTCAGGGAGACTAATGAACAATAAGCATCAGAGATGGAATGTGAAACCAATTCCTCTGATTCTAGAGGCAATATTCTTCCTGCAGTCTGCCTAGAAATATACAGGAGAATTTATTCTTCCCATATTAATTGTAAGAAGAAATAATTCTACAAAAAGCAGTCTATTACATTTTCTTAACTGAGAGTTTGGTGTCCAAAGAGAATAAAGAAGTTCTGAGTTCAAATCAAGCCTCAGGCACTATTAGCTGTGCGAACTTGGGCAAGTCATGTAATTCTTGTCTATCTCAATTTTCTCAACTGTGAAGTGGGTTAATAATAGCATCTACTTCACAGGGTTGTTGTGAGGATCAAATGAAACAATATCTTTAAAGTATCTAGCTCAGTGTTAACACATACCAAATGCTTAATAAATCCTAGTTTCTTTCCTCCTTCCTTTGCTGCCTTCCTTCCTCTTTTTCTACCTCCCTCCTTCCTTCCTTCCTTTCTTCTTTCCTTCATTCCTATATAATTAACCAACATGGCCAACAATTATTTTACCTAAATTTCAACCCGTAAATATGACTATGATGTGTTTCAAAGACATATCATTGTCTTGCTAGGTAAACAAACACTACATAGTTCAATTTGTTTACAGTTTGTCCTCTAGACCCTGAAATATGGCAGAGCTGTTTTGTTTTGTTTTTTTAATACAAAGTGAAAACATTAAACTTTTATAATGTAAAATTAACAAATCAAGACATCTTGCAATAAAACTTCTTAATATATTAATAACTATTGAAATCAAAGGAATTTCATCAATTCTACTGGCATTTAATCAATGAAGTATGCAGATTTTTGGTGAACTCCCTTCAAATAGGAGGACTCAAATACAGTGATGAGTCAAATTTAGGCAAGACAATGCCAAAGAACATATGTGACAAAGGTTAGAGTTGTTTAGTTAGTAATTTCAGCTAACATCATTAGGGAGGCAGAATATGTTGCATCTAATCATTTTGTTTCCAAGATACCCATGAAGCAGAGCACTGTGGGGATAAAGAAATAGAACATAAGAGTAGTTAAACATTTACCACTTTTCAAAGTTTGGGAGACCAGCATAGAAATTGCTTTCATTAAATTTTAGACCTGCCCCTCATTCTATAGATAAGAAAACCTAACAAGACACAGTTGTTAAGACATTTCTAAGATCACAGCAACTGGTGGAGTCAAGAATAGAACTCAAATTTTCCAACAATGGTTTTTCTCTTGATGTTAATATTATTCCTTTCATGACAAAATACATGTACACACATACACACACATACAGTTTATAAGTAATAATGTCTTATAATCATCTTCCACTAAAAAAAAAGAAAGGGGGCATAGGATAAGGAAAGTAATTTTAGGTTATTAATAAATAACGGAAATGATATATTTCCCATTTTAATTATATTAGTTTAATTTGGTATTAAAATAGGCTATTTTCTGAAAACTAAACCAAATGACATAAGCAATATCTACACTATATAACTAGATAGGTTATCTTTGGATGAAAAATTAGCAATAGGTATTACATAATGTTGACAACACAGTTTATTGAGTTGACTCCAGTATTTTAAATGTTTCAATGTTGCAATATTATTATATTTTTTCATTCTTACATGTTTTATTTTAGGGCCTTATTAGTTAGCTACAAGTGAAATAAATGTCACAATTCCAATTTCTTATCATTCTAAATTAACTAACAGACCCCCATCAAAGTAATCTTTGGAAAACACAATTGAGATCATATCACTCAGTTGATCAAACCACTTTAGTGGCTCCTTATTGCCAATAAAATGAAACACTGAGATTGGCTAACATGGCAAAACAGAAAAATTGCAAATGCTGGAGAACATGTTGTAAAATTCAAACACTAGTGTATTGTTGGTGGAGTTGTGAACTGATGCAACCGTTTTGGAGAGCAATTAGGAACTATGCCCAAGGGGATATAAACCAGTACATACCCTGTGACCCAGCAATATTATTTCTAAGGCTGTATCCCAGAGATCATAAAAATGGGAAAAGGACCCACATGTACAAAAATATTTGTAGCAGCTCTTTTTGTGATGGTAAAGATTTGGAAATTGAGGGGCTGTCCATCAATCGGGGAATGATTGAAGAAGCCATGGTATATGAATAAAATGGAATACTTTTGTTCTATAATAAATGATGAACAGGTCAACTTCAGAAAGAACTGGGAAGACTTATAAGAACTGATCCTCTCCTCTGAGAGGAGCAGAACCAGAAGAACAATGTACACAGTTATGGCCACATTGTGTGATGACTAACTTTGATAGACATGACTCTTTTCAGCAATGCAAGTTTCTAAGAAACTCCAAAAGACTCACAATGGAAAATACCATTCACATCCAGAGAAAGAATTGTGGAGTTTGAATGCAGATGAAAGCATACTACATACTCTCTTTTTTGTTTTGTTTCTTCTTTCTTGTAATCATTCCATTGGACCTAATTCTTCTTTGCAACATAATTAATGAAGAAAATATATTTAATGTGAATATATATGTACAGACTATATCAAATGTCTTTGGGAGGGGGAAGAGGAGAGGAGGGAGAGGGAGAAAATTTGGAACTCGAGAGCTTTGTGGAACTGAATACTGTGAACTAATAATAAATAAATTATTAAAAAAATGAAATCTATGCTTTTGAAGCAACTGAATAAATTTCTACTAAATTCAGGATAGATTTCATATTGAATTGAGTACAGTAACATACTAACAAAATAATTAAACTTATTTATGTAAAAACTTTACTTTTTTAAATTTTTAATAATTTACCATATATTTAGCATGTTATTTTTGATCCAATTAAACCTGATACTGAGTTTACAAGATTTTAACTCTTGTTTAATTCTTTATCATGCAAACGTGCTTTTATCACTATTGGATATTAAACACATCACAGTACATGAGTTCCTTGACATAAGCAGTAATTTTAGTCTGTTTGTTGGTGTTGTTATAGATATGGCTATGCCTTTGTGGTTATCTTGACACTAAAATCACTCAAAATATTTCATCTTCACCAGATAGCACTGAATTAAGTTGGTTTCCATGCTTTTCATTAGTTCTGTCAGCTGAGGGATGAATATCTTCCCATATATAGGTGATTTATTGCTTTCTTTCATTTTATTTTTAATAGTGTGGCATTTAAATATTGATACTATTCCAAGGAAATGGGCAAAAGTTGAGAATTCTTAAAAACACATTTCAGTGACTATGGGGGATATTTCAAGAGGTATTTCTGTGGAGAAGTCAAGCATTTCAAGGATCACTCAAGCCAATTAAACGGGATCAAGAATAATGGAAATACAATTGAGAAACATCCCCTCCCCTTCCCCCCCCCAAAAAAAAACCAAAAAGGACAAAAAAGAAAAAGATTCCAAAATTTGACAGACTATTGCCACAAGATTGATCACATTATCTAAATAACACCCCTTATGAATACGAAATTGAAATGATGACTAGATTTAAGAGATTATATCTGACAGATGGAATGCCGGAAAAACTATGAATGGAAGTTCACATTATTGCACAAAATGTAGCAATAAAAAACATTCCAAAGAAAAAAGGTAAAGAAAGCAAAATGGCCATTTTATAAACAGCTAGGGAAAGAAGGAAGTAGAAAGCGAAAGAAGAAAGGGAAAGATACACCTAACTGAATGTAGAATTCTAGAAAATAGCAAGGAGAGGTAAGGCTTTCTTAAATAAGCAATGCAAAGAAAGAAAACAGTAGAATGGGAAAGACAAAAGAGCTCTTCAAGAAAATTAGAGATATCAAAAGAAAGTTTCATTAAAAAATTGGCAAAATAAAAAAATGGTAGGGATTTAACAGAAGAGATTAGGAAGAAAGTCAAGAAAACATGGATGAACTATACAAGACAGATCTTAACATTCCCAAAAACAATAATGATGTTTAATGATTTTTTTTATGTTTTAATGTTTTAAATGATTTTATGTTTTAATGATTTAAAGCCAGACATCCTAGACAATCAAGTCAAGAGGACCTTAGGAAGCAATACTCGCAATAAAGCTAGAAGATGTGATGGAATTTTTGCTGACCTATTAAAAAACCTAAAAGATAATGCTACTAAAGTGTTGTATCAAAGTGCTAACAAATTTGGAAAACACAATAGTGAGTTGGAAAAGATTAGTTTATGTCTTAATCCTAAAGAGGGATAATGCCAAGGAATATTCTAATACTTAAGAGTTAAACTCTTTTCAATGCCAATATGATTACGCTCAAGATTCTGCAATGTATTTCAACAAAATCTGAAACAAGAATTAACTGAAAAACAAACTAATTTTTGAAGAGGAATGGGAAACCAAGTTGCCAACATTGCCTGAATCTTGGAGAAAGCAGGGGAATTGGGGGTGAGGAAATCTACTCCTGTTTCATTGATTAAGCTGAAGCCTAAGATTGTGTAGATCACAACAAAATACAACAAATCCTCAAAGAGATGTATCAGATTATTCTATGTTATCTCCTGAGGAACCTATTCACAAGAAAAGAAACAAGAGTTGTAAATGACCATGGAACAAGTGATTAGTTTAAGATTGGTAAAGGAGTATGACAAGACTGGATAATGTCACTTTATTTACCTTAAACGCAAAATACAACATGTGAAATGCCAGAGTGGATGAAAGAAAAGATGAAATTAATATTGCTGTGAGAAATATCAACAAAATTGGGGCAGAGCTAAGATGGCAGAGTAGAAAGATGCATTTGCCTACAGCCCATAAAATATCTGGAAAAAAAAATTACTCTCAACAAATTCTAGAACAGCAGAAGCCACAGAATCACAGAATGAAAGATATTTCCAGGCAAAGGCAACCTGGAAGGCCGACAGGAAAGGTCTATCACACAGGACAATGAGCAGAGCAGAGCCCAGCCCAAGACATAGGGCAACAGGAGGAATAGGATCAGAAGAGGCTTTCAGGGCAGAATTCCTGGCAGGAGGGTCTCAGTTACCTCAAACCACAAGTGTCAAAGAAAACATCAAAGGACAGCAAGAGGGTATCCCCAGCTGGGCAAGAGGGGCAGGCAGATCTGGGCCCACGTGGCAGCAGGGGTAGTGGCAGAAGTTGGTATCTATTTCTTGGCCTAAAGCCTATGTGAGAAATGAGCACCTGATGTGAACCTCAGCCCTGAGTGGTGGCTCTGCCCCTACCTAAAGACCCTGGGGGAATGGAGCAGCTGATCTGAATCTCAGGCCTCAGCACTGTCCTGAGAGGAGCACTAGGACCCTCCTCTCGACAAAGGATTCAGAAGTCAAGTAATTGGTTGGGAAAATGCCCAAAAAGGGGAAAAAACAAGACCATAGAATGTTACTTTCTTGATGAACATGTATTGCCTTCCATCCTTTTGGAGGAGAAAGAACAATGCATACTGTCACAGGAAGTCAAGGCTCCTGCATCCAGTACCTCCAAAATGAATATACAATGGCATCAGGCCATGGAAGAGCTTGAAAAATGAGTCAGTAGCTTGCTAAAGGAGAACCAAAAAATGCTGAGGAAAATAACACCTTTAAAAAACGGCTAACTCAGTTGGAAAAAGAGGTCCAAAAAGCCAATGAGGAGAAGAAAGCTTTAAAAAGCAGAATTAGCCAAATGGAAAAGGAGATTCCATAGCTCACTGAAGAAAATAGTTCTTTCAAAATGAGAGTAAAGTACAGGGAAGCTAATGGCTGTATGATAAACCAAATAAGTTACAAAACAAAACCAAAACAAAACTGCCCTCATATTCCAGAACCAGACTGCAAAATAAATGTTAAAAGAATCCACTGATCATCTCCTGAAAGAGACACAAAGAGAGAAGCTCCTCGGAATATTGTGGCCAAATTTCAGAGTTCCCAGATCAAGGAGAAAATAGTGTAAGCAACTAGAAAGAAACAATTCGAGTATTGTGGAAATACAATCAGGATAACACAGGATCTGGCAGCTTCAACATTAAGGGTTTGAAGGGCTTGGAATAAGATATTCCAGAAATCAAAGGAAATAATATTAAATCCAAGAATCACCTATCCAGCAAAACTGAGTATACTACTTCAAGGGAATAAATGGTCATTCAGTGATATAGAGGACTTTCAAGCATTCATGATGAAAAGACCAAAACTGAGGAGAGAATGTGACTTTCAAACACAAAAATCAAGAGAAGCATGCAAAGGTAAATAGGAAAGAGAAACTATAAAGGACTTTCCAAAGTTGAACTGTTAACATTCCTACACAGAAAGATAATATTTGTAACTCTTGAGACTTTTCTCAATATTTGGGTAGGTGGAGGGATTACACAGACAAACACACACACACACACACACATGCACACATATGTAGACAGAGAGGACAGGTTGAATTGAGTCATAAGGGAAGATATCTACAAAAATTAAATCAAAGGATGAGAAGGGAATATATTCACAGGAGAAAGGGTTAAATGGAATGGGGCAAATTATCAGTCATGAAAGAGATAATAGAAATCTCTGTCAATGGAGGAGAAAAGGGAGGAGGTGAGAGGGGGAAAAGTGAAGCTTACTCTCTTTGCATATGGCTTAAGGAGGGAATAACATGCTCACTCAATTTAACATGAAAATCTAGCTTATACCATAGGAAAGTAAGGGAGAACAGGACAAGTGGGGTGAGTGAAATGATAGAAATCAGGGCAAATGGGAGAAGGGAGCAATTGCAAGCAAACGCTTTTGGGAAGGGACAAAGTCAAATGAGAGAATAGAATAAATGGGGTACAAGGTAGGATAAAGGAAAATATAGTTAGTCTTACACACTATGACTATTATGGAGTCTTTCGCAAAATGACACATATATAGCCTGTATTGAATTGCTTGCCTTCTCAGCAGGGATGGGGGGAGAGGGAGGAAGGGAGAGAAGTTGGAATTCAAAGTATTAGAAGCGAATGTTGAGAATTATTATTGCATATAACTGGGAAATAAGAAATACAGGTAATGGGATATAGAAATCTATCTTGCCATATAAGAAAAGACAGAAGATGGAGATAAGGGAAGGGTGGGGTGTGATAGAAGGACCATGGGAAGATACTTCTAGAGTCTTGTGTTGAGTTCTAGGCAAAATTCTTTTGGAATCTACTGATAGTCTGTAACACATCTCAGTACAGCTCATGTGACAAGATATCTAGAAGAACTGTGCAAAAGTGGTTAGAATTCTGAGATTCAAGAAACTTAGTTTAAAATCTTGATTCTGATATTTACCAGTACTGTGAACAAGAAAAAAAACAAAATTGTCTTACTTAGTCCAAAGGTTCTAATTGATAACAGTAGGTAAGTTTGTTGCAAGGCCAACTTGGCAGGGGTAAAAACAATCCCAAATGTGTTTGGGGCTTTTTTAAAAATATTTTAACATTCTACTTTTTATGTGAAAGAAGAAAATTTGTGATCATATATTACAAATCAGTTATTGTGAGATGACATACAGATAAAACTATAGCTTAATGGTATAAATTTTTATCTTTTGTCTTTACATAGACACATTTATGTTATATCTATTACAAAAAATTAAGGATTTGCAAAGTAAGCTATCAGTAGTCAAACAAAAAGGGATTTATATTTATAGATATTCATTAACTCAAAAATTTAGATAAAAGCATAAAAGGGAAATGATAATGATGATGATGTGGTAGTGGTGGTAGTGATGATGATGATGATGTGGTAGTGGTGGTGGTGGTGGTGGTGATGATGATGATGATGATGATGCAAACCAAAAGATTAGCTAAATAAGTAGTAGTCAAAAGGACTAAGTTGACTGCATCTCTGAATTGGTCATACTCTGCTCACCACCTGTATTCCCCAGTAGTAGACCCTTCTGCATCTCCTTTCCACCATGGAACTACATCCCACCTTAACTGTCTTTTCTCCTAGGTGTAGTTTGTGATAATTTTTCCCTAAGAATGCCAATGTTGAGACTGTTTAAGCTTATTTCATTTGGCCAAATATTTTTTGTTCCAAATTTTGTCAAAGTTTTTGTTCCAAACATTTTCCAATATTTAGGTTAAGCTTAGTGAATAAAAGGAAAAATTATATAGGAAATAGTAACAGATTTTACTTAAAGTATTTGGGTACCTTAATGATCAATTAATTATCAATAACTTCAATGTATGTTGTTTGTATCCTACTTTCAAAATGCTAGTTTTGGGAGGTAAAAATGGAAATACAAGCTAATGAATTCATGAATTCATGAATATTTATAAAACACTTACTATATGTTAGGGATTGTGTGAAACACAAAGGATATAAACAGAAAAAAGAGAATCTAAAATGTTTACACTCACAGCTTATTAACTCTTATTCATACTTTTTAAACTTGTATTCTTTTATTTTTCAAGTTTTCTTTGGAACAGAAAATATGCTCAACCCAGATGAACTTTATCTGAATTTCATAAAATCATTTAATGAAGATTTTTCTCTTTATTTCACTGTTGAAAAACCTCTTCTACTTAAAGGGTCATAGCCCATCTCAAGATTCTTCATAAATGAGTCTTTGCTTTTACAACAATGCAGGAGAAAAAAATATTAACTTCATTTTATAACAGTATTTAATCCATAACCACTTCAATCATAACCACTTCAGACTATAGGACACTTCTGCATTTGCAGATATGGGTATGATTAAAACTAATATATCAATCAGTAAAAATCTAAGAAGACAAGTAGGTGGTAAAGCAGTTAAACTTAAACCAGGAATCAGGCAAATCTGAATTCTAATCTGAACTCACATGTTTACTGATTATGTGACCCCAGAAAAGTAATTTACTTAGCCTCCCTCAGTTTCTTTATCTGTGAAATAGAGATCATGGTAGCACCTCCCTCCCAGAGTTATTGTGAGAATACGAGAAAAATATTTGTAAAAAAAATTATACATCTTAAAGCACTATATAAACACTAGCTGTTATGAGAAGTTTCATCATAGTCTTCCTTCCTCTTCTCCCACCCCATTTTTTAGCACTTTAAATTCGTCATGACGCTTCACCAACCTTTACTTTTACATATCTGCTTAGCAGAACACTTAGCATTCTTAAAATGAATAATGTTCTCTCTCCAGGAACTTGTTCTGACCTAACTCTAGGTGATCTTAAACTCTCAAAGAACGTTTGCATTCAAAAAGTACATGAATATTAGAAAGCCCTCTGGTGGAAATCTAAGGTCCAAACATCCTTAATCATGTTCTATTCATGGGGAATAAGAATGAAAAAAGTGAGTTTGCTGCTCTTTCTGGATGCATCATTCAGTTCCTGTAACTTTTATAACTTGAAATTTGTGCTGAGCCAATATGGCCAGTCCAGTTCCTTCTCTTTCACCCGTAAAGTCTTTATCTTTTCTACCCTCTGAGATTTTCATGGATGACCAAACCAGGTCAATTAAGATAACCCACTGCCTCTCTCCTCTAAATCTTTCTGTTCTTTTAAAGGATTAAACTGAGACTGAACCCATGTTAAGGTGTTTCTGATTATGACAAGGACAAGATGCTCTGAAAATTCTTAATACAGACTGCTCTTAGCACAATTTATTTGAATCAGGGAGGGTGGCTAAGCTACAACAGTGGATGTCTCAAATAATCTCTTCATTTCTAGTATAATTGCCAAGTCATATATAGGCAGAATGTGTTAAAAACAAGATTCAATGAAAAATATTTGCTGCATTTTTTTCTTTTGAAAATATGAATACAATTTTGTGAGACCAAGGAGCTTCAGGGTAGGAAGAACTCTTCCTAGAATCCTATGTCTATCACTAATTACTGTAACACTTGGAGCAAACCATTTCATCTTTCTGGGTCTTATTTCCCTGATATGTAAAATAAGAAGATTGGACTAGATAAAAATTGCTCTAATTTATATTGTGCTTTAAGGCTTATGAAAAATGAGAGAGAGAGAGAGAGACAGAGAGAGAGAGAGACAGAGAGATACAGAGACAGAGAGAGACACAGAGAGAGAGAGAGCGACAGAAAGATAGACGGTGAAACTAAGTGGATAGTAGGTAGAATGCCACACTTGGATTAAGGAAGAATTATTTTCTTGTGTTCAAATCTGACACTTAATAGCTATGTGTGATTCTGGGCAAGTCATTGAACCTTGTTTACTTCAATTTCCTCATCTGTAAAATGTGATAGCAAAGGAAATAATGAACTAATCAAGTATCTTTACCAAGAATACCCCAAAGCAGCCATGAAGAGTCAAAAATGACTGGTGACTTAGCAACAAAAAAGTAAACATATATAATGTGTGTCTACATATATGTAGATAACACACACACACATATATATATACATATATATGCGCATATATAAAGAGAGAGATACAGAGAGATAGAGAAACATAGAATCAGAGTTCTTGTCATGGCCAGGAAAAGCTATTACCACATGAAACGCAGGATGACAATTAACAGAATTGCAAAATCTCAAGAATAACATGAACGTTAGGGTTCATCTATTCTTGTATATCTCTGGACCAAAATTTCCTCTAAAATATGTCTCACAAATGTTCATATAGCATTTGCTTGAAGACCTCAATGCTAGGGTGAGAGTGAGGGGAGGGAGGGACCAATGTCACCCAAAGTAGCATTTATACTTTGGGACTTATCGAAATGTTAATGTTTTCCCTTAGTCTATCATAAATTTTGCTTCTAAATTTATATACAAGGCAATGAATTTTGCTTTCATGGGTCAAAAAGAAAAAAAGTCTGAATTCCTCTTTCATATAATACATCTTTATACACTGACATGAAGGTAACTCTCATTTCCCTCCACAAACAGTCTTTACTATTAGTATACAACCATAGCAGGTCTCTATTATTATGTAACATTGTCTCAAAGATCATGCAATTCTGTCTTCCCTCTTTTGGATGCCCTGGAGTTTAGAGCAGAGTAGGATATCATATGATTATTACCGTCTATGTTTCTATAATTGTATCTCACTTAATGTAACTTAGAACCATAATAGATGTTTTCAGCTGCCTTGTCACATTGTTGACTCACTTTTAATTTGCAGCCCTAAATCCATCAGACATTGTTCAGACCAATTGCTAATTATGCTCCTCCTTTCTTGCCTTTTCAAAATACTTTTCCCTTTTGAACTTTAAAAAAGAACTTACTAAAAATCTACTTTCTCTTTCACATCCACTTGAATTTGCAGAAAAATAAAACTTTTAATAAATATGCATTGTCAAAAAAAATAAATTTCCACATTTCAGGCATGTCCCAAAAAATGACTTTTTCATACCCTGAATCCATCACCACTCAGTCAAGATGTGGGAATCATACTTCATTATAAATCCTCTAGAATTATGGTTGGTTATTGTATTCTCAAGGTAATTTATTTAACCCAAGTATAGGATTTTATATATATATATATATATATATATATATATATATATATATATATATATATATATATTAAATTTCCTTTCATTAGTTTTAATCCAACATTCTAACTTTTGGAGACCTTTTTGGATCTTGACTCTACGATTCAATATGTTAATCATCTCTTCTGACCTTACTTTATTCACAAATTTGAAGGTCATGCCATCTATGCCTTTCTCTAAGTCACTGATGAAAATCCTGAACAATACAAAGCCAAATAGAGTGGGGTCACTCCACTAGAGATCTCCTTTAAAATAGAGACCCAGGCATTAATGACTGTCACTTATATGTAGTCACTCAATCTGCTAAAATATCACATAAACATGTATTTGCTAGTCCATATTATTCCATTTTATCCACCAAAATATTGTGAAAAACTTCTTAGGTTATCATTTTTTGTCCTTTGTTGGTATGGTATTTCTGATTTTCTTATATTAACACTGTTGGAGGAACTGTCTTGATCAAGAATAGACTATGGAATTGAAAAAAGTACGTATGATTCTGGCACTGAGGGAGTTACAGGAATTGGTATAGGAAGCAAAGTATACATTCTGTGCTACAATAGCATAGATGTCCAAGTTTCTATTCTTGGGTCAAACAAATCTAGAGTACCAGGGGAAGACAAGATCATGGACACAACAAGTTGACTTCAAAAGCTCAAAATGACCAATACCTCTTGGAGACAAAAGGCTCCCTCTGCTTTCTTCTATCTCTTTATCAGGTCTGCTTCAGTGCCATGTATTCACCATGTCTTTGCTGCCTAGCTTCCCTATTTCTTCAGACATATTCAGTAGAGAGTAACAATGAAGAGAAAGAATGAACCTGGTTTTCTGTTCAAATGCACTTCAAGAAAACAGAAAAAAACCCTAAGGGGAGCACTTTGATTCTTTGAAATGAATTATACCTGTAGGCTCCAGTATGTTCATATTTTCAGCTCTCCTACTCTCTCAGGAATACTGTAATTCACATACCACCTTCTATTGTGATTCTCTCAAATCTTAAATCCTAGGAAACTGGGCAAAGACCATAAAAGAAAATTATTGTTTTTTGGGTGAAAATTACTTGGAGTGATTGATCTTAGTCACTTTAGAATCAAATCCCTCTAAGTGCCCATATTAACTCTTGTGCTTCTTTTGTATGGAAAAGTCTTTGAGCACTTCAAATGAGATGTTCATTGTGGGGCAGCTCAGCTAGGTGGTGCAGTGAATAGAGTACCAGTGCAGGAGTCAGAAGGACATGAGTTCAAATCTCATCTCAGATACTTGACAGTCACTAGCTACATGACCTTGGGAAAATCACTTAATCTCAATTGCCTCCTCCTAGGTCATCTTCAGTCATCCTGATGACTGTCTGGTCACTGGATTCAGATGGCTCTGGATGAGAAGTGAGGCTAGTGACCTGCACTGCCATCCCTCATTCAAAACAAAGTCAAGTGAAGTTATGTCGTTATTTCTCTGATAGTCTTCTTCAGAAATGAAGGACAATATAATGGGAGGCAGAGCCAAGATGGCAGAGTGAGAGCAAAGACTCACCTAAGCTCTTGGACAAACTCCTTCAGGTATCTCTGAAAGGAGAATCTGACCAAATTTTGGAGGTGCGGAATCCAGTGGGAAACAGACAGTGATGGATTTGGAGCTCAGGTTAGACTGGAAGGTCCACGGGAAGGATCTGATCGGCAGGGGTTGAGCCCACAGTGCACAGAGCAGCATGGCCATGGCAGTGGAGCAGAAGGGACCTGAGAAACTGAGTGGCCAGTGGAGTGGCACCAAGGTCGGGAGACAAGCTGAGCCGAGCCAGTGAGAGCTGCCCAGAGCCAGATATCAGCACAGCAGCTACTGAGACCTTCAGCCCGAAGATCAATCTTCGGTAAGTCACCTCCTTGAATTTCCGAGAGCCAGGGTGGTGGAGTATCAGTAAATACTCTCTCCTCCCCCCTTGATGACCATGAAAGAACCATAAAATATTTCCCCAGAAAAATCCTAGATCAGCAGAAACAGCAGAAGGAGGCCAATAGTCTCATAACACCTGTGACAAGGAAAATAGCTAAGGGGGATTCCTTCTATGGTGGCAGAGGCAAACCTGAAGGACCGAGGACCCAGGGAAGAGAAAACTTGCACTAGGACCCAGGCAAGCCTCAGCACCAGGTGAGAAGCCCCAGGAAGGGTGGAAACACATATTAGCATCTAGGCATGCCTCAGCTGTCCAGGGGAATCAGAAAGACTATAGGGCAGCTGGGATTACCAGCCCCTGAGCTTGCTTTGGCCTCAGTTCAGCTGAGGAGATCTCTTTTAACCAGATCACTCCTCCCCCAAACTTAACAAGCTAAACCCAGGGCTGATTGGGGAAACAGCAAACAAAAACCTGGTTTTAGCTTTTTCACACATCAGCTCAGCAAACAGTTCTCTAGCTTTGGACTGAAAGAACCAGAAGCTACAACACTCAATCAACATCATGAACAAGAAAAAGCAGAGGGGTGAAAGAATCATAGAATCTTTCTATGGGGATAAGGACCAAAATACAAACACCAGAGAGGTCAGAGCTGAGGCTGTACTTCCATCTGAAACTTCAGGAAGGACTATGAACTGCTCGCAATCACAAGAAGCTCTCTTGGAACAGCTGAAGAATGAAATAGAAGATAAACTGGCCAATGATTTTAAAATTATTAAGAAAGAATTCACTGATGAGAACATCTCTTTGAAAAGGAAAATTGAACAAATGGAAAAGGAAGTTCAAAAACTAATTGGAGAAAATAACTTCCTAAAAGGGCAAATGGAAAAAGAAGTACAAAAATTAACTGGAGAAAATAGCTCCTTAAAAGGAAAAATTGGGCAGATGGAAAAGGAGATGCAAAAGTTAGCAGAGGAAAACCATTTGATAAATATTGGAATTGGACAAGTAGAGACTCAATGAGACAGTAAGAATCAAACAAAATCTAAAGAATGAAAAGATAGAAGAAAATGTAAAATGCCTACCTGGAAAAACAACTGACCTGGAAAATAGATCCAGAATTATTGGCCTGCCAGAAACCCATGGTGGAGAAAAGAGCCTGTACAATATCTTCCAGGAAATCATCAAGGAAAACTGCCTAGAAGTACTAGATTCAGAGGGTAAAATAGTCTTCGAAAGAATCCACCGTTCCCCTCCTGAAAGGAATCCCAAACTCAAAACCCCAAGAAATATAGTTGCCAAATTCCAGAGCAATCAAGTGAAGCAGAAAATATTACAAGAAGGCAGAAAGAAACAATTTAAATATCAAGGAGATATAGTCAGGATTACACAGGACCTTGCAGCTTCTACATTAAAAGATAGAAAGAATTGGGACCCAATATTCTGTAAGGCAAAGAAGTTGGGATTGCAACCAAGAATCAACTACCCAGCAAAGTTTAGCACAACATTTCAGGCAAAGAGAAAGTCATTCAATGAAGTAAGGGATTTCCAGAGCTTCCTGACCAAAACACCAGAACTTAATAGACAATTAGATTTTCAAATGCAGGTGTCAAGAGAATCATAAAAAGGTAAATGGGGGTGGGGCAAGCTTGTTACTCAAGCAGGGCAAACTGTTTACTTCCCTATAAGGGAAGATGATACCTGTTATTCTTGAGAATTGTGCAGTTATTATAAAATAAAAAAGGGATATGCATAGGGGGAACAGGTATAAAGTAAATGATATCATAATAAAAAATATGATTTAAGAATGAGAAGGGATTGTAATGGGAGGTGTGAAAGGAGGAAGCAGAAAATGGCAAATTACATCACAAGAAGAAGTACAAAATCATAGTAGAGGGAAAGAGGGGAGGGAGATGAGCATTGTGTGAGAGGTACTCTCATCTGATTTGTTTAAAGGATGGAACAATAAACTTAAGTAGATAATCCTAACTAGCTCTATAAGCAGTAGGAGGGGAAGGGGGAAGAAAAGGGAGGGAGGCTAAAAGGGAGGGAAGAAGCAATAAGAGTAAAGGGGAATAAAACGGATGGGGGCTAAAAGAAGGAGGGGAAGGCTGCAGGA
>CM053774.1:53174046-53200820 GCA_028658325.1 Potorous gilbertii | reverse complement strand
AAGTGTTTTTAATTCAAGCATATTATCAAGCACAGACTAGGTGTAAGACCCTTCGTAAGTCTGTGCAATTAAAAGCTATTCACAACATAAGAGCATAGTGGACAGTTGTTTCCATCCAGCCTGTCATTGAATTTGACTTCCAATCCTGTTTGTCTTTCTCCTACTTAAATTAAGGAACTAAAAGAAAAATAAAATTCTCCTGAATTATGGTCATTCTAATTGTCATTGAGAAAAGTGAATTATTGCTACATTTTGAGAATATTCCAACTGTACAGAATATTAAAAATAAAGTTGAGATGGTTGAGGACCAAATATGACCTGAAGAAATACAGATATATTAGAATTATGTTTTTAATTCTATTTCTTACTTTTATGACTTTTGGCAAAATTGATGTAAACTAGTCCCCTCTCCTCAGGAAAGGAAGACAAGTATTGTTAGAATGACTGATGACTTCATGAGTACAGTCCTTGACTCCAAAGGAATTCTACCAACCTCTGTGGTTTTCCTTAATTTATGACTGGAGTGTTCAAAGGGAACTTGAGTTTGTTTACTTTAGATAGATGCATTTGAAATAGTTTCTAGAACCTTTTTGTCTAACTTGGACATATATGTAACCGTATAGTTGTTGATATCCATGCACCAGTCTTTTTATTTTACAGCTGAGAAAACTATTTCAGAGTTCAAGGTCAAACAGGGAATCAGTGACAATAATTATTAAGAATTTGAATTCATATACTATAATTGCAAATTCAGGGCTCTCTCCAATGCACTGGGCTGCGAAGTTGAATTAACATTTTAGAAGTATTTGAAAATCTGGTTTTATTTGCTAGAGGCAGACCAAGAGACAAAATAGTGATTGATACTGCAAAAATATGTTTCTCCTTTGCATATTCCTTGCATGAATAAGAATTCCATGGGTAGTTTTTATGTTATCAAAAAAAAGCATAATTATCTTAAGGTGAGTGTAACCTTGAAAAGGAAAATTTTACAAAGCACTTGAGAAAACCAATGAAACAGTGACTTTTGGTATTAATTACTTCAGTTCTGTGGGTAGAGACTTCCAGGCAATAAATCTACAGACACGGCTAAATTTCTTTAGAATCAAAACTTTCAAACCCTTGATTCAACTGAGAATATTCTTTCCAAATTTCATATAGCCCCTTTTCAAATTTTATTGCCTTCTATAAATCATCATTCTTAGTCTCTCTTCTCATATTATCCCATTGCTCACCCTCTACTTTCAGATATACTTTGTTTCAGTTTCTTCAGCTCTAAAATGGGAAAAATAACAGAATCTAATATCTCTTTGTGCTCCCCTTGTTTTCTCCTCCTATTACTACTCAGGAATGATTGGGATGAAGAAGGTAAATCTAAGCTGACCAAATTCACACGAGAATATTTTGCAACATAGAATATCAAATTTTTCAAATTCTTGATCCAAGAACAAGTTTTCTACCCTGGGCATTTCTTCCTGGTGAGTAGATATGCTAAAATGACCAAAATGAATTATAATAACTAGAATTAGAGCAAAATAGGTTAGATTTTTTAAAAGAGATATTTGCACTTACCTATGGTAACTTGATTAATTGACCTTCTTCAGTCTAAGAATATTTTTGTGTAAATTATCAGTGTCAATCATCAGTAATCTGAGAATTCTCTCTTGCCTGGAAAGTAATACCTTTTTTATGGTCCAATTTTCCTTTCTCAATATTCCTCATCAGTCACCAAAAGCTTTTAGTTCTTACCACATTTTGTAATGTCACCATTTTCAAGATTACAGCTTATTTTATATGTTATTTTTCAGATTTGTTTCTTTTTAATGAGATTTTGGGAAGTGTCTCCTAGTCTCACCATCAGAACAATTATAAATCATCTCCTGGGGTAGATTATTTCTGAAAATAGTGCCATAGATGATTAATCCCATTTATTGCAGGAAATTTTTGTAATACCACAGAAAATGATACTTCCTGGAGAGCCAGTTTGGCTCGAATGTAGGGCTCAGGAGGGGGAGAAATAGGAAATCCCTCTTGAAAGGTAACCAAGACAAGATCATGTTGGGCTTCAAAAGCCAAATGGAAGCCGTTTTAGTTTATCTTTTAGGCAAGTGGGAGCCACTGAAGTCTACTGAGCAAAGAATCGATGTGGTCAGGACTCTGTTTGAGGATGGTTATTTTGGCAGCTGTGTAAAGGATGGATTAGGAGGGGAGTATGTGGAAGAGAAGACAAATAGGTTATTACAATAATCCAATGGAAAGATAATAAGAGTTTAAAATAGTTGTAACTGGACAAGTGGAGAATATACTAGATACAAATTATTGCAATTATAGTATTTTAAATAAGGAAGGAAAATTAGGAATTATCTCCAAACTATTATTCTATAGTAAAGAAGGAAAAGAAAATATTAAGCATCTACAATGGTCCAAGCATTCTGCTAAGTACTTTATAAATATAATTCCATCTGCTTGTCTCAACAGTGGAAAGCAATTTTACATCTGAGGAAACTGAGGCACACAGAGATTTTTTTTTTAGTAGGTTGCCCAGCATAATAGAGGTAGTAAATGTCTGAGGCCAGATTTGAATTCAAGTTATCGTAATCCCAAGCTCATGACTCTATCCATTGTAGCTCTATCCATTGCAAAACATTGCCTCCTCTTTCATAAATGAAAATGCTGATGGAAATTAAAGGTTTTGATCAAATTCACAAAGCTAGTTGCTTGAAGTTACTCAGACTAGAAAAAAACGTCTCCTAATTTCTAGTCCAGGACTCATTTCACATGATATTCCTCCTTAGGCCATTATGTGGTGCTGTGGTTACAGTACTAGACTGAGAGTCAAGAATACTTGCGTTTGAATCCTGCCCAGACACTTCCTAGTTGTGTGACCCTGGACAAGTCACTTAACTTCTCTCCATCTTAGTTTCTTTATCAGTAAAATGGGCAATTTGTATATACACATTATAACAATAAACAATAAAACAATAAAATATATTTTTAAAAAATATAAATTATACATACTATTTATATTTATATTTTCCCTCTGACCGACTATGCTTTTTTAATCAAATATACTGGGCAAATTCAATACCAGAAATAATTTTATAAATCATAATACTGGTTTATATATACTATATGCATGTATATATGTGTATTCATGTATGTGCATGTATATATGCTTATACAATCAGCCTCCCTATATATATCTCTGAAATTCTGAAGTATCACACAGCCAATAGGGAATGAATAGATAGATAGATAGATGGATAGATAAACAGACAGATAGATAGATATGGATATATATCTGTATATGTGTATATGAACATATGCACATATAACATTGCACTATTAATTTATTTAATATATAATATACAGTGAATACATTAATATAAAATAGGGAATACATATATGTGTGCATGGCCATGTGTGTATTTCCCTGATCTCCAGCCTCCCTTTCCCCTTCCCTGCTAATAAAATACATATAAGCTCAGTCTTGTTTGATGAGATATTTTTGAGGAAGTATAGAGAGGAATCATTTTGTAAATCTAATACAAAAGGCCATTATTAATACATTTTCCAATGGTAAGGGGTTATTTTAGCTAAAGATCATTTTTTTTGAAGTAGAAATCATGGTTTATTTGACTCATCATCCCAGTAAACAATGACCTCCTTAAAGTCAGGGATATTTCTTTTTTTATTTGTATTCTCAATGCCTTAGCCAATGCCTCTCATACAGACATGTGAATTTGCTGTTTTTGTTGTTAAAATCTTAAGAATTCAATGAGCAGTTGTGAGCTGATGACTTCATTCTAATGTCCACTGACTTAGCAATTAAACAACTCAAATCCATGGCAACAGAAAGCTTATCTATGAGGGGCCCAAGAAGATTGCTTTGTCACTTTGACATTTTTGTCAATGGTGAAGTCCATATGGCTGTGAATTCATGGCAGGCAGGATTGCTGCTTAGGTACAGACTCACTCACTTCATCCAGAGAATTTCACGTTTGGTTAAGTAGGATACCCACTGAACCTGAACTCAAATTTTTATGACTTAGAGTACATGGACAGTCTGATATTAACTTTAACCAAGCATTTCAGCTCCACTTGAAAGTAGAGATTACTTATGGCATTGACTTAAATGCCAGGACATGCTTGAGACTATGGGGACTTGGGATTTCTCAGTTTATTATTTTACTTGTTATTAGGATTGCATCCCCTTGAGCCCCTCTATACTCATAGAAATCAATTAGAGTTTCACACTCAAGTTGAAGCTGTTTCAGGCAATTATATCCAATCAAACTGTTATTTGCCCCTCAAGATGACTTTCTGATCACCTGGACATTTAATTGACCTCTTTAGACATAATGAATTAGAATGTATGAGAAGTTATATACTTTTCACAGAATCTTCCTGTTCAAATGATTGGGTGAACATTCATTTTTAAGAAACATACTGGAAATAGATTGTTTTAAGCTAATGTTTAGAAAATCCAACAACAAACAATCTAGCAGTAAAGGGAAAGGAGGGAGATAGAAAGAGAAGATATATAGATAGAGAAACAGATGGGACAAAGACACAGAGGCAGAGAGAAATCGAAAGGATGAGAAGGGGAGGAAGAGGAGAGAGACGACAGATACAGAGCCAAAGACTTGGATGAAGAGAAAGGGAGACAGAGAGATGGGAGAAAGTAGGGAGAGAGGAGACAAAAAGAGAGAAAGATAAAGGAGAACACATGGGAATTAGAGGAATAGGATGTGCAGAAAAAGAGACATAGACTGAGGAGAAACAGATAGATACTCAGATGGAAAGACATAGACCAAATGCAAGAAAGGAAGGCAGGGTGGGGAGAAAGAGGGAGAAAGCTAGAGACAGAGAGACAGAAAGACAGAGAGAGACAGAGAAAAAGACCAAGACAGAGATGAGGGATAAAGAGTAGGAAGGGGAGGAGTAAAACAGAAATAAGAGGACTGGAACAAGCAGAAAGAGAAGAGAGGCAGAGGAGAAAAAAACAAGAAACCAAAAGAAAAAAAAAACTCAGGGAAGGAAGAAAGGAGGAAATAGAAAAAAGTCACAGAGACAAAGACATGGGATGAGGAAAAAAGGAGACAAAGAAACTGGAGAAAAATGGGAAGGAGAGACAGAAAAGGAGATGGGAGATAAAGTATGAGGAGAAAGATAGAGTCATAGACTGAGGAATATACAGAAAGATGGATAGATACATAAAATAAAAAAGAAGAAAGATGAAGGTGGGGTGAGGAGACAGTGTTGAAGACAGAAACAAAGGGGATAAAAGAGACAGAAGTAAACATCAATGGGTAAAACGGAGAGGGGAGAAAGAGATAAGAGAAAGACTGAAAAAGGCAGAAACAGAGAGGCAGAGGAGAAAGAATAGCAGAGAGATAGAAAGGGCAAGAAGGAAGAAAGGTAAGGGAGAGAGAAGGGAGAAAAAGACAGAAGTATATAGAAAGGCAGAGACAGAGAGGCAGAGAGAGGAAAAGGGGAGGGGGAGAGAGAGAGAGAGAGAGAGAGAGAGAGAGAGAGAGAGAGAGAGAGAGAGAGAGAGAAACAGAGAATAAATTTTGAAACTAAAAGAGAGCTAGAGGGCCCTACTGCAAGTTTCATTCTTACAGTAATGTCTCTTGTCAAATAACATCCTTTAACTGTCATCTTATTCCTTTTTCTGCCCTAGTGACTCTATCAGTTTAGAATGTGAAAATAATTTTACCTAGCCCTCTTGATTACTGAATATTCTCAGATGCCATCATCCAATTTCTTTGAGAAATCAGGAAAACCACCCCTTGCTCTAGTGGTAATAATGTATCTACTGAGGCACAATGCTTTCTATGAGGTAGTATGCTTATTTATTTTTCCTTATAGATGGTAACCCTGAGGGTCAGAGAGAATCAGTAACATACTCTTGGTTACACAGGTAGTAAACATTTGAAACCAGGTTCTCTTCCTTGCTATGCAACACTGACTCTTCAAATGGTGTTTCCTAGTTGATGTGAAAGCATTCCTTTGTGTAAAGAAATGGCTCCACTGGAGTATTTCATTAGCTCTAACAAAGTGGACTTTTTCAAACTGAATATTGTTCTGAAAGGCACTTCTGGGCGAATAAGGCCTGCTATTAAACAAGACTGTGAGCCCTGGCCTGCTTTGCCCTGTCCTTGAAAAATATTCTCATATTTTTATGAGTGCTATACAGGACAGCTTGCTTTGGTACTGGGAAAAAAAATGGAAAATGAATACCTGAGCACAAATTTGAGTCTTAGTATGTCACAGAGTTCTCTCCAAACTCCTTTTTCCCATCACCCTTCATCTTGACATAGCAGTTATAGTTGATTAAACGCATGGTCGATCTGTTCACCACTCCCTTTATGCAGTGATGGACCTGTATTCCCACAACCACTTTTAAATCAACTGAAATGACTTTCCTTCTCCCAAAGAAGGAGGAAAAGGAGAACTGACTGGGAATAAAGATCCAAAGGAAGAAAACGATAATCATAAAATTTATGATGAAGGATATCCCTCATTTCCTCTTCAATCATGTATTGTGTTCTTTCCTTTTTATTCTTGCCATTATAAAATTCTGCACACAGTAGGCATTTAAAACCTTCACTGAATAGAATTGAACAATATTTTATTTCTCAGTGGTGACATCTAAGGCCTGATTGAGAAATACAAAATATTAGACACAATCTTTAGCATCATCACCTAGGTTTGATGTGACCTTGGACACAATACTCTGTGACTCAGTTTCCTCTTTGGTAAAATGGAGATCACACCTCTCCTTCCTACTTCAAGGGCTTAACATAAATCTCTAAGGAGATAATGGATGTACAATCTCTTTGAGAAGTAAAAAGTATTATGCAAATGGCTATGACATGCTTATTTTGTGTAATAAAAACAGAATAATTAGAAATAAGAAGAAAGTAAGGCCTGTTTTAGTTTTCATCTCGAATGAATCATTAAATTGGAGCCTTAAAAAAAGAAACTAGTTTTCAAGTTTGGTGCTCATAAGTTTAAGTCTTATAAAGTGTTTCCTGCTGAAATGCCATGCTGGCTGGAATTCAGCAGCAAATAAATATTGCTGTCCTCACTAATTTGAAACAGTATGAGTTTTAAACCTCTAGCCGCAGGAGATGTATTAAGATTACAGTTTTCATCACCGTCTCTTCAGTCCATCAAGACAGGTCAAAGCTGTATAAACTTTTTCTGCTTTTGAATAGCTGTGATTTATGTTACTTTAAACTCTATTTTGTGAATGTGCAATGGGATTGGAAGCATGAGCCCCAAGTCAATGAAACATTTATCCTTATAAACATTTTAATCTCATCCTGGTAATTGGTCGGAAGGGGAATTGTTGAATATTTTAGTGAATTGTGATTTTATGAACACAAAATATCTCTGGGTAAGCAGCTATGCTTGTGATAGTTTGCATTACTGCTGTGTTTTGTCTCTTAAATAGCTGCCTTCTGTGGGAGGACCCAGGAGAGAACTACAACAATTTCAGTTCTGAAATGGTGTCTGTAGCAAATGTGCTCTTTTTAACTGTTAGTCTTCTAAATCACATTTTGCTGAGTTGCCCAATTACTATTGTTTATTGATTTACTGTAATTGCCTCTGGTAAATACTTTAATGGTCAGTAACTCAAACATTTGTGCCTCTGAGTACATTAATACCCATGCTAGAGGATGTTTCCAGGGTTATTTTAATATTTATGGTGGAAACCACATAGAGAGACTTTAAATATTATGGGACTCAGTTTGTTATTGTGTTTGGAGGAAAATTATTTAGGAGTTAAGAGCTGGTATCTAAAATGACTGGTCTACCTGGAGAATGTATTTAATATTGTGTCCACGTAGACCTTGTTTCTTGTAATGGGTATGCTACCAAAATATTGTGGACAAAGTGTTATTGTTTGTTTTGGCAAATACAATCCTATTTTACGTGCAAGAGTTTTTAATATTTTTTATGTGTCACGGACTCCTTTACCAATCTGAAGAAGCCTATGTGCCCTTTCTCAAAATGATGTTTTTAAATGCATAAAATGCATTGAACTACAAAGGAAACCAAGTACATTGAAATAAAGATATTATTTTCTTCTCAGCCAAGGTCACAAAGCTATTGAAATACACCCACAGATCCTTTAGCATATCAACTACACATTAAGAACCCTTGACTTAAAGGAATCCAAATTATTCTTTAAAAATAATCAACATGAAAATATAGCTATGAGTCTCTTAAATATATATGTTTCTGGAAATTAACAGTGAGGTCAAATATTCATATGCTCGATTGTACATGAATGATAATAAAATTAAAGAAATAACTTCATTTGTACATTCATAGTAGATTAAATAAGAACATAAATTCAATCTGAAAAGAGCAATTGAAACTAAATACACCTATATAATCTTTACACAGACTCCAACAGTGCTTACCCATAATAATGAGACAGATGACGAAAAGAGGGCTGATGGCTAAAATAATTCTGAAAAAGAGTTGGGTAGATTTAACATAAAATGTCCAAGTAACTGTTCGAAATTTGATAGCATAAATCCAATTAATAAACAAACCATACCAAAGCAAAATAATCTTCCCTCTAAAACTGATGTTTAAAATTTTCAGGGGGCAGAGCCAAGATGGCAGAGTGAGAGCAAAGACTCACCTAAGCTCTCAGACAAACTCCTTCAGGTATCTCTGAAAGGAGAATCTGACCAAATTTTGTAGGTGCAGAATCCAGTGGGAGACAGAAGGTGACAGATTCGGAGCTCAGGTTAGACTGGAAGATCCATGGGAAAGGTCTGTTCCGCGGGGGTGAACCCACAGCACACAGCACAGCATGGCCAGTGCAGCGGAACAAAGGGACCCGAGAAACCTGAGTGGTGGGTGGAACCAGAGGAGCAGTACTAAGGGCAGGAGACAAGCCGAACGCACTCAGTGAGAGCCACCGAGCGCCAGATATAAGTGCAGCAGCTCCTCAGACCTTCACCCAACGATCAAACTTCGGTAAGTCACCTACTTGAACTTTCAGGAACCAGAATGGTGGAGTGATCAGTAAATGCTCTCTCCTCCCCCCTTGATGACCATGAAAGAACCATAAAATATTTCCCAGAAAAATCCCAGATCAACAGAAACAGCAGAAGGAGACCAATAGTCTCATAAAACCTGAGAAAAGGAAAATAGCTAAGGGGGATTCCTCCTATGGTGGCAGAGGCAAATGGGAAAGACAGAGGACGCAGGGCAGGAAAAACTTGCACTAGGACCCAGGCAATCCTCAGCACTAGGTGAGAAGCCCCAGGAGGGGTGGGAACACACATTAGCATCTAGGCATGCCTCAGCTGTCCAGGGGAATAAGAAAGACAATAGGGCATCTGGGATTACCAGCCCCTGAGCTTGCCTTTGCCTCAGTTCAGTTGAGGAGATCTCCTGTGACCACACCACTCCTCCCCCACACTTAACAAGCTAAACCCAGGGCTGATAGAGGAAACACCAAACAAAAACCTGCTTTTAGCTTTTTCACACATCAGCTCAGCAAAAAGTTCTCTAGTTTCTGACTGAAGGAACCAGAAGCCACAACACTCAATCAACATCATGAACAAGAAAAAGCAGAGGGCTGAAAGAACCATAGAATCTTTCGATGGGGATAAGAACCAAAACACAAACAACAAAGAGGTCAGAGCTGAGACTGTACTTCCATCTGAATCTTCAGAAGGGACTATGAACTGCTCGCAAGCACAAGCAGCTCTCTTGGAACAGCTGAAGAAGGAAATAGAAGATAAACTGGCCAATGATCTCAAAATTATTAAGAAAGAATTCACTGATGAAAACATCTCTTTGAAAGGGAAAATTGAACAAATGGAAAAGGAAGTTCAAATATTAACTGGAGAAAATAACTTCTTAAAAGGAAAAATTGGGCATATGGAAAAGGAGATGCAAAAGTTAACAGAAGAAAACAATTTGATAAAGATTAGAATGGGGCAAGTAGAATCTAATGACTCAATGAGACAGCACGAATCAGACAAACAAAAACTAAAGAATGAAAAGATAGAGGAAAATGTAAAATATCTAATTGGAAAAACAACTGATCTGGAAAATAGATCCAGAAGAGAAAACTTAAGAATTATTGGCCTGCCAGAAACCCATGATGGAGAGAAGAGCCTAGACAAGATCTTCCAGGAAATCATCGAGGAAAACTGCCGAGAAGTACTAGATTCAGAGGTCAAAATTGTCAGGGAAAGAATCCACCATTCCTCTCCTGAAAGGGATCCCAAACTCAAAACCTCAAGAAATATAGTTGCCAAATTCCAGAGCTATCAAGTGAAGGAGAAAATATTACAAGCAGCCAGAAAGAAACAATTTAAATATCAAGGAGATACAGTCAGGATTACACAGGACTTAGCAGCTTCTACATTAAAAGATCGAAAGATTTGGAACCCAATATTCCGTAAGGCAAAGGAGTTGGGACTACAACCAAGGATCAACTGGCCAGCAAAGTTCAGCATAACATTTCAGGCAAGGAGAAAGTCATTCAACAAAGTAAGGGATTTCCAGAACTTCTTGACCAAAACGCCAGAACTTAATAGACAATTCGATCTTCAAATGCAGGTCTCAAGAGAATCATAAAAGGGTAAACAGGAGGGGGGGTCAACAACTTGTTACTCAATTAGGGCAAACTGTTTACCTCCCTATAAGGGAAGATGATACCTGTTAATCTTGAGAATTGTGCGGCTATTATGAAATATAAAAGGGATAAAATTTTCAGCAATTGACACTGTCTTTCATCATATTTGAGATAGAAAATGAAAAACTTTTCATATTTTAATGTAACACTATATGCTTTAAGTATTGTCATGACAAATACAATAGGAGATAAATTGGAGTCAGATAGGAATACTCCTCAGGGCAGGAATCAGATACCTGTATCTCAGAGAATAGTTTAAGTAAACTGTGAATAACTTGAATAAAGACATTTGAAGACTACAATGCCTAACTAGCATGTGCAGTAGAAAACCTGAACACTATCCCACAACACTAAAGGCAACAAAATAGAAAAATTTACAATGTAATATAGAAAAAAATATTTTAGAATTTCTGGTACTCAATCAACTATTGAGAGCAAAAGCCAAAAGAATAAAGTGATGTAAGAGCTGAATCAACAATACATGAAATAATACACAAGAGTCAAATTAATGCAATTAAAAAGAAATAGTAAAGGGGAGGAGCCAAGATGGTGGAGTAGAAAGACACACATACACTAAGTCCGAACTGACAGCCTATAAAATATCTGTAAAGAAGAACTCCTAACAAATTCTGGAGCAATGGAAGCCATAGAACAATGGAGTGGAGGAGATTTCTATTCCAGAGAGTCCTGAAAAACCATCACCAAAGCTCTGTCTCACACAGGAATGGAGGAGAGCACAGCCCTGCCTTGGTCTCGTGGTCTTGAGAGGAGCAGATCCAAGCAGACTTCAGGGACAGAATCTCCAGGAGTCACGCAGTTACCTCCACCCACAAGTGCACAGGTCAGTGGGAGACTGTTTGGTGGGCCAAGAGGGGAGCAGGATGTCTCCATAATTCAGGCCCCCTCGGGAGGCAGCAGCAGCAGACAGGGGCTCCCAAAGCAGGCAGGAGCTCAGAACCGTTGCTGAAAGTCTCCACATAAAACCCCGGGGGACTGAGCTCTGTTCTGCTGCCCTGTCCCCAACTGAGCAGCAGAACTTAATCTCACACTAAATAGCAGTCCCGGCCTCATTGAAAGCCCTGAGGCTGGGGAGTAGCATTTGAATCTCAGACCTCAAGCACTAGCTGGGCGGTCATGGGCTGGGGTGGAGAGGAATCTCAGAAGTCAAGTAACTGGCTGGGAAAATGCCCAGAAAAGGGAAAAAAAAACAAGACTGTAGAAGGTTACTTTCTTAGTAACCAGATGTTCCTGCCTTTCCTTTCTGATGAGGAAGAAGAATGCTTACCATTAGGGAAAGACAGAGAAGTCAAGGCTTCTGTATTCTAAAAATCCAAAATAAATAATCAATGGGCTCAGGCCATGGAAGAGCTCAAATAGGATTTTGAAAATCAAGTTAGACAGGTGGAGGAAAATTGGGAAGAGAAATGAGAGAGATGCAAGAAAAGCATGAAAAATGGGTCAACAAGTAGCTAAAGGAGACTGAAAAAATGCTGAAGAAAATAACACCTTGAAAAATAGGCTAACGCAATTGGAAAAAGAGGTTCAAAAAGCCAATGAGGAGAAGAATGCTATCAAAAGCAGAGTTAGCCAAATGGAAAAGGAGGTTCAAAATCTCCCTGAAGAAAATTGTTCTTTCAAAATTGGAATGGAACAGATGGAGGCTAATGACTTTCTGAGAAACCAAGAAATCACAAAACAAAACCAAAAGAATGAAAAAATGGAAGATAATGTGAAATATCTCATTGGAAAAACAACTGACCTGGAAAATATTTCCAGGAGAGACTCTTTAAAAATTATGGGACTACCTGAAAGCCATAACTAAAAAAAGAGCCTAGATATCATCTTTCATGAAATTATCCAGGAAAATTGCCCTAATGCTTTAGATTCAGAGGGAAAAATAATTATTCAAGGAATCCACCCATCACTGCCTGAAAGGGAACCAAAAAGAGAAAATCCTAGGAACATTGTGGCCAAATTCCAGAATTCCCAGTTCAAGGAGGCAATATTGCAAACAGCTAGAAAGAAACAATTCCAGTATTGTGGAAATACAATCAGGATAACACAAGATCTAGCAGTTTCTACATTACGGGATCAAAGGGTGTGGAATAGGATATTCCAGAAGTCAAAGGAACTAGGACTAAAACCAAGAATCACCTACCCAGCAAAACAAAGTCTAAGGAGAAAAAATTGTCTTTCAATGAAATAGAGGACTTTCAAGCATTCTTAATGAAAAGAGCAGAGCTGAAAAGAAAATTTGACTTCCAAACATGAGTCAAGAGAAGCATGAAAAACTAAACAGCAAAAAGAAGTCATAAGGGACTTAATAAAGTTGAACTGTTTACATTCCTAAATGAAAAGACAATATTTGTAACTCTTGAAACTTTTCAGTATCTGGATAGTTGGTGGGATCACAAACAGACACACACACACACACACACACACACACACACACACACATGCACGCACACACAGAGACAGAGAGCACAGAGTGAATTGAATAGGATGGGATTATACCTTAAAATAAATGCAAGTAAACGGTGAGAGAGAACTGTATTGGGAGAAGAGAGGGAGAAATAGAATGGGGAAATTATCTCTCATAGAAGAGGCAGGCAGGAGACATTTTAGTGAAGGGAAAAAGAGGGGAGCTGAGAGAAAAACATGAAGTTTACTCTCATCACATCTGACTAAAGGAAGAAATAAAATGCACACTCATTTTGGTATGAAAACCTATCTTACAATACAGGAAAGTGGGGGAGAAGGGGATAAGCAGAGTGGGGGTGGTGGTGGAAGGAAGGGCAAAGCGGGGAGGGAGCTATTTTAAATCAACACTCTTGAGGAGGAACAGGATCAAAAGAGAGAATAGAAGCAATTGGGGGCTGGATAGGATAGAGGGAAATATCTTTTAGTCTTACACAACACGACTATTATGGAAGTCATTTGCAAAACTACACAGATATGACCTATATTGAATTGACTGCCTTCCCAAGGGAGTGGGTATGGAGAGAGGAATGGGGAGAAATTTTAACTCAAAGTTTTAGGACCAACCGTTTAGTATTGTTTTTGCTGCTAGGATATAAGAAATACAGGTAATGGGGACTAGAAAGTTATCTGACCCTACGGGACAAAAGAGAAGATGGGGTAAGGGAAAGGAAGGATGATAGAACAGAGGGCAGATTGGTGATAGGGGAAATTAGAATGCTCAGTGTATTGGGGTGGGGGAGGGGACAAATGGGGAGAAAATTTGGAACACAAAATTTTGTGAAAAAGAATATAAAAAGTTAAATAAATAAATGTAATAAATAAAAATTCAAAAAAAATAAACCAATAATAATTTTAAATCAACTATACGCAGATGCTTGAGAATAAAAATAAATTCGAGGACAAAGAAAATTTCCTAAGAAAGATATATACAATTTCTGGTCATGTACACGATAGAAAACTCAATATAATGGAAGTGAAAATTTGATCAAGTGCAATAGAAATATTATATACTATCAATATAATGAAAAATAAAATAATTAAGTCATGGGAGAGGACTGAAATCTTAACTTTTGTCCAAACATAGAAAGTAGCAGATCATTCCAATCCCATGCTCATTTCCCCCCCAAAGGATATGTTCCTCCTAGAACATCCATTTTAAGGAAAGTGAGTAGACCATCACTGTTCCATACTTCATCCATTACTGGCCTCCTCTCGTGTCTCTGGACTTCTTTCCCCACCATGTCCTGATGCTCTTCTCATCTTTGAAGATCAGTCTGCCTCTGAATGTCCTCTTCTCTTCCTCCTGGAATCTCACATTAAGGAAAGTGGAAAGGTCAACCACATTTTCTCCTTCATTCATCACTGTGATCCACTTGTGACTCTGGACATCTTTCTCCACAATCTACCCTGTCCTTCACCTTCTATTCCTCTCTTACTTCTAAATATCTTCTTCCCTTGAAGTGAAAGCTCTTGAGGCCTGGACTGCCTTTTGTTTTTGCTTGTTTGTGATATACAGTTGATAACAAAAGTAAAAATAAACAATTTCAATTGGATAAAATTAAGAATCTTTTTATGCAAAATACAGTCATTGAAAATACAAAACAAAGAGGTTATCAATTGGAAAAATATTTAGAGAAAATATATCTGCTAATTGTCTAGGGTATATTGATATAAACAGTTGAGAACCAGCATCATTCCTGAAGAGATAAGAAATCAAAGAGATGATGAGTAAAAAACTTCCGAAAGAAGAATTGCAAATAAATAGCGAATTGGCAGGAATGCTAGACTTCCGGTCAGAAGATGTGAGTTTGAATCTCTTGCTATCTGTATAATAAGCAAGAGATAATTGTAATCATTGTGTCTCACTTACATAGTGCTCACCTACGTGCCTGGCACTGCTTTAAGGGCTTTACAATTGTTGCATTTGATCCACATAACAACTCTGGGAGGCAGATAGTATTGTGACTTCCATTTCACAGATGAAGAAACTGAGAGATTCACCTTGGTCACACAGCTAGTAGAGCAGATTTGAATTCAGGTTCTCCAGTCTCAAAGCCCCACATTTCATCCTTTGTGCCACTTCATTGTCCTCCAGCTTACACATAACATCTCCAGCTCTTAGTTTAACATCTATAAATAAAGAGGTTCAATTAAATATCTCTTATAGGTAGAAACCTTAGAGCATATAAACTACAAATAATTATATGAAAGATTATTCCAAATTACTAGTAATAACAGAAATGAATGTTTAAACATCTTTCAAGTTTCACTTCATAATTTTTAACGTAGTAAAAATGATAGAAGACAGAAATAATGTTGTAGATGTTGAAGGAGGATAGACACCAATAACTTCCGAGCTCTGAATTTGTCCATCTTCATGGGAAAACAAATTGGAATTATAAGAAAAGTTATTAAAACTGTTCAAAGCCTTTGATAAAGAAACTTGACCACTGTGAATTTGCCCCAAGTAGGTCATATACAAAAAGTAAGGTCTCATATTTATTATAACCGTAGCAAAAATCAACTCTTCAGTAAACAAAAAAACACAGGAAAAAAGAAGATTGTATATGAAGCTATGAAGTATTATGTGGTTTCCATTTTTTAAAAAGCAAGGTTAATTTAACAGAATAGTAAAAACAATGACTATGTCCCCTTTTGAATTTCTTTCTGATCTTCTCTGTGTATCATTTAATGTTTCACTGACACTTTTTTCTTTTCTCACTAGTACTACCCACTGTCTAAGCACTCTCCCTAGTAACAAGTAAATGGGTAAACAAAGCAAATACACTCATTAGACCTCTCTCAAAGTGTTATGTCTCATTCCATTATTTCTTTTCTAAAAGACAGGAAGTGAGTTTCATCATGAGTCTTCAGGGGTCATTATATTAATTAGAATTCTAAAATATTTCACAATTTTTTTTCCTTTACATTATTGGAGTTGTATAATTTGTTCTTATTGGATGCTGCTAATTTCATCTACTTTGTCAATTTTTTTACAGTGTAACAAAATATTTTTATGATGGGATCCTAATTAAGCTGCTCTGAGCCTCAATATTCTAACTGCTTTATAGACCCCGCTGAAGAGTAGGTCTACTGCCCACACCAAGCCACTCACTCCTCCTTTCCACCTAGACATAGTCAATATCCTAACTTCTTTATGCATGCCTCACTGCTCACCAGAACAAGTGTTGAGGATGTGCAGAGTACACACAGAGCATCCCAGGAAGGGCAGAACGAAGCCCAGATTGCCAGGGACAGGACCCTGAACAGGCTTCAGGGAGTCACCTGTAGCAGGAGTTCCCAGATTGCTCAACCCATAAATGCCACAGACAGCTTCAAATATCAGTGGAAAAGCTCCTCCTTCCAGGACAGGGGAGGATGATCTGGATCACCCATCCCTGGCAGCAGCCACTGTCAGCTTTCATTTTTGGAGCCCTCCCCTAGAGGCCCTGGGGGAACTCTCAGCCCTGAGGTGGGCCCTGACAAAGAACTCAAAAGTCAAGTAACTTGCTGAGAAAATGTCCAAAAAAGAGAAAAAGAATGAGACAATAGAAGGTATTTTCTTGGTGAGCAGATGTTTTCTTTCATCCTTTCAGGTGAAGAGGAACAATTTAGGTCTTCAGAGGAAGACTTAAAAGTCAAGGCTTCTGCATGCAAAACCTCCAAAATAAATATGCAATGGTCTAAGGCAAAGGAAGAGCTCAAAAAGGGTTTTGAAAATCAAAGAAGAGAGGTGGAAGGAGAATTTGGAAGAGAAATGAGATCAATGTAAGAAAATCATGAAAAGCAAGTAAACAACATGCTAAAGGAGACCCCCCAAAATGTTGAAAAAATAAACTCCCTAAAAATAGTCTCTCTCAAGTGGCAAAGGAGGTAAAAAAAAAAATCCAATGAAGAAAATAATGCCTTAAAGAGCAGAATTAATCAAATGGAAAAGGAGGTTCAAAAACTCACTGAAGAAAATAGTTCTTTAAAAATTAGAATGGAACAAATGGAAGCTAATGACTTTATGAGAAACCAAGAAATTTCAAAACAAAACGAAGAATGAAAAAATAAAAGATAATGTGAAATATTTCACTGGAATAACAACTGACTTGGAAAATAGATCCTGGAGAGACAATTTAAAAATTATGGCACAAGTTGAAAGCCATGATCAAAAAAAGAGGTTAGATATCATCTTTCATGAAATTATCAAGGAAAACTGCCCTGATATTCTAGAACCAGAGTATAAAATAAATACTGAAAAAATCTACCGATCACCGCCTTAAGGAGATCCAAAGAGAGAAATCTAGGAATATTGTAGCCAATTTCCAGAGTTCCCAGGTCAAGGAGAAAATATTGCAAACAACTTGAAAGAAACAATTGGAGTATTGTGGAAACACAATCAGGATAACACAGGATCTGGAAACTTCTACATTAACAGATAGAAGGGCTTGGAATATGATATTCCAGAAGTCAAAGGAACTGGGATTAAAACCAAGAATCACCTACCCAGCAAAACCAAGTATAATACTTCAAGGAAAAAATGGTCATTCAATGATAGAGAGGACTTTCAAGCATTCTTAATGAAAAGACCATACCTGAAAAGAAAATTTGACTTTCAAACACAAGAATCAAGAGAAGCATGAAAAGGTAAACAGGAAAGAAAAATCATAAAGGACTTTCTAAAGTTGAACTGTTTACATTCCTACAGGGAAGAAAATATTTGTAATTCTTGAGGCTTTCTTCAATATTTCAGTAGGTAGAGGGCTTGTACACACATGTATATATTTATGTATGTATATATATATACATATATGTATGTATATATATATATACTCACATGATATTATATAGACAGAGAACACAGTTTTGAATAAGAAGAGATGATATCTAAAAAAGTAAAATTAAGGGGTGAGAGAAGAATATATTGGGAGGAGAAAGGGACAAATGGAAGGGGGCAAATTATCACTCATAAAAGAGGCAAGAATAAGCTTATTCAATGGAGGAGAAAAGGGAGAAATGAAAGAGGAAAAAAGTTAAGCTTACTCTTTTCACATTTGACTTAAGGAGGGAATAACATGCTCACTCAATTTGGTATGAAAATCTACTTCACTATAAGAAAGTAGAGGAGAGGGGGGTAAGTGGAGTGAAGGGGATGATAGAAGGAAGGGCAAAAGGAAAAAGGGAATAATTAGAAGTAATCGCTTTAGGGGAAGGACAAGATCAAAAGAGAGAATAGAATAAACGGACAGGATAGCATGGAGGGAAATATAGTCAGTCTTACATAACATGAGTATTATAGAAGTCTTTTGCAAAACTACACATATATGGCCTATATTGAATTACTTGCCTTCTCAGAGCAGATTGATGGGAGGGAGGAAGGGAGAGAAATTGGAATTCAAAATACTGGGAATGAATGTTGAGAAATATTTTTGCGTACAAGAGGGAAATATGAAATATAGGTATAGAAATCTATCTTGCCCTACAAGAAAAGAGAGAGGATGGGGATAAGGGGAGGGAGGGGTGTGATAGAAGTGAGGGCATTTTGAGGGAAGAGGTAATCAGAATGCAAGGTGTTATGGAGTAGGGGAGGGGAGAGATGGGGAAAAAAATTTAGAACTCAAAATTTTGTGGAAATGAATGTTTAAAACTAAAAAATATAAAGAAAGAAAAGAAAAAAAAAAGATCAAACCAAAAGAAAAATAAAATTGAAAATTCAGGTAGAACAAGTGTGTCCATGAGCTCATATTTCTCACAGAACAGCCGGTATGTCCATGTGATGGTGTCCCAGCCAGTGCCTCTAGCTAGTCACTTTCTCTAGACCCATTCCTCATATTTTCCACAGAAACAGCAGGTGTGTCCACACACATCCTTCCCACAACCACATCCATGTAGTCTCAGATAGGACCACAATACTCGGCTAATTAGAAAGCAGCACCATCAGGGTGCCCAAGCAGGATGTGGACCCCAAAACAAAAGATTTTTCCTAAGTAGTCACCTGTGCAGTAATATTAAAGAACTGATCTGGAGTGAAGTTATGACATAGAGAGGCTTATTATATCATTATCAAACATGGATACCCCACCAAAATGTGTTTATCTATGTGTATTGTGGGTAATCACATGCCCAGTTCCATTGTGGCTGGGACCTCTCCCCTAATATCTAGGCCCTCAACAAACCCCTCCTGTCTTTGTGGTATTCATAATTTCTGTTATGTAATTACATTTCTACCCTATAAATCTTGCTTTTTCTGAAGTTGCTGGTTCCTCTTGGAATTTAGTTCACTCCATGAGAGATATCAGTCTTAATAAATGCCTATATTTGGATTAGACTCGGAATTCTTTGAGATGGTTCTGTCACAATACATCATGAAACTGTAGTAGTTTTTTATGTCCTTGGGAGGGCAGAGTTGAAACCACAGCAATTTTTGACATCCCTAGGTGGGCAGAGTTTAAACAGTAACCATCACATTCCCATGCCATAATTTGCATAGGTATTGCCCAATATAACAAGACTTTTTCGGAGAGCAAAAACAAAACAAAATGGTTTTGATTAATTGTATAATTAACATGGCATAAAAAAGTAATAGAATGCTATTATAAAAACCAATGATTACAGAGAATTCAGAGAAATCTGTAAAGATTTTTATGAATTGGTTTATAGCAAAGAAAACAGGACAAGGAAAATTACACATTTTACTTTAGTACGCTACTGTAAACATAAAGAACACCGAAATTTAATTGGAAACTGTGCAATTGTAATAATCTGTCCTGGTACAGAAAAAGAGATGAAAAAATGCATCTCCCTCCTTTGATTAGAGAAATGGGGGGTTATGGGTATGGAATATTGTTTTATGGTCTTGATTGTAGCCATAGTGCCAATTTATTTTGGGTAATTTTCTTGTTACAGGAGAAGGATAACTAGGTAGTTATGAATGGCAAGGAAGCTATATATGGAAAGAACTATGATGTACAAATGGGAAAGATTAGTGAAAATGGAGGAAATGGAGGAGAGTACAATAAGATTATATCTCATAAGAAATTATGTTTATGATCATACTGTTTTGCTTATTCTTATCATTAGTAATATAAATTAATATTACCAAGTCTTCCATGAAATATTTCTTATTACCTCTGCATACTCCAGGTATCAGATGAGTCAGTTCTATGCTCCTTAATTTGTCTCACTGAGGCAAACCAGTAAGCGATCCTCACAAGTTTCAATAACAATATGTTTGAATAATAATAATATTGTTATATATTTTATACGTCATTCTATTTTTGAATATTATTTTGAATTTGATGTTAGGATTATGTGGACATAATGTGTATTGTTATGCAAGTGATATGCATATGTAGGTAGACTCATATTTGCTTTAAGGAAAAGGGTTTCAGCTCATTCATGGATATTGTGGGTAGTTTTTTCCTTCTCTCCTTTCTTTTTTGGTAGCAACACAAAGACTTAAAAGCAAGCTCTGCTGCTGCTCCTTTTTCTTCTCATTTTATTCAAAGCTGTGAGGATCTCCATCAAGGTTTGAATTTGGAACTTCTATCATAACAACATATATGAAATTAGTTTCTAAGGAAAGTTTAGAATTAATATCTTTAGGTTGTTATTCCATACCAGTAAATAATCAGTGTTCTAAGTATTGAAATAGACTTCTGGGCAACAGGTGTCTCCTTCCTAAACTCCATTTCCTGTAGTTTCATACCTCATATATCATGCACGTACATAGTTATTTATATGTTGTTTCCTCCATGTGATCTCTTTGAGGGTGAGGACTGTGTTTTGCCTTTCTTTCAAGCTCTTTCTATTACACTAGACACATAATATGCATTTTTATAAATGCTTTTTTTTCTTTTTCTCCTTAATATATGATTTATTTTCAGTTTACAGCATTCACTTCCACATAATCCTGAATTCCAAACACTCTCCCTATTTCTGCGCACCAACCCTCAGGACAGTGTCCACTCCATTTGTCCCTCAATTTGTCTTCGCTTCCATCACACACCTCTCCCATCTCCCTCCCCTCCACCTACCTGTAGGGCAAGTGGATTTCTATACCCCTTTGACTGTACATCTCAATTCCCAGTCACATGCAAAAACAACCCTTCAACCTTCATTTTCAAAGCTTTGAGTTCCACATTCTCTCCCTTCCTCCCTCCCCACTCACCCTCCATTCAGAAAGTAAGTAATTCTACATAGTCACACATGTGTAGCCATACAAAACACCTCCATAACAGTTACGTTGCAAAGTACTGACCACATTTCCCTTCATCTTGTCCTGTCTTCTCTTTATTTCATTCTCTCCCTTGAGTTGTCTCCCCACAATAGTATTTGCTTCCGATTACCCCTAACCCCAATCCTTCTATCATTCTCCCTCTCCAATAATCCCACCTGAGCCCACAGTCCTGGAGGGCAAGATAGGTTTCCATATGCAATTGAGTGTGGGTTATTCCCCCTTTATGCCAAATCTAAAAAGAGTAAGGCTCATCTGTTCCCCTTTAACTCCTAGTTCTTTGCCTCTATTGTAAAAGAGCCTTTTCTATGTGAGATGATTTGCTACATCCTACATCTTCCTTTCTCTCTCTCTCCCAGTACACTCTTTTCAACAGTCAATTTTATTTTTTAGGTATAGTCTCTTAATATTCAGCTCACCATATATCCTCCATCTAGATATATAATACATATACACACACACATACATACCTACACATATACATACTCATATATAATATGCACATAATTACACATGTATATATATATATATATATATATATATATATATACGCATGCTTATGTGTGTGTGTGTGTGTGTATAAAATATCATCTTTCCATGTAAGAATGTAAACAGTTCAACTTTAATGAGTCATTTATGGCTTCTCTTTCCTATTTACCTTTCCATGTTCTTCTTGATTCTTGTATTTCAAAGTCAAATCTTTGCAAGTCTAGTCTTTTCAACAACAATGCTTAGAATGCCATTTCATTTAAACTCCATTTTTTCCCCATGAAGCATTACACTAAGTTTTTCTGACTAGATGATTCTTGGTTTTAATCCGACCTCCTTTCACCTCTGGAATATCATATTCCAAGCCCTCTGATTCCTTAGTATAAAAGCTGCTAAATTATGTCTTTTCATGATTGTATTTCTAGAATACTTGAATTGTTTATTTCTGGCTATTTGTAATATTTTCTTCTTGACCTATCAACTGTGGAATTTAGCTCCAATATTCCTAGGAGTTTCCCTTTTAGGATCTCTTTCAGAAGGCATTGGTGGATTCATTCTATTTCTATTTTACCATCTGGTTCTAGAATATCTGGGCAATTTTCCTTGATAATTTCTTGAAAAAAGATGCCTTTGATCATGATTTTCAGGTAGACCAATAATTTTTAAATTATCTCTTCAGGATTTATTTTCCAGGTCAGTTGTTTTTCTAATGAGATATTTCACATTCTTTTGGTTTTATTTTATAATTTCTTGATTTCACATAAAGTCATTAGCTTCCATTTGTTTCATTCTAATTTTTAAGGTATTATTTTTCTTCAGTGAGTTTCTGGAGTTCCTTTTCCATTTGAGTAATTCAGCTCCTCATTGGCTTTTTGGACTTCTTTTGCCATTTGGGCTAGTCTATTTTTAAGGTGTTTTATTTTCTTTGCAATTTGTTTTGTCTCCTTTAGCAAATTGTTGACTGCTTTTTCAAGGTTTTCTTGCACAGCTCTCATTTCTCTTCCCAATTTTTCCTGTACTTCTCTTACATGATTTTTAAAATCCTTTTTTGAGCTCTTTTATGACCTAAGACCATTTCATATTTTCTTTGAAGGCTTTGGATGTAAGAGCCTTGACCTTGCTTTCTTCTTCTAGTTGCATGCTTTTATATTACTTTTCAGAAAGGATGGAGGAAAATACCTTTCCATCAAGAAAATAAACTTCTGTTGGCTCAACAACTTCATAGAAAGTAAGATATATAGAGTAGAGATGTAATTACATAACAGAAATTTTGAATACCCCAAAGACAGGAGGGGTTTGTTGAGGAATTAGGTATTAGGGGAGAGGTCCCAGCCACAATGGAACCCACAATATGTATAGATAAACACATTTTGGGGGAATATCCCCCTTCTCAGATATTTTCCCAGTCAGTTATTGACATTTAAGCTCTTTGTTAAATGGGGGATATACTACCCCAACTTTCTGAGCTTTTGTGCATCTATTTTCAGAGATGCACTTTTCAGTACTTAGGACCTATAAGTTTTCAGTTCCTCAAAGTGTTATAATCAAGGGATAGGTGATTACTCTTCTCATGTGTTGCACTCTGGTCTGTGAGCAACCACACATACTCTTTTCTATCCACAGCCACCTACAGTTCCATCATGTTTCTCCTCACCCCAGGACCACCACTTAGGGCTGAGACCAAGGTCAGTAGCTCCATTCCACCACTGTCTATAGGCTTTTAGTTGAAGAAGCAGCCACCTCTGTGGCACTGGCTACTGCTGCCTTGGAGCTGGGGACAGGAGCAGGGGCAGGACCATATTCCCTTCTCACCCAAGGAGAGAACTTTCTCACTGATATTTGAAGCTGTCTTTGGCATTTGTGGGTTGAGAAGTCTTCTCAGTGCAACAGCTGGTAGAAATCCAATGCCCTGAGGCCGGTTCCAGTCCTATCTGTTGTGGAGCAGTGTGGGGCATGCTCCACTCTGAGCTTGGTGCAAGAGACCTTTGTCATCAGATTTCTAGATTGTCATGGGCTGAAAATGTGTTTCACTCTGTCATTTTGTGGCTTCTGCTGCTCTGGTATTTGTTTAGAGTTCTTTTATATAAGTATTTTGAGGGGTTTGCAGGAAGAGTTTAAGCAGGTCCCTGCTTCCACTTTGGCATCTTGACTCCAGCCCCCTCTAAATGCTTTTTAACTGATCCACTGTGGTGACATTTGCATTTGTCACTCTGAACCTCCTTTTCTTTGTTCTTATTATACAAAGTTTTCTTCTTTTTCTCCTCCTCTCTTCTTCATTCCCTCAATATCATTGTCCATACTGTTCTGCTATTCCTTGATAAGGCATAACCTGTGTTAATTGATACCTAAGAAATTTGACTTAAATTCTAAGGTATATGTGCAATACATATATTAAGGTCTATATATATATATATATATATATATGTGTGTATGTGTGTGTGTGTGTGTATACATATATATGCACATATATAAATGTGTATCTATATCTATTGACCTACCTATCTGTGTGTGCATTTAAGTTAAAGACTCAATTGATACTTGTCACAGAGCTAATGATTAATTGTTTGAGTCTGGATTTGAACTGATTTCTTCCTGACCCCAGATCTAGCTCTCTCTCTACTTTGCAACTCAACTATCTCTAATCTTGCCTATGCTAGGTTTAGGGAAAAGAATTGGGTTGTTAATTTCAGAAAGGCTTTAAATGGAAGCTCAACATTCAGTTTTTGATTGAAGGAAGGCGTTAGTTAATAAAAAAGCCTACCATGTACCTGGTGCTATACTATGGATTGGGCATGCACATATAAAAGTGATAATCCATTCCCATAGGAAGATGGTGGGGGAGAGGAGCCAAGATGGTGGAGTAGAATGATTCATATATGCTAGCACCAAACCCACAGCCCATGGATTTCCTGTAAAAAGAACTCCCAACAAATTGTGGAGCAGTGGAAGTTACGCAGCAATGGAGTAAGGAGATTTCCATTTCAGAGAGCCCTGAAAAACCAATCTCGTGCATTGGATGGGAGTAGAGCCTGGACCTTCCTTGGCCAAACAGCCCAGAGAGGAGCGATCCAAGCAGGTTTCAGGGACAGAATCTCTGGCAGCCACGAAGGCCTCTCCACCCACAGGCACTACAGGTCAGTGAGAGAGACTTCTAGGTTGCCTGAGAGGGGAGTGGGATGTCTCCACAACTCAGACCCCCACGGGAGGAAGCAGAAGAGGCAGTGGCAGCCAGGGCTCCTGGAGCAGGCAGGACCTCGGGTTCATTACTGAAGGTCTCCACATAAACACCCTGAGGGAAGTGCACCTGGGAAGAGGCCCTGCCCCTACCTAAGCACCCGAACTGAAGCTCACATTGAATAGCAGCCAGGTCAACGTCTGAAAGCCCTGAGGCTGGGGAGCAGCATTTGAATCTCAGACCCCAAGGACTAGCTGGGCGGTCATGGGCTGGGGTGGAGAGGAATCTCAGAAGTCAAGTAACTGACTGGGAAAATGCCCAGAAAAGGGAAAAAAATAAGACCATACACGGTAACTTTCTTGGGCAACAGATGTTTCCTCCCTTCCTTTCTGATGAGGAAGAATAATGCTTATGATCAGGGAAAGACATAGGAGTCAAGGCCTCTGTATCCCAAACATCCGAAATAGATATGCAATGGGTTCAGGCCATGGAAGAGCTCAAAATCATTTTGAATATAAAGTCAGACAGGTGGAGGAAAAACTGGGAAAAGAAATGAGAGAGATGCAAGAAAAGCATGAATATGGGTCAATACCTTGATAAAGGAGACCCAAAAAATGCTGAAGAAAAAAACACCTTAAAAAATAGGCTAACTCAATTAGCAAAAGAGGTTCAAAAAGCCAATAAGGAGAAGAATGCTTTCAAGAGCAGAATTAGCCAAGTGAAAAAAGAGGATCAAAAGCTCACGGAAGAAAATAGTTCTCTCAGAATTAGAATGGAACAGATGGAGGCTAATGACTTTCTGAGAAACCAAGAAATCACAAAACAAAACCAAAGGAATGAAAAAATGGAAGACAATGTGAAATATCTCATTGGAAAAACAACTGACCTGGAAAACAGACCCAGCAAAGACAATTTAAAAATTATGGGACTACCTGAAAGTCATGATCAAAAAAAAGAGCCTAGACATCATCTTTCATGAAATTATCAAGGAATACTGCCTTTTAGAACCAGAGGGCAAAACAAGTATTCAAGGAATCCACCAATCACTGCCTGAAGGAGATCCAAAAAGAGAAATTCCTAGGAAGATTGTGGCCAAATTCCAGAATTCCCTGGTCAAGGAGAAAATATTGCAAGCAGCTAGAAAGAAACAATTCCAGTATTGTGAAAATACAATCAGGATAACACAAGATCTAGCAGTTTCTACATTAAGGGATCAAAGGGCATGGAATATGATATTCCAGAAGGCAAAGGAACTAGATTAAAACCAAGAATCACCTATCCAGCAAAACTGAGTCTAATACTTCAGGAGAAAAAATTGTCTTTCAGTGAAATAGAGGATCTTCAAGCATTCTTGATGGAAAGACCAGAGCTGAAAAGAAAATGTGACTTTCAAACACAAGATTGGGAAGAAGCATGTAAAAGTAAACAGCAAAGAGAAGTCATAAGGGACTTACCAAAGTTGAACTGTTTACATTCCTACACGGAAAGAAAATATTTGTAACTCTTGAAACTTTTCAGTATCTGGGTAGTTTCTGGGATTACACACACACACACATACACACTCACATACACACACATGTACACCTGTGCACACACACATACACACATGCATGCACACACAGAGACAGAGAGCACAGAGTGAATTGAATAGAATGGGATCATATCTTAAAAGAAATCAAGGTAAACGGTGAGAGAGAAATGTAGTGGGAGGAGAGAGGGTGAAATGA
>CM053774.1:53144286-53155312 GCA_028658325.1 Potorous gilbertii | reverse complement strand
ATTCTTTTGATTTTGTTTTGTGATTTCTTGGTTTCTCAGAAAGTCATTGGTCTCCATCTATTCCATTCTCATTTTGAGAGAACTATTTTCCTCAGTGAGCTTTTGAACCTCCTTTTCCACTTGGCTAATTCTGCTTTTGAAAGCATTCTTCTCCTCATTGACTTTTTGAACCTCTTTTGCCAATTGAGTTAGCCTATTTTTCAAGGTGTTATTTTCTTCAGCATTTTTTGGGGTCCCCTTTAGCAACTTGTTGACGTATTTTTCATGCTTTTTTTGCATCTCTCTCATTTCTCTTCCAAGTTTTTCCTCCACCTATCTAACTTGATTTTCAAAATATTTTTGAGCTCTTCCATGGCCTCAGCCCATTGCATATTTATTTCAGATGTTTGGGATACAGAGACCTTGACTCCTATATCTTTCCCTCTTGGTAAGTATTGTTTTTCCTCATCGTAAAGGAAGGTAGGAAACATCTGGTCCCCAAGAAAGTAACCTTCTATGGTCTTATTTTTTTCCCCTTTTCTGGGCATTTTCCCAGCCAGTTACTTGACTTCTGAGATTCCTCTCCATCCCAGCCCAGATTCGCGTAGCTTGTGCTTGGGGTCTGAGTTTCAAATGCTGCTCCCCAGCCTCAGGGCTTTCAGCAGCAGGGCGGACTACTATTCAATGGGAGCTTAAGTTCTGGTGCTCAGGTGGGGCAGGGACGCCTCCCAGGCTCAGTTCCCCCAGGGGATTTATGCAGAGACCTTCAGTAATGAATCTGAGGTCCTGCCTGCTCCGGGAGCCTCTGGCTGCCCGCTGCCTCTGCTGCTGCCTCCTGAGGGGTCTTGTGTTATGGAGACACCCCACTGCCCTCTAAGCCAGCCCAGAAGTCTCTCTCACTGACCTGTGCGCCTGTGGGTGGAGGGACCTTCACGGCCACTGGAGATTCTGTCCCTGAAGCCTGCTTGGATCTGCTCCTCTTGGTGCCATGTGGCCAGGGAAGGGCTGGGCTCTGCTCCCATCGGGTGCACAACAGCCTCAGGGCTTTCTGGTATGGGAATCTCCTTCACTCCCTTGTTGTGCACTTCCACTGCTCCAGAATTTGTTGGGAGTTCTTTTTACAAGAAATCCATGGGCTGTGGTTTTGGAGCTAGCATATATGAATCTTTCTACTCTGCCATCTTGGCTTCTCCCCCTGGACAACATCTTTCAAGAAATTATCAAAGAAAACTTCCCTGATATCCTCAATCCAGAAGGTAAAATAGTCATTGAAGGAATTCACTGATCATCTCCTGAAAGATATTCCAAAATGAATATTCCAAAGAATATTGTAACCAAATTTCAGAACTATCAGGTCAAGAAGAAAATACTGCAAGTCACCATAAAGAAACAATTCAAGTATCAAGGAACTACAGTCAGCATTACACAGGACTTTGTAATTTCTCCATTAAAGGACTGGAGAACTTAGAATATGATATTCTAGTAGGCAAATGAGTGTGTATTACAACCAAAAATAACTGCCCAGTGAAATTAAGCATGATCTTTTGGGGAAAAAGATGAATATTCAATGAAATTGATGACTTTGAAACATTCCTGATGAAAATACTAGATTTTAATAAAAAATATGAGCTTCAAATAAAAGACACATGAAAAGATAAAAAAAAAGGTAATAAGGGAAGGAAAAAAAAACAAAGGAAAATAAAACATGAAATTCAAAAATGTTAAATTTTTAATATGTCTACATGTGAAAGGGATATTTGTACTTATTAAAAACTATATTTCTAGTAGGGTAGTGGGTATAAGTTGACTTTGACGTGATAAGAAAAATATCTAGGGGTGAAAAAAAGGATCTTATCAGGAGAAGATGGAAAAGGGAGGCAGAATGGGATAAATTATATATATGAAGCAAATTAAAGGTCTACTAAAGTAGAAGGAAAGGTAGGAGGGTCTGAGAATTGTTTAAACCTTACTCTCACTGGATTTTATTCAAAGAGGTTTACTCAGTTAACACTCAGTTGAGTAATCTATCTTACCCTAAAGGGAAGCAGGAGGTGAAATGGGGTAAAATAATGGAAGGATGATAGAAAGGAGGGCGGAACTCAAAGGGGAAAGAAAATGGAGGGGAACTGATAGAAGGGAAGGTGGGTTGGGGGAGGTGATAGTCAGAAGCAATACACTGGTGAGGAGGACATGGGTCAAGGAGAGAGAAAACTATAAACATGGGGAAAATTATGATGGAGACAAATACAGTTATTAATCATAACTGAAGTGTGAATTGGATGAGCTATCGCATAAAAGAAAAGTGATCAGTAAAGTGGAATAAAAGCCATATGTTGTTTATAAGAAAAAAAACTTGAAGCTGAGAGACATGCAGAGATTAAAGGTAAAAGATGGGGACAGAATCTATTATGCTTCACTAAAAGAAAAAATGGAGCTAGCAACCTTGTTTGCTGAGAAAGCAAACATAAAATTCGATTCAATTAAAGAGACAAGGAATGAAGTTACATCTTACTCAAAAGTATCCTAGACAATGAAATAATAGCAATACTAAACATATATGTACCAAATGGTATAGCATCCATATTCTTAGAGGAGAATTAAATGAGTTACAGGACTTTTTCTTGTTAAATTGACAGGAAAAATCAAAGAAAACAAAAACTGAGGACCTCAAGTTCTCCTCTCAGAACTAGATAAATCTAACCACAAAATAAACAAGAAAGAAGTTAAGAAAGTGAATAGAAATTTAGTAAACTTAGATATTACAGACCTCTGGAGAAAATTGAATGGAGATAGAAAAGTATATATCATTTTCTCAATGGTACCCGGCAACTATCTAGGAGTGAAACATGTACTAGATCATAAAAATCTAAATCATAAAAATCACAATCTAAAGAAGAATGGCAGAAATATAAAATGAACCATTTTCAGATAAGGATGTAATAAAAAGTACATTCAATAAAAAGCCATGGAAAAATAGATTAAAAACTACTTGGAAACTAATTTATCTAATCCTATAGAATGAGTGGGTCAGATAACACATCATAGAAACACTCAGTTTCATCAAAGACAATAATGACAATAATTGATTATAATTGATTATAATTTGATAATATACCAAAATTTATGGGATGCAGCTAAAGTAGTATTTGGGGGAAATTTTGTATCTCTAAATGCTTACAGGAATAAAATAGAGAAAGAGCAGGTCAATGAATTGGGCATGCATTTTAAAAAGCTAGAAAAAGAACAAAGTAAAAATCCTGAATTAAATACCAAACTAGAAATTCTGAAGATCAAAGAAGAGATTAATAAAAGTGAAATAAAGAAAACCGTTGAACTAATAAATAAAACTAAGAACTAGTTTTATGAAAAAATAAATAAATTTTTTATTCATTTCATTTAAAAAAGAAAGAAGAAAACCAAATCACCAGTAACAAAAATGAAAAATGTGAATTCACAATCAATGAAGAAGAAATTGATACAATACTTAGGAGCTACTTTGACCAAATGTATGCCAACATATCTGACAATATAATGAAATTGATGAGTATTTACAAATATATAAACTTGCAAGATGGACAGAAGACAAAACAAAATACTCAACCCCGTTTCTGAAAAAAAAATGAGAAAGCAGTCCATGAGTGCCCTAAGAAAATATTTCCCGACCATATGGATTTACAAATGAATTCTACCAAATATTTAAAGAACAATTAAGTCCAATGCAATATAAACCAGTTAAAAAAAAAAGAAAGATAAAGACAGAGTTCTACTAAATTCTTTTATGACATAAATCCAGTATTCTGCCTAAACCAGGAGGAGCCAAAACAAAGAAAGAAAATTATAGACCAATTTCCCTAAGGATTATTGATGAAAACAATTTAAATAAAAGATTAGTAAAGAGATTGAAGCAGTGTTCCATGAGGATAATACACCATGACCAAAAGGTGTTTGTCCCAGGAATTCAGAGTTGGTTCAATATTGGTAAAACTATTAGCATAATTTACCATATCCATATCAAAATTAACAGAAATAATATGAATATTTTATTAGATTCAGAAAAAATTTTTGACAAAATATAGCACCCATTCCTATTAAAACCATTAGAGAATAGAGGAATAAGTGGAGTTTTCCTTAAAATGATGAATATTGTCTATATGAAACCTTCAGCAAACATTTTATGTAATAGTAATAAGTTAGAAACCTTGCTAACAAGATCAGGGGCAAAACAAGGATGTCTACTATCACCTTTTGTTCAATATCATTACAGAATTGTTAGCTTTAGTAATAAGAGAAGAAAAAGAAATTCAAATAATTACTAGACAATGAAGAAACAAAACCATCTTTCTTTGGTATTATACTTAGAAAATCCTTAGAGATTTAATTGTATGAAAAGACCCAGAAAAGTTAAGCTTTTTTGTTTTGTTTTTGCTTTGTTTTGTTTTGTTTTTGTACAAGGAAATGTAAACTGTGTGTCTAAGACTTTAATTAGCAATTGGGTAGTTCAAAAGACAGATTGAAGTAGAATTGAGTATGACATTATTCTAAAAAGTAATACTGTCTAGGAAAAAGGTAAAAAGAGTAAATATCATATACAAATATAGTGGAAGAGGGAAAATAGAAACAAATGAAATAAATGGAGGAGGAGGAGGACTGGGGGTTCTGAAATCCTTCTCTCATTAAGAATGGGTTAAAAAGGGAACAATCCACATAAAATTCAGAAAGAAGCAATGCAAAGGGGATAGGAGGAGAGAATAACAAGGATTTTTAGAGATAATCCTATTCACATCAGATCTTGTCTAAAGAGGGAAGAATAGACACATTTTGAAAGGAATAAAAGTCTTCTAAATTTACAAAGAAATGAGGTTGATCTAATAGGATGGGGGATAGAGAAGGATATCTAGATCAATGAGAATGGGATAAAGAAGGAATTACATATATATGGAAGGTTATAAAAGGAAATGTACATATGAGCAGGAGATAAGGGAGGGATCATTGGAGGGGGGAGATAGGTTAAGTAATGGAATACTGCATAACCTGTAGAATCAAAGTAGAGTAGTCAGGAGAGATAGGAAATAAAAGACACAGGCAGATGGAAAACAGAAACCAGAAGTAGAATTTATCAGAACAAAAAACAGGGATAGTAACCCTGATCTAAGACAAAGTTAAAAATAAAATAGATTTGATCAACAGAAAAAATTAAGGAAATGATACTATACATCAGCAGTATTAATCAATATTGTTTTAGAGTATTTAGAATAACTAGATTGTATAAAGTTGGGATACTGCTATAATGTAGGAAATGGCAAGTTGGTGGACTTAAAAAAAAACAAGAAAATATATGTGAAGTCTTGAAATTATAAAGGAAGATGTTATCCACTCAGAGAAAAAGAGGTCTTACATAGATGCAGATGAATATATATGTCTATATGTGACTATGCTTACAGATATCTAAGTACATTTATGTGCATATGTATGTAACATATGCTTGTGTGTATACCATTATATGTGTGTATATATGTATGTTTATGTATATATGTCTGTATGTGTGTGTATCTGAGTATGTATGTACATCTATCCTTAACTATAGCCTTCTTGAGGGAAGAGAGAAGAAAATGGGGAAAACAGAACAAAGCAAAAAGTGCTTTGTAGTAACCAAAAGAAAACTTACAAAGAGATAAAGAAAAGCTGGATGGCTCTGAAAAACAATGTGTACTATTTTATTATGTAGGCTTTATTTAATGGAAATTTAATGCTGTATATTTTGAATCTTCCCTTACTGTTGTACACATGGAAATGTTTGTGTTTCTTTTCTTATTTTGCATCAAAGTTTTAGTACTTGAGTTTATATTTCTTTTTCTGATTAAAATAAATTAATATTAATTTTTTAAAAAGATTCATTATCCTAAATACCATCCACTTTCAGAGAAGCATGGTGGAGTCTTACTGCAGATCAAAGCATACTATTTTCATTTTTAAAATTGTTTTTATGGCTTCCCCCTTGGTTAACCACAACATGACTAATGTGAAAATATGTTTATATGATCGCACATATGTAACATATGTCAGACTACTTGTGCTCTTGGGGAAGGAATAAGGGATGGAGGGAGGAAGGGATGAAAAATGTGAAATTCAAAACCTTATAAAAATGAATGTTAAAAACAGATAGCAATCATAACTGTGAATGTGAATGGGATGAACTCTCCCATAAAACAGAGACAGATAGCAGAATGGATTATAAACCATAATCCAACAATATGTTGTTTACAAGCAACATATTTAAAACAGGACAATACACACAGGGTAAAGGTAAAATGTTGGAGTAGAATATATTGTGTTTCAACTGATGCAAAAAAATCCAGGGGTTGCAGTCCTAATCTCAAAGAAAGCAAAAGCACAAATAGATCTAATCAAAAGAGATCAGGAAAGAAAACATATCCCACTAAAAGGCACCATAGGGTGGAGTCAAGATGGTGGAATAGAAAGATGCATATATTCTAGGGCTTCCCTCACAACCCACAAAATACCTGTAAAAAATGACTCTCAACAAATTCTACAGCAGCAGAAATCACAGAACAACAGAGCAAAAAAGGTTTCCAGTAGAAGGTAATCTGGAAGACTGACAGGAAAGGTCTATTTATGGGACGCTGAGAAGATTAGGGCCCATCCCTGGCTGCACGGCACTGGGAGGAACAAGACCTGAACAGACCTCTGGGGCAGAATTCCCAGCAGGGAAGGTCCCAGATTCCTCAATCCACAAGCAACAAAGAAAGCTATAAAGGTTAGTGTGGGAGGGCTTTCCCAGCTGGACAAAAGCAAAAGGCCCCACACAGTGGCACAGATAGCAGCAACAGTAGCAGCAGCATTGGGCAACAGGTAATAGTGGCCAAGGAAGCAGCCTGGGTCCAATGAACAGGCACTTCAGCTTAAAGCCTCTTGGGGAATTGAGCAGCTGATCTGAATACCAGGCTTGAGCATGTTACTGGAGGGGAGGAGGAATACTAGGAACCTCCTCTTGACAAAGGATCCAGAAGTCAAGTAAATGGTTAGGAAAATGCCCCAAAATGGAAAAAAGAATAAGATCATAGAAGGTTAAATACTTGGTGAATAAGCATTTCCTTCCATCTTTTCAGATGAGGAAGAATAGGACATAATGTCAGAGGAAGTCAAGGCTTCTGACTCCAGTACCTCCAAAATGAAAGTGAAATGGATTCAAGTCATAGAAGAGCTTGGAAAGATAGTCAACAGCTTATTAAGGAGAACCAAAAAATACTGAGGAAAATAAAACCTTTAAAAATAGGCTCAGTTGAAAAAGAGGTCAAAAAAGCCAAAGAGGAGAAGGGCTTTATAAAATAGAATTAGCCAAATGGAAAAGAAGGTTTCAAAGCTCACTGAACGAAATAGTCCTTCAAAAGAGAGACTGGTGTTCAGGGAAACTAATGACTATGAGATAAACCAAAAAGTTAAAAAACAAAAACCAAAAGACTGAAAAAACAGAAGATAATGTGAAACATCTGATTGGAAAAACAACTGACATGGAAAATAGATCCAGGAGAGATAATTTAAAAATTACAGAACTACTTGAAAGTCATGATCAAAAAAAGAGCCTAGACATGATCTTTCATGAAATTATAAAGGAAAACTGCCCTGACATTCTAGAACCAGAGGGCAAAATAAATATTGAAATAATCCACTTGTTACCTCTTGAAGGAGACCTAAAAAAGAGAAACTCCTAGGATTATTGTGGCCAAATTCCAGAGTTCCCAGGTCAAGGAGAAAATATTGCAAGCATCTCGAAAGAAATAATTCCAGTACTGTAGAAATACAGTCAGGATAACACAGTATCTGACAATTTCTATTTTAAGGGATCAAAGGGCTTGGAATAGGATATTCCAGAACTCAAAGCAAATGGGATCAAAAGCAAGAATTACCTATCCAAAAAAATCGAGCGTTGCACTTCAAGGGAATAAGTTGTCAATCAGTGATATAGAGGATTTTCAAGCATTAGTGGAGAAAACACCAGAACTTAATAGAAAATTTGACTTTCAAACCTAAGAATCAAGAGAAGCCTGAAAAGGTGAACAGTAAAGAGAATTCATAAAGGACTTTCTAAAGCTGAACTGTTTACATTCCTACATGGAAAGATAATATTTGTAACTCCTGAAAATTTTCTCAGTATGTGGGTAGGTGGAGGGATTACACACACACACACACACACACACACACACACACACACACACACATACACACACAGTGCAGGTCAAGTTGAATCAGAAGAGATGATATACATAAAAATAAAATAAAATTAAGGGAGGAGAGAGGAAAACATTGAGAGGAAAAAGGGAGAAATGGAATTGGGGTCATTATCAATCATAAAAGACATAAGAAAAATATTGTTCAATGGAGGAGAAAAGGGAGGAGATGAGAGGGGAAAAGTGAAGCTTATCCTCTTCACATATGGCTTAAGGACGGAACAACATGCTCACTAAATTTGGTATGAAAATCTGTCTTACACTACAGGAAAATAGAGGAGAAGGAAATAAGTGGGTTTAGGGGGATGATAGAAGGGAGGAAAATGGGAGAAGGGAACAACTAGAAGTAAACACTTTTGGGAAGTCACAAGGTGAAATAAGAGAATAGAAAAAAAGGAGGGGGACAGGATAGGATTGAGGGCAATATAGTTAGTCTTTTACAACATGACTATTATGAAAATCTTTTGCAAAACGACACATATATAGCCTGCTTTGAATTGCCTGCCTTCTCAGTGAGAATGGATAGGGAGGGAGGGAGGTAGAGAAGTTAGTATTCAAAGTATTAAAAATGAATGTTGAGAATTATTACTGCATATAACGGAAAAATAAGAAATACAAGTAATGGGGTATAAAAATTTATCTTGCCCTACAAGGAAAGAGAGAAGATGGGGAAAATGGAAAGGTGGGGTGTGATAGAAGGGGAGATACATTGATGGAAAGGGTAATCAGAATGCAAGGGTTTATAGGGTGGGGTCAAGGGAGAGATGAGGAGAAAAATTGGAACTCAAAACTTTGTGGAAATGAATGTCAAAATCTAATAATAAATAAATAAATAAAATTTTTTAAAAAAGATGATAGGCACCATAGACAATGAAGCAATTTCATTACTAAACATATATGCCCCAAGGGGTATAGCATTCGGATTCTTAGAGGAGAAGTTAAGGGCATTACAGGAAGAAATAAAAAGCAAAACAATACTAGTGGGGGTCCTGAACCTTCCCCTCTCTGAACTTAATATAACAATTCTCAAAATAAACTAGAAAGAAGTTAAGGAGGTGAAAAGAACTATAGATAAAGTAGATATGATGCATCACTGGAGACAACTGAATGAGAATAGAAATGAATATATCTTTTTATCAGTGGTACATGGCACATCTACAAAAATTGATCATGTACTAGGGTATAAAACCTCATCATGCAGTGCAGAAAGGAAGAGATAGTCAATACATCCTTCTCAGATAATAATGCATTAAAAATTATATGTAACTAAATCCCATGGAATGATAGACCAAAAATTAATTGGAAACTAAACAACCTAATGCAAAAGAATGATTGGGTTAAACATCAAATTATAGAAACAATCAACAACTTCATTCAAGGAAATGATAATGAAACAACCTACCAAATCTTATGGGATACTGAAAAACAGTCTTAGGGGAAATTTTATATGTTTGATTGCCTATACGAAGAGGAGACCAATGAAGTGGGCATGCACCTGAAAAAGCAAGAAAAAGAACAAAATGAAAATTCTGAAGTAAATACCAAATTAGAAATGCTAAAAACCAAAGGAGACATTAATAAAATTGAAACTAGTAAATTGAACTAATAAATAAAACTAAGAGTTCATTTTGGAAAAAAATTGGTAAACTTAATTAAAAAAAGAAAATAAAATTACGAATATCAAAAAATGGAAGGGGTGAACTCAACTTCAATGATCAGGAAATACAACTACAACCACTTTACCCAACTGTATACCCATAAATTTGACAATCTAAATGAGATCAATGAATATTTTAAATATATATTTTGTAAATTGCCCATATAAGCATTAGGGAAACTTGAATACTTAAATAATCTCATCTCAGTAAAAGAAATTGAACAAATAATCAATGAACTTCCTAGGAAAAAAGTCTCCAGGGCCAGATGGATTTACAAGTGAATTCTATCAAACATTTAAAGAACAGTTAATTCGAATACTACATAGATTTTTTTGACAAATTGCCAAAGAAGGAGTCTACCAGATTCTTTTTATGATACAAATAGGATATTAAAGCCAGAGTGAGCCAAAATAGAGAAAGAAAATTATAGACCAATTTCTATAATGAATATAGATGCAAAAAATGCAAATAAGATACCAGCAAAAAGAATACAGCAACTTATCATGAGAATAACACATTATGATTGGGTAGGATTTATACCAGGAATTCAGGACTGGTTCAATATTAGAAAAACTATTAGCATTAATGATCTTATCAACAACAAATCTAACAGAAACCACATGATTATCTGAATAGTTGCAGAAAAAGCTTTTGATAAAATACAACACACATTCCTATTGAAAATACTGGAAAGCATAGGAATAAATGAAACTTTCCATAACATAATAAGCAGTATCTACCTAAAAACCACCAACGAGCTTTATATGCAATGGGGAAAAGCTAGATGCATTTCCAATAAGATCAGGGGTGAAACAAGAATGTCTATTATCTCCACTGTGTCAATATGTTATTAGAATTGCTAGCTGTGGTAATAAGAGAAGAAAAAGGAGTTTAAGGAAATTGAACAGGCAAAGAAGAAACGAAGTTACCACTCTTTGCAAATGATATGATGATATACTTAGAGAATTCCAGAAAATCAAGAGAAAAAATTACTTGAAATAGTAAAAACCTGGAAAAGTTGCAGGTTACAAAATGAACCCATATAAATCATCTGCATTGTTATATATATATATATATATATATATATATATATATATATATATATATATATATATATATATATATATATATATATATATATAT
>CM053774.1:53116832-53144186 GCA_028658325.1 Potorous gilbertii | reverse complement strand
TTTTCACACAAGTAAAGTCAGTTCTAAGTAAGTGGAAAAAAAACTCAGTTGCACATGGGTAGACCAAGCTAATACAATAAAAATGACAATTCTAGCTAAATTATTTACTTATTCATTGTCATACCAATCAAACTACTAGATTATTATTTTGTAGAGATAGAAAAATAATATCAAAATTCATCTGGAAGAACAAAAGGTCCAGAATATCAAAGGGACTAATGAAAAGAAATTCTAGGGAAGGTGGCCTACCTATACTAGATCTCAAATTGTATTATAAAGCAGCAATCATCCTAACCATGTGGCTAAGAAATAGAGGGATAGACCAGTGCAATAGCTTAGGTACTCAAGACACAGTAGTCAATGACTGTAGCAATCTACTGTTTGATAAACTCAAGGACACTAGTTTCTGGGATAAGTACTCACTCTTTAACAAAAATTGCTAGGAAAACTGGATAACAGTGCAGCAGAACCTGGGCATGGGCCAGTGCCTGACACTGTGCACAAGAATAAAGTCCAAATGAATACATGATCTAGGTACAAAGGTTGATATTATAAAGAAATTAAGGAAACAAGGAACAGTGTATTTGTCAGATTTATGGAGAATGAAGAAATTATGACCAAATAAGAGATAGAGAATAGTATATAGTGAAAAATGGGTGATTTTGGTTACTTTAAATTGAAAATACTTTGCAAAAGAAAAAAAAACCATGCAACTAAGATTAGGTGGGAAGGAGAAAACTAGGAAATAATTTTTCTTAACTAGTGTATGTGATAAAGGCCTTATATCTAAAATACATAGAGAACTGAGTCAAATGTACAAGAATACAAGTCATAACCCAGCTGAAAAATGGTTAAAAATATGAACAGGGAGTTTTCAGAGGAAGAAATTAGAGCTAGCTATGATTCCAAGAAAAAATACTCTTAATCACTCTTGATTAGAGAGATGCAAATCTCTATGAGGTACCACATCACAGCTATCAGATTGGCAAAACAGGAAGATGATAAATATTGGAGAAGATGTGGCAGAGTCTGAACACATTCATTGTTAGTGGAGCTGTGAGCTGATCCAACCATTCTGGAGAGCAATTAGGAACAACAACTGAAAGGGCTACAAAAATATGCATACCCTTTTGCCCAGCAATATCACTCCTGGGACTTCATCCCAAAGAGATCATAGAAATGGAAAATGGTCCCACCTGTACAAAAATATTTATAGAAGCTCTCTTTGTGGTGGTCAAAAACAAAATCAAGGGGATGCCCATCAATTGGGGAATGTCTGAACAAGTTGTGGTATATGAAGGTAATGGAATTCTATTGTGGTATGAGAAATGAAGAATAGGAAGACTTAAGAGAGGTCTGGAAAGATTTATATGAACTGATAGTGAGTGAAAGGAGCACAACCAGAAGAACTTTGTACACAGTGACAACCACAGTGTGCAAGCAATTTTTATGGTAGACTTAGTACTACATTGCAATAGAAGAACTTAAAAAAATTTACAATGGACTTTTGAGGGAAAACACATTCCACATCCAGAGAAAGAGCTATGGAACTGGATTGCAGATAGAAAGAGATCATTTTCTTTTGTATTTTGTTTTGTTTTATGGTTTCTCCTATCCATTGTAATTCTTCTGGGCAACACGTATTTAATAGGAATACACATGTAGAATCTATATAAGATTATAGGCTGTCTGAGGAAGGGAGAAAGGAAGGAGAGAAGAATGTGAGGGAGAGAGGGGGAAAATCTCAGATAAATGAAAGTGATTGTCGAATATCGAAAACAAATAAAATTTGATTAAAAATTAAATTTATAATTGTTTGGAAAATATAAAATACTATTTCAAAAGTACTATGGCCTTCAGGTACTTAATTATCTTCAATTCATTTTTGAGGCAATGTAGTACAATGTTAGATTGCTAGTTTTAGAATTAGAGAGACCGCATTTTTTTCTAGGCATTTACTAGCTTTTTGAGTAGGAAAAAGACACTTAATATTTCTGAAAGAGACAGTACCTTAGTACTTATTAACAAAATTAATTATTTAGCCCTAAGTTACTTTTCTAGCACTTGCCAACCAAGTTCATAGATGACTGCAGTGCCCCCACATTAGGAAATTATAGATTCTTCACATAACCACTTTAGTATAAATTCTATCATGATTGAAGGCAGCTAAGTGGAGTGGATATACAGGGGATCTGGGGTCAGGAAGATTTAAGTTCAAATCTGGCTGTATGTATTTGCTAACTGTTTCCTTTGAACAAATCACCTAACTGCCGCTTGTCTCATTTTCCTTATCTGTCAAATGGGGATAATAGCATCACTCCTATCTCCTGGGATGGTTGTGAAGGTCAAATGAGATAGTAATTTTAAGGTACTTTGTCCAATGGCACATAGGAGATGCTATTTAAAAGTTAGATTCCGTTGTTGCTGTTGGTTATGTTGATATCATCGTTGTTCTCTACAGTTTCAATATGTAACTCTTTCCCACTAGATTGACCTTGTATAAATAAACAGCAAGTTATGTTTCTTTTTTATTCCCCATCTCACCTAGCACAATGTTAAATTTAGAGTTAGTAAATACTTAGAAAACTAAATGCTATTTGAGTACAAGTTATTTTATTTATTTGATAATCTCTCACATAAGAAAAAAAGTCAAGGATTTTGACGGAAGGAGGGGTGGGGATACCTAGGGATATCTGAGGACATTGTGTTTATGAGACTACTGAACTAGCCTGCAGTTTGTTTGGTTTTACACAGGAGCTAGAAGTCCAAATTTCATTGTTTGTGCGGCAGTAGTATGACTAGGATCGAAACAGCATTATTGAAACTTTCAGTCCTACATCTAACTATGTGCAAATGTTTAGATAAATGGTGCTTGTACTGTAATTCCAATTATTTAGTTACTTAAGTTTAATGTTTCATTTCATCCATCCATACATAGGAGATCACATGTAGAAATTATGGATTTTTGGTGGGTCTATTGCTTAGGTGAAATGTTCCCATCGAACTTTTGCACTGATTTTTAACCAACCATATGGCTTTAGCTCATAAGTGATATACTGTTAGTAAGCCATTTCTTCTAGAAAGATGACCCAAAAACTGTTCAGACCAGTTTGGTCATCCCATGGTCTGTTTCACTGGTTGAGAGACAGAGTGTGTTTTGGATAACAAATCCCAAATGGAAAATGTGAGTAGGATTGCAATAGTTAGCTATTCTTCTTACTTTGGGTAATAATTTCTGCTTTTCACTTATGGTTAAGGTATAAGGCTTTGAATGTCATTAGGTGTTGCGTTTAGCTTAATGGATCTGTCAGAGTACTTAGGTGTTTTGCGGTAGGGACCCTGGATAAAGGTAGCAATTTATCTTTTTATGTTATAGCAGTGGTGACAAGCAAATGTTTTCTTTTCCTCTGTTGACTCTGAGTGTTTAGTTGTTCCTTCTTAACATGAATGGTCTGTATTCACAAGATGTGAGAGGTTCAGTTTGAACTAGATCTAATCCAAGACTCTATCCATGGAAAGTCATGCTAAAGGGAAAACAAACAAAAAAAAACAACAATAAAAAGTATTGTAAGAAAAATTTTTCCCCCTCTTCTAGAGTAATATATTAACAATGATTACATTTTCCCTTAATTCCTCCATAAGTTTTCTTCTGATCTCACACACTGAAGAAATATAAGAACTTTGAAATTCTAACTAGGTTGTTTTCTTCAGTTTAGTCCAGTGACTATTGCCTTTTGGGAAGATATTTCAGGTAGTTTGGTATTGCCTTAGAATGAATTCATCTCTCTTTCGACTATTTTTCTAATGAATGTAATACCGAAGGCAATGCTATTTGGGTAAAATTGATATTTTATTCCAAAATGAGTCTGAGAACTGTCCAGGAACCTTGTTTTTTATATTTTTGCAGCAAACTGCTACTTTTTATGCTAAAAGATTTAAAAGTGAAAATTAGTAGGAACTGTTCCTTAGTTTGGCTGTAGATGAATTGTGACTGGTTTTTGCCCTTTTGCATCAAATCTTTGTCAGGGATAAGTTACAAATGTAGGGAAGCTGTTGGTGTTAGTTCATCTTCAGAAATTCAGTTGAGTTGATGCTTTGGAGGTGATCAATTGTCACAGCAAAAATATTGCAAATAAAATGGAAAAAAGACCATAGAATCAAAAAAAGTGCTCTTCTCTGAAAGCAATAAAAGTTTTAATTATACTTATTAGCATAATAGTCACAGATCCAGAACAAGTTCAGAAGTTTAGCTTCATATATTTACTATACATCTATTCATATTCCTGCTCAAAATCCTATAGGAACGTTCCATTTTATCCACCAGGTTTAAACAAATCCTTTGGTCTAGCATTTAAAACACTCTTAAAGAGTAACTACATTTATGTGGTTCCAAAATACCTTCCAATCTAATTTCACTAAAAATCTAGCATTATGCTAAGTGATAGAGAAAACACTCTCCCACCCTTCTAAAAACATGTACACATTGTTTCTTGCTGTGAGGTCAATCAGGTTAGAGAGATTGGATTTATAGGGCTACAGACTACCTTCCCAGTCAAATTTCAAATTGCATTCCCCTTTTTTGTCATCTGTGGAACAAAAACAGTTGCTTTAAGTTGACATGTAATCTCCCACATCCATAAATGTTTGAGTGTTTTCCTTACTCAGGTATTCTTTTCAGCACTCATATTTCTTTGAAATTTAGCTCATCTGTTAGATCCCCTGTGAAGTGCTTTTTTAATCTTAACCTCAGGAACACAGAGATACTGTAATGCCCTGATCTGATTTTCACATGTGACTTTCCACTTGTGTTATATAGAACCAAAATGTTTCTCTTTGACCCTAAACTTAAATCTTTCCATTTATTTATGTTTGCCGGATCCTTAAATATTTTTCATTTTTTAACCGTGATGTACAGTCCTTCTACATTGCTCTTCATAGTTTTGCCCATTTGCTTGAAGAGCTAAATGATTGAAGAATTTCTACCCTTAAATTTCTTTTCCTCTTCACTTTTCATTTACAATACCTTGCTAAATCTAAATCCTAGTTTACTCTACATCATCCACATTCTACTCATGCCCTATCATGTATAGTCAATGCTGCAGAAAAGGACAGAAGGATTCTGAAACTAGATTCCCTAGGAATGTGTGTTATCTAGTCTTAACACACCCTCACTGCTTTGTGTGTTATTAATTCCTGACACTCTATAACAATAACTTGGTTGCATACTACCTGTGATAAAGGAGATGGGTGAAGATTAAGAAGATTAGAAAGCTAGAAAGGGGCCAACTACTGAAGGGCCTTAACAACCAAGTAAAGGATTTTGTATTCGATGATGGAATTAAGAGGGAGCCACTGGAATTGATTTAATAGGTTAGGGTGGAGGTGATATGACCAGATCAATACTTCAGGCTATTGGAATAATCCATGCTTGGTGACTAGGACCTGTATCAGGGTAGTGACATTCTCAGGTGAAATTAGGCATCAAGAGATTCTATAAAGATGAAAATGTCAAGATGGGGTAATTGATTGGATATTGGAGTGTAATAGAGTGAGAATTTTAAGATGAAACCTAGTTTGAAAACCTGAGTAATTGGAAGAGTGTAGGACCTTCACCAATAAGGGAAGTAAGAAGGAAGGGAGGGTTTGGTGAAGCTAAGTTTGGGACATATTGAATTTAAAACATTTACTAGACATCCAGTCCAAGATGGTGGGAAAATTAACATCAGTTAAAACTGGGTAAATAGATCTGAAAATCATTTCCATCAAGATGGTAGTTCAATCCATGGGAACTGATGACATCATGAAAGGAAATAACATGGAGGGAGAAGACATGCAGAATCAGGAGAGAGCCTTGAAGGGCATCCATATTAGTGACCTTTGTCTGGATGAAAATTCAGCAAAGGAAACTGAGGAGTAGTCACACAAGTTGAAGTATAACCATTAGAGAAAAATGTAATGAATACATAAACCAAGTGAAGAGAGTATGCTGGATAAAAGGATGATTGCCAGTGTCTAAGACAGAAGAGAGGTCAAGAAGACTGAAGAATGAGGAAAGGTCATTAGATTTAGCAATTTGAGAGATAATTGGTAGTTTTGGAGACAGTAACTTCAGTTGAACGATAAGGTCAAGATCCAGACTACAGAGATATTAGAAGAGAGTGAGAGGAAAGGAAGTTGGAACATCAATTATAAATGGCATTCTCAAGCACATTAGCCACAGAATGGAGAAGGCTACTATATATGACTACATCAAGTCAGGTTCATTTGAGAATGTGGGGGACATGAACATGTTCATAGGCAGAAGGGAAATAGAAATTAGACAGGGTAACACTGAAGATTAGCGAGAGAGTAAGGATGATAGTGGCAGCTATAGCAAGCTGCTGAAAAATTTACAAAAAAGATATCATGGGATAAATTGTGCACATAGAGCAGATTGTCCTTCGTGAAAAGAGCCACCTCTTCTTTAGCAAAAGCAGTTAATGTTGTGTTATGTAGGAGGAGAAGGAGGAAGAAGAAGGAGCTTTTGGCGAGTATAATTTTATATCATTCCCATACTGTAATTCTACAGTTTTATATTTTTAACAACCAAAGGGTAAGTTTTTCACATGCATGCTTATTAAATTTCATTTTGTTAGATTTGGACAACCATCCCACCATGCAAAATACTGTATCTCACTTGAGTAGCATTCAGGAACCTAGCTTATCGTCATGTCATTAATAAGGTATCAGAATTAGAATTTTAGAAGAGTACCAGTATATTATCAATTAAAATGAATATACAGCCATCAAAGACTGTCTGGGTACAAGCTTGAGGTAATAGATGAAGGTGAAAGAGAAATTCTATTACATCCCTCTTATTTCCACCTCACCCCTGTTTTGGAATGTGAACATGGCTGACATTGACCAGTCACATATTTTAGTGGTTATTCTTGACTCTATCTATGCAGAGAGCTTTTTCTGTGAATATGTCAGGGGAATCCAGAAAGAAAGAATAGAGCAAGAAGATTGATTTGATTGTCCTTGATTGAAGAAATGGTATTCTGACTCAATTTATTTGGAGAGAAAGAAAGAAAACGCAAAATCTATTTTAGTTCTGTCTTTGAAGTTTACCCAAAATGATTAAAAAACAAATACATAAGACTCTCAACTTGTCTTAAACCCATATAAGAGAAAGCCTGGCATTTGAGGGAAACAAGACTTGAAACTTGTTCCTTTCTAAATCTCTATATACCATTTAAAATACTCTTTCTCTCTATTAAAACTTCTCCTTATTTGCAAATAAAACAAATTATCAATTTTATTTCATGAGACATGCAAACTCCTTAAATAAAAATTACCAATATAACTGTATGGAACCAAGCAAGCTTTGGAATTTGCTTCTGTCTTTCCACTGTTGGAAGGAGGGTGAGAAAGAATACTGTACTTCACAGTCTTATAACTCTTCTCCAAGAAAGAAATCAGTAATCACCATGTCTTTTGGAATAGTTACTTTGCAGGACCTAGTGGGTTCCTGCAGTGGTCCCATATAAACAAGCATGTAGGTTGATATAATTCAATCTTCAACTCTGAATGTTGGTTAATGGTAGCCACCTTTAATACCTGCCTTCCAATTTCTTGCCTCTGGCTTCAGTTTTCATTTGATGTCCTTTTTTATCCTTTAACATATTACTACCACTGATACTGTAAAATGTTCCCACCAGTGTTTCAGCATTGAGTTTAAAAATGTGGATTAATATAGCCTTTGATGACTCAGACCTCGACAATCTTAGTCTCCCATAGGGGAATAAAAAAAAAAACCAAAATAGAATAAAACAAACCAACAACAACCATAAACAATTGCATCTATCCAGGACTCATCTCCCAGAATTCTCTGTATCTAGTTTCTGAAAACATCTCTTGCCTTTAAAGCTTTATCCTAAAACACCTCATACAGATATACTTCCAAAAATTCTCCAATAAGTGACTCTAGTTGGGGAGAATTCTGTAGAACATACAAAATTAATACAGAAGGTTGTGTTATCTTCTGGCACACTTCTAATTCTAAAAACAATTGCACAGCAGGATAACTACTCTGCCTATATTACTTGCATCAGGCAGCTTGATGGGGTAGAAAGTACCAGACTCACAAGCAAGTGATCAGATTCCAATTCCTAATTCTGTTATTTACTTGCAATTTAATCTTGTCCAAGTATCTTCATCTCTGACCCTGAGGTCCTTCATCTTTAAAATAGTTATAGGACCTGAACAAACTACTGACATCACAGTTAAGATAATTGTGATGAAAGCTCTTTGGGAATCATAATGCCCTAAAAAAGGACTAAGTGGAATTTTGGCCCAAATGTGATTTCATCCTTCTATGGGGAACTCCCGTCACCCCAGCAGACCAGAAATTCATCTGCAATTTATTGTTTTAGAGAACTGACTTGGAGCACAGAGATTTTTAGTGCCCTGCCCATAGCTACATAACATATGTCAGAGTTATTTCTTGAACCTAGCTCTTCCTGACTTCCCTGTCAGCTCCTCTACCCACTACTCCCATGTTGCCACTCAATATGTTATTATTTATTTAAACATATTTGATTGATATAGTTATGTTTTTATATGACCTAAATTTCCCCCCATACCTTCTCCCCTCCCCCTCCGAGAAAACTATCCCCTTATAACAAAACATATTTTTTAAAAAGAAGAAAAAGTACTAGAAATGGAAAAACATGAAACCAAACAATACATAAAAATATGTTATATTAAGTGTCCCATACCCATGGCCTCAGCATCTACATCAAAATGATAGTAAGGGTTTTTAATATACTAATAGGAAAATTAGGTTCACTAAGAGCTTACTTCATTGGCTATACTCTATAAGCAAATAAGGGGTTTCTGAAACTCTTTCATCTAGTTCAAACTGCATCGTTTTAATCATCATTATAGCTTCAAGAGGACAGGCAGGTGTGGAATAAGCCTGCTGTGACCCTTGTCCCTCTATTTGGATCTTCCATGAGAACTAGCTTACTGAATAGTGTAGATAATAGCCTCTTTAGGCAACTTGCCTGATACAGTGACAGTGTTTGTCACCATATTTTATAAGGTGGTTTCCTATTCTCCTTTCAGAGATTATTTTTAGAATGCAGCTTTAGCGGATGAACAGAACAGAAGCAAGTACATCTACATGGAGGCATTCTTCTTATTCTCATTTTTAATACAGCCCTTCTTAGCAAAGCTACATTAAAGAGTTTTTCAGTGTTGCCAGTCCACAAGGTGATTTATTAAGATGTGGTTAAAGTTATTATTATTTTGGTTAAAAAAATGGGGACCTGGAGCCCCATGCTAAATTTACAGGCTGATGGATATGATGAAATATACATTGCATTCCCTTGCAATTTACTTTTTATGTTCCTGTGATTGACAGTTCTAGTCTCATTTAAACTCTTTAATAATGATGTGAAGTCAGGGGTAAACATTCTATTAATGAAATATGCAGATGATTCTGAGCTGGGAGGTGCTGCAAACATCAACAAGCCTGAGCAATATCATAAATGACCCTTCACAAATATGGACAGGACATAACCAAATGAAGTTCAGTTTGGAAAATCATCTGAGTCAACCTGAGATACAATTGGCACGAGGAAACTGACAACAGGAAGACCACCTAATATGAAAGTACCTGGCAAATAAAGGTGTAAGCTTGAAAAGTGAAAAAAAAGATAAAAAAATAGTGTCTTTCCAATTGCTAAGAAAAGGCATTTTGTATTGTTTATCTGTAATTCATTTCAGTCTGATCTGGATCCACCTGCACTAGACACTATGGAGAAGGGGGTGGAAAGCATCCATCAGAGAATCAAATATTATAGAGAAAAACAAAGCATTGACTGAATGTCTGAGGACTGATACTACCCATCAAGGCTACCATCAGAAGAGCCAAGATGTCTGGTGTCCTTAAGCTTGGTCTAGGACTGGGAAGACAATTAGATATTAGAAAAAAAGTAAAGTGTCAAACTAAGCATAGACAAATAGTAGATTCTAAGTTGAGTGATCATGTTATTAAGAGAGTATTCATAAGAAAAATGAAAGAGTTGAAAAGGAATACAAGAACCAACATGAGGGTGGGTCAGAATTCTGGTGAAATTAGAAATTTTAAATTAGGACACTGCTTAGATAAGTTGGTATTGGATGGTATTGACAAGTTCAAAGAATTCTTTTCATGGAGGGCATGACAGAGCAACCATATCCATCCCCAAATTTTAAAGCTGTTAGGACTTGATGATGCAGAATCAATAATTGGAAAATATTTTCATTTAATGGTTTTCATTTCCCTCTCCACAAAATAACATCACAAGTCTAAATTACCCCCACTCCCAAAGAGTAAGCATTTCACTTTAAGATACTTCATATTAATGACTGACATCTCTATACAACAAGGTTTGCAGTGTTTTATATACATTATCTCCTTTGATTCTCATAAGGGCCTGGAGAGATAAATACTAGAATTATCACCACCTTTTTACAGATGTGGAAACTAAGGCCTAGAGGGATTAAGTCACTTGCCCAAGTTCAATCATTAGGTAACATGAACAGTTTCCTCACTTGGGAGACTCACTCTAATAGTGTGTGCATTAGCCCACTATGATGGAAAAACTGAATAAATGCTTTGCAACCTAATCACTAGAGAGGTTCATAGACACTCTTTTCTTCAAATCTATCTCCTTAGGGTAGTGCTAATTGTCTAAATATATGTGAGCTTTGTGTTTCTACCAATTATAATTTAGTTATGATGAATCTCACGTATTTTTGATTTATTATGTTTCAATAAATGTTAATTCTATAACAGCAAGGGAGCAACAGAGAATAGAGCTCTGGACCTAAAGTCAGGAAGACCTGGATTCAAATTTGACCTCAGGCATTTGCTAGCTGAGTGACTCTGGGCAAGTCATGTAACTACTGCCTGCCTCAGTTTCTCCATCTGTATAAAAGGAGTAATAATAATGAAAACTACTTATCAGATCAAGTGTGATAATATTTGTGAATTGCTTAGCACAGAATCTGACAGATAGTTTCTTCCCTCCCCATAGTAACCTTAATTCCTCACTCATGCAGAAGGATATTCTGATACACTCCATTCAATGATTTTACTTTTAACATAGAATTCGTAAGCAAGTAAGTGTTACTTAGTAACAAGGAGAGATCATTGGCATAGTAGATAGGGAACCCTTCTTTAAATTGGGATCCAAGTCTTATCTTTGACCAGTACTGTCTGTGCTACTCTTCAAAAGAAACTAAACCTCTCAGAGCTCTAAGAAACTCTAACTATAAATTGCAGAGAGATATTGACGTGAAATGGTAAAGGAATATTTCTCACTTGGGAGTTTCCCATTCCAAAGAAACATGAGGTCCAATATGAATTTTATTCCCTATCTCAATTCCTAGAAAGACAGTAAATGATAATATAAAACAAACACCTATATGTCTATAAAGGCATGACTCTTCTGGATCATCAGACATAGACTGAATCTGGAATCAGGTTCTCTTGATAATATCCAGGTTATTTCAAGCTTTGAACAAAAAGTAAAATATAAAACACAATTTCCATAGGAATTTCAGCTCATGTTTCCTGTTTTATTGTTCAGTTGCGCCTGACTTTTTGTGACCTCATTTTGGGGGTTTACCTAGCAACGATACCTGGAGATTTTGCCATTTTCTTCCTGATTCTAAACCCAGTACACTATCTACTGTACCACCTAGTTGCCCCATACTGCCTTAGAAACGACAAAATAGATGATTAAAGTGGAATAGAATGTGCCTGCCTGGACTATTGAAAAAATGCTCAGTAAAACCTTGGAGATATTCTGGAGGTCAGTAGCAAGGTAGTTTTGACAGGACTAAATAAATACATAAATTTATTCTTGTTGCTTTACTGATATTCTGTGCTCACTTATGTACATGCACATAACATGCAAAGAACTCTGGTGGATACAAAAGAGAGCTAAATTATAATCCTGGCTCTCCCTTTGACTAACTCTATGCATGTATAAGATGTCTTAACTTCTGAGATGTTCAGCTATTTTACACATAAAATGAGGAGCTCATATTGAACGAACTTCTAAAGGTCCCTTTAGAGTTGTTTTCTGATTATATGGACATATGTCCATATCTATTGTATGTATAGGTATATATATGTATGTATATATATATACATACATATATATATATATAGATATATATTATATATCTATATATATATATACATATATATATACACACACATACCTGTATATACACATATATACACAAATTATATGTTATTAAGAGATAAGTGGTTTAAAGAAATATCAAATGAAGAAAAGGCTTAAATTTCTCAGAATTTTAAGGTTTTAGAGAAACAGGAGAGATATCAGGAGATATTTGTTTAACTTGCGAATCAGTGGTATAGAAAGTTAAGTTCTTAGGGTTCAGAGAAAGGAGAATTTGCTTTGGACTAGACTGCTTAATGAAGACAAGAGGATGTAAGACTCAAGTGAAGGGATATTTTTGATAGAAAAAAACAACTCAAAGGATTTCAAATGAGGAATGGCAGTATGAAAAGGCCTACAGGCAAAAATGTTCATAGTATGATCTACAGCAGTGGAGTGGAAGGCCTATGAATGAATAGGAGTGAGAGATAATATTGGAAAACGGGAGGTAATGCCCTACTGTAGTGGTCTTGCCAATCTAGAGTGGAGTGGCATTGATGGGGTGCTTGGGTGCATATACTTGAGCCCCAATTCTAAAATCACACTTCTTTTTGAAAATCACATTTCTCCCTAGCCTCAAAACACTATCTCAGGCAGTCTCCCTCCAGCACAAGAACAGCTTGCCCCAGCAACAACTGTTACCTCCCTTCCTGATACAGAAGACAGCTGTACCTATAGAATTTATTAGTTTGAACCAACTGTGTACTGACTGAACCACCTGTGCACTGGTTGAACCAACTGTGCACTGGGTCATAATGACATTTACTACTCACTGACCAATCATATGTATCCTAGAGTTAGGCATATGTATACTAACTTACATTTATCTTGTCTAACAAGACATTGATAAGAGTAACCTGTCATTCTTGAGTCAATGCTGACCGCTGATTGACTTAGTGACATTTGAGGCCTGAAACCACACATCCAGGTAGCATCTCTTTGGGCTATTTCCAAATGAATTTTGGGTAAAATACCTGTGCACTAGATACCAAAATTACATATTCCAGTAAGAACTGACCACTCCTTAACCACTCCCTAATTCCACACCAAAACACCTAGTTAGCACGTTTGGCACATGATTTACTGTGGAAAATCCTACATAAACATTGCCTATACCCCTCTAAGTTTGCAGTTTCCACAAGAACTCTTGCTTGCTGAAAAGTGTAATAAATCTTTACCTTAGCCTCAACAATGCTTGAGTCAGTGAATTCTTCTCCAAGCGACCTGCTCCCAGTACTCAAGTCCTTGTGGGGGTCTCACATCTCTATTCCAGCCTTCATCAACAGGACCTGGATTCAAATTTTGGGTTTATCATTTTTGATAAGGTCTCTTGACCTTGGGTAAATCACGGAGGTAAAACTTAGTCAAAGAAAATCACTCTTTCATCTTCTGGCTAAAAATAATTGAATGAGGATTACCTCTGATTTCCCTTTCATTTCTAAAGCTATGATTCCACAAACTATTTAAATAACATGGTAATTAAACCCCTACATTTCATAATCAGGGATGTAAAAGGCATAACTATGAGCCATGTTGATCCTTTACTCTCACAAACCCAGATTCAACACTTTCTTGCACTCTATTAAGACTTGTAATTGATCAAGTGACAGAAAGATATTTGGAACAGAAAGTTTATGTTCTTGTAAGAATTTTATGTGGTTTTTTTTTTGTTCTTCAAATCTCAAATTCTGGTTCTCTCTCATTTCAAAACCTTCCCGATCATTCTTTATACAGTTCTAAAGTTGCAGTTACTGGTAGTACTCCATCGTAGAATATTTCTATAATGGAATCAAAAACTGAAAAAAAAAATCTGAACAGTCAAATTAATCTTTATTTAGGTATTGATTGGGACTTTGGATACATTGAACTGTTATTTTCTTAGACTGATAGACAAAATGTATAAAAATTTTAACCATAAAATATCACTATGGGGTAGTATATATGAAATTAGAAGAAAACGTATAAATAAATATACACATATGTATGTATATGTATACATTTATATGAATTAAATGTCATCTTAAATCTTTAGAATTTTGTTATAGTTTTGAGGCAAATTGTCCCAATCAATGAGAGAGAACCAGAATTTGAGATCTGCAGTACAAAAAAAAAACCAAATAAAATTCTTACAAGAACATAAACTTTCTGTTCCAAATATCTTTCTGTCGCTTGATCAATTACAAGTCCTTTTTTCCATTTTAGTTTTAATATTGGCTACATTATTTTTGTTAGTGTGAAATTTCTTTTGAATTTCATGTGATAATTACCCATTTATTTCTCATGATCGTCTCTATATGTTGTTTGTCATAAATTGCGACCTACTTCATTCATAGGAAAGGTACATTTTTTGATGCTTCCCTAATTTACTTGTTATATTACCTTTCAGATCTAAGTCATTTATCCATTTTCACCTTATGTTTTTGTATGTTGACAGATGTTGGACTAACCCTATTGACTGTCTTTTTTTTTTTCCTGTAGCACCAATGCTATATTCACAATGCCTATGGCAGCCATGAATATCCTGGCAAAATTTGGAACCGTGAAATATCACAGACTCTCCATATGGAACGCAGAGGAAAAACATTTGTTCATACACCAGAAAGTTAAATCCATCATAGTAACAAAAATCCATACACTGTAACAATGCAGAGGGCAACACTATCTCCAATCCTTCTTTAGGCTTCCCACAAACAAGGTCCCTTAAACAAAATCACAATCTTTCATTCACACTAGCCAGCAGTCTGCTCACCTGCATCCTTCCTGCTCTTATGACTAACTTCCTCTCAGCTGTGTTCCAGCTCCCCCTCTTCCTGTTCCACCCATTCAGCAAAGTCTTCTCACAACAAACTCCATGTGACTCAAAATCATGTAACTCAGACTTCCAAGTGACTCAGGCAGGTTACATGGGCATAGTAATGAATATGAAAGATCTTTCCATTTAAATTACCATTACAACCTCCTAATAAAACAAGTTCGTAATTTTGCTTATTGCTGCATTTTTTGAAACTTCAATTTAATTCTTCTTTCCTTAAATTTTCTATTCTGTTGTTAAATTGGAGATTATTAACTTGTTCTTTTTCTAATTTTCTTACGTGCATGCCCATTTCATTGATCTGCACTTTCTCCCATATATATATATATATATAAATGGTTGTGTCTATGTGTATGTGTATGTGTATGTGTGTATATACATATATAAATATGCATGCATAAAAACATGCACACATGCATACATACCTAGATGCATATATGTATCTATATATGTATATATATTTGTATACACATTTAAAGGTATAAAATTTCCCTAAGTGCTATTTTAGCTATATACCATAGAATTTGATATATTTTCTCATTGTCATTATTGTCTTTAACAGATTTGTTTATTTTTTTTTAAAGAATTCTTCATTGACCCACTGACTCTTTAGGATTAGATTACTTAGTCTGTCCTGCCACTAGACTATGATGACTCTAGAGAAGGCAGTGAGGCTGACAACTTTGGGCAACTCTGTCCCACTTAAATCCAATTTACACATGAATCAAAACACATCATCCATACTGTTTTACTATTATACTTCAATGTCCTGTGGCTACAGGCAAGTGATGAAGCAGCCCGTGAGAATACACTGGGAGTTCTATTCACCACCCTGCACCCAGGTGACCCAGACATTAGGGTTATTTCTCACTGGGAGCAGCAGTGATATTTGGCAGCCCCTCTGGGTGTTTGAGCAGTATTTTAAAGATCCCACTGTTCACCTCCTGGTGTGAAGAAAGGAACTGGAAAAGGTGCCCTAAAAATATCTGCTTACCCACCCCTGGCCTGATTACCATGACAAGTGGGAATCCCACTCTCAGGCTGAAACAAAAAAAATGTAAAAATATATTTACAAAAACACCTGCAAAGATGATTCCACTCACCATCAGCACATGGAATGTGTGCACACTTACAGACAGTACAAAATCCAGTAGACCTGAAACATGAACTGCTCTTGTTGCAAGAGAACTCAACAGGTATCACATCCAAATAGAGGGAAACAAGGCTGGCAAATGAAAACGAGCTTAATGAAGCTGGAGCTGGATACACATTTTTATGGAGTGGCCACAAGGAAGAGGAATGCCATGAAGCTGTTATAGGCTTTGCAATCAAAACTGATCTAACCAGCAAACTGGTGTGCCTGCCAAAAAGAGTGAATGACAGGCACATTACAATACAATTGCCACTTGCAGGGAAACATCATGCCACTATCATTGGTGCCTATGCTCCCATCATGAAGAACCCTGATGAAGTCAAAAAAAATTTTATGAAGATCTAGAGACCTTTATCAACAATGTGCCAAAAGAAGGGAAGCTTATTGGGAGACTTTAAGGCTAGAGTAGTCTCACACTGCCAGACTTGGCAGGGTCCTAGGCAGGAATAGAGTTGGAAACAGTAACAGTAGTGATCATTTACTGCTCAAGACTTGTGCATCCCATGACCTTGTCATCACCAACATTGTTTTCCTTTCCTAAATTCAATAAAACTTCATGAATGCACCCTCGGAGCGAACATTGGCATCTAATGGTCTATGTGATCATCAAGAGAAGAGACAGACAAGATGTGAGAGTGACAAAGACAATATGTGTTGTCTACTGCTAGACCAATCATAGACTTATCCTTTACAAGCTAAATATTCCCATTCTTTGAAAGTGATCAAAAGTTCATCAAAAGTCAACAGAAAAAGAGTCTTTCTCTGAGCATGAACAGTTTGTGGCTAACTTGGAGGGAAAGTTGAGTCAATACACAGCTGGCAACAGTGGAGCAAAAAAGGAGTGCACAGCTTTCAGAGATTTGATGTACAGAGCTGCATTTGTTAATCAGTTCAGAACACTCACAAACACCAAAACTGGTTTGATGAAAAGATGGGGAAATTCAGAAACAGCTAAATGAAAAACAAGAACCCCACAGGATTTACGAGCAGGATAGTTCATCCACCTCTAAGAAGGCAGTATTTAATTCCATGAAAAGTAAAGTACAAGCAAAACTGAGATAAACTCAGGATTCCTGACTCAGTAAGAAGGTTGATGAAATTTAGTTTTGTGGAGATAGTAATAATCCAAAGCACTTTTATGACTCCCTGAAAGCTATTTATGGAGCAAAAACCGCTGGGGCATCACAACTACTCAGTTCTGATGGAGTCACATTAATCAGTGGTAAGGATACGATCCTAGAGAAATGGGATGAACACTTCCATAGTGTTCTCAACACATCATCATCAAACAATGCTGAGGCCATTCACCATTTACCTCAGGATGAAGTCAATCCCTCCTTAGCTGAATTTCCAACTGAAGAATAGATTTTTGAGGGCCATTAGGCTCCATTTATGTGGCAAAGCACCTGGTGCTGACTCTATTCCACCTGAGATTTACAAGGTGAGGGTAACATTGCTCATACAGAAGCTGACTGAAATTTTTCAGATTATATGGCAAGAGGAGATTATCCCCAAGGATTTCAAGTATACATCCATTGTCTATTTCTGTAAATGTAAAGGAAATAGATTGTCCTGTGACAATCACAGGGAGTTCTCTCTCTCTCAGTTTTACTGGCAAGATTCTTGCTAGAAATCTCCTTATTAGGCTGATCCTTCACCTTCACCTCAAGTAGATGGTCATCTACTTGAGTGTCAGTGTGGCTTCAGAAGAGGCCAAGGAACAGTCAATATGTAATTTGCTGTCCAACAACTCCAGGAGAAATTCCAGGAGCAAAGCAGAGGTTTGTAGATCTGATCAATCCTTTGACCCTGTTAATCATGAGGACTTTGGAAAATTATGTTGAAAATTGGTTGCCCAAAGAAGTTCGGCAGTATTGTATGTCAATTTTGTGATGGAATATTTGCCTGGGTTCTGGATAGTGAATAATGCTCTCAAGCATTCCCATTCACCAATAGAGTGAAACATGACTGTGCTTTTGCTCCCATGCTCTTTAGCATGATGTTTTCAGTCATGTTGTCAAATAGTTTCAGTGAGGATGAACACAACATCAAGATCAGCTACCATACCATTAATATTAAATGCTTCCATTTGAAAAGGCGAAGACCTTGAAAAGGGGAAGACCAAAGTGGAGGGAGGATTGGTGAATGATTTTGTCTTTGCAGATAATTGTGCAGTCAAGGCAGCCTCTGAAGCTGAGATCCGACCAAGTGTGGATCAATCCTATGCTGCCTGTGCTAATTTTGATCTAATAATTAGCACCAAGAAAACACAGGTGCTCCATTAGCCACCACCACACACTTCATATGTGGAACCATAGGTTGCAAAAAATGGAAAAGTTCTGAATGCTATGGATAAGCTCACTTACCTTGGTAGTGTTCTTTCCAGGAACGTACACATTGACAATGAGACTGATACAAGCATTATCAGAGCTAACTCAGTGTTTGAGAGGCTCCAAAGAAATAGATCGGAGAGAAGAGGTATTAGACTGACTACCAAAATGAATGTCTGCAAAGTAGTTGTGTTGACTTCATTTTCGTATGCCTGTGAAACATGGACAGTCTACCAGCACCATGCCTAGAAACGGAAAGACTTATCTTTGAACTGTTTTAGGAAGGTTCTGAAGATAACCTGACAGGGTAAGTTGCCTTACTGAGGTCGTTACTTGAACTAAACTGCCAAGCATTCAAACTATGCTTCAGAGACAGCAACTCCAATGGGCTAGCCATGTTGTTCGAATGCAAAATGCACACTTGCCAAAAAAGACTATTTTATGAAGAACTCACATGGGGCAGGTAATCACATGGTAGTCAGAAGCAACAATACAAGGATACCCTCAAGGTCTCTTTCAAGAACTTTGGAGTTGATTATGCGACATGGGAGACACTGGTACAGGTTCACTCAACATAGTGTGCCCACATCAGAAAAGGTGCTATGCTCTATGAGCAAAGCAGAATTGAAACACAAAGGAAACGTAGGATGTGCAAAATTGGAGTATCCACCCCAAATGTTCACATGGACTATCTGTGCCCAATCTCTGGTAGAGCATTCAGAGTTCATTTTAGTCTTAGGATCCACATTGAAACTTGACTTTATCATGATGACATCATTTTGGTCCTCTTTGAGAATGGACAACAATCAACTAACATATTCTGCGATGAAGTTTTAATCTATGCTTCCACTGAAAATTATTGAATATAATTTGTATTACATTATGGTATGGAAAAAGGTACATTTAATATTTCTTATTTTCTGCATTTCGCTGTGAAATTTTTATGCCCTAATATATGATCTTGTGTGTGTGCATATATGTAAGTGCCCCGGACAGCTGAGAGAAAAGGTACTTGACTTTCTAGTCCCATTCAGTTTTCTCTCGAGGTGTATCATATCTAGCTTTTCTAAGATTTTCTTCATCTCCTTAACTGCTTTCTTATTTATTTTACAATTAGATTTATTTAATTCTGAGAGGACAAAATTGAGATACCCACTAGCACAGTTTTATATTCTATTTCCTCCTGTAACTCATTTAACTTTTCCTTTAAGAAATTGTATGCTATACCATTTGCTGCACATGAGTTTAAAATGATTTTACTTCAAAGTGAGAATATGATAAGACTTTAGCCTAAAATGGCCAAGGTCCCTCATTGCATACTGGGCCATTTACAGTCATCCTGAAGAATATCAGGGCACTGGATCCTGATGTCTCTGCAAGAGAAAGTGAGGCTGGTGACCTCTCCCAGCCCTCCCTCACTCAAATGAAAGTCAAGTGTAAGTCATGTCATCATTTTGAAGTCATGGTCCTCTTCACGAATGAAAGACAAACACCACCTGTGAATTTCTCTCCTCTCCTGTCCTCTCCTCTCTTTTCCTCTGGTGCTTTATCCAAGGGAATGTATACCTCCACAGCCAAAAGCTCCCTTTTCTCCTTTGGGTTTACTGGTTACATTTCTTGCTCAAACAACAAGCCTTAAATCCAGTTCACCCTGGAGCTTATAGATTAGTCACCAGGACCTTGCCCACCTAACATAGAGTGACTGTATTTACAAAATAGTAACTGTTTCTCTTTTATCCAGGAACCTTCCCACTTTGATGTTTTGGTTATTTTTTTCTTTTATTAAAAGGGGCCATCCTTTGAGTAACTACTATTCATTTCATGAGTATATCTCACTCAAAGTAAGAATCTGATAAGACCTCTGTCTTATCCCTGTCTGTCCAAGTCCCCACATTGCATCCTGGACTGTCTCTAGTCATCCGAATATCAGGCCACTGGACTCAGATGGCTCTGGAGGAGAAAGGAAGGTTGGTGGCCTTGCACAACCCTCCTTCACTCCAATCAAAGTCAAGTGCAAGTCATGTCATGATCTTGTTGTCATGGTCCTCTTCACAAACAAAGGACAAACACAAAACATTAATATTTTAGTTTCCTATTAACATTAATGTATCTCTCCACTGACCTTTGTTGAATGTAATTTTTGTTGATTTATCTTATAAAGAGAATACATTGAATGTTTCTGCATTTATACATTTGGTTTTGACATTTTTATTCACCAATGCATGTTTAATTTTTGTGTACATCATTATATGCTGCTGAGAAAAAAGATATATTCCTTCCTTTTCCAATTCAGTTTTCTTCAAAGGTCTGTCATATCTAACTTTACTAATATTCTATTTACCGGCTTAGTTTCTTTCTGGTTTCTTAATGTTTGAATTTATTGAGTTCTGAGAGGAGACAACTGAGGTCTCCTACTAGTTCAGTATTACTATCTAGCTCTTCCTTCAACTCGATTAATTTCTCCTTTAAAAATCTGGATGCATGCATATTTAATATTGATATTGCATCCTTGTCAAAGGTATCTTTTAGCAAGATATAATTTCCTTCTCTATTTCTTTCAGTTAGCTCTATTTGTACTTTTACTTTGTCTAAGATCGAGATTATTATCGCGTTTTGTTTTTTATTGTGCTTAATCTAAAGCACAAAACATTCTGTTTCAACTCCTTACTTTTACTCTCTGTGTATCCTTCTTCAAGGGTGTATATTTCTGCTGCTTAATTTTTTATTAAAATCTTTTAGTGTAACATAATTATTTTATCTTAAAGTTAAAATTTTATTTTACTTGTGAATTTCCTGAGATTTATTCACCCAAGAGTAATTTTTTTTTCCTTTTTTTAAAAAATTAAATTATTTTATTTGTTTTCAGTGTTCTACAATCACTTCCATATATCTCCCTCCCCTTCTTTGGTGCTTCCTGCCCTCCCCACTCACTCTCTGAGATGGCATACAATTTTATATACATTCCACACATACATTCCTATTAAATACATTTCCAGCTTAGTCATATTGCCCAGAAGAATTAAAATAAATGGGAGGAATCATGAAACAAAACAAAACATAATATAAAAGTAAATGATCTGCTTCATTCTGTGATTGAATTCCATAATTCTTTCTTTGGATGTGGAAGACATTTTTCCTCAAGGGGACATTGGGATTTTTTTAAGTTCTTGCACTGTCTGTCAGTAAAATTCCTGGTACTCTGCGGTTACTTCTGTGTACAAAGTTCTCCTATACTGCTCCTTTCACTCACCATCAATTCATATAAGTCTTTCCAGGCCTCTCTGAGGCCCTGAGGTTCATAATTCCTTATAGCACAGTAGTATTCCATTACATTCATATACCACAATTTATTCCACCATTCCCCAACCGATGGGTATCCCCTTGATTTCCAGTTTTGGCTGCCACAAAGAGAGTTGATACAAATGTTTTTGTACATGTGGGACCGTTTTCCATATTTATGATCTCTTGGGGATACAGTCCTAGGAGCAGTATTGCTGCATCAAAGGGTATGCACATTTTTGTAGCCCTTTGGGTATAGTTATAAACTACTCTCCAGAATGGTTAGATCAGCTCACAGTTCCATCAACAATGAATTAGTGTTCCAATACTCCCACATCTTCTCCAACATTTATCATCTTCGTGTTTTGTCATGTTAGCCACTCTGATACGTGTGATGTGGTGTCTCAGAGTTGTTTTGATTTGCATCTCTCTAATCACTAGTGATTTAGACTATAGAGTTTTAATTTTTTCCTCTGAAAACTACCCTGTACATATCCTTTGATCATTTATCAATTGAGGAACGACTTGTATTCTTGTACATTTGACTCAGTTTTCTTTTAGAACACCCAGGTGTGAATTATGAATTCCCCAACTATTATGAATTTTTCAAAGTAAGACAGAATGTGTCTTTGTTTAACAATTAAAAAAAAAACTTTTGCTTCTTTTTAAATTTTAAATGTATTTCTTTTCAGTTTTTTACAATCACTTCCATATGTTTTAGATGTTCTACCCCTTCCTCCTCACCTCCCTCCTTGAGACAGCATGCAGTCTTATGTGGTTTCTATATATACATTCTCTTTAAGCACATTTTCACATGTCATGTTGCATAGAGGAATTAAAATGAATGGGAGAAACCATGAGAAAAAAATAAACCAAAACAGAACACAAGAGAAAATATACTGATTCATTCTACATTCAAATTCCATAGTTCTTTCTCTGGATATGGATGGCATTTTGCTTCAATAGTCCTTTGGGAATGTTATATCTTCTTGCATTGCTGTGAAGGGCTAAGTCTACCGGAAAAATTCCTTGCACACTGTGGTTGGTACTGCGTGCAATGTTATTCTGGTTCTGCTCCTTTCACTAAGCCTCAGTTCATATAAGTCTTTTCAGGCCTCTCTGAAGCCATGCTGTTCATAATTTCTTATAGCAAAGTAGTATTCCATTACATTCATATCCATTCCCCAACTGATGGCCAACCCCTTGATTTGATTTCCAGTTTTTGGCTACCACAAAGAGAACTACTATAGATATTTTTGTACATGTGGGACCCTTTCTCATTTTTATGATCTCTTTGGGATACAATCCTAGAAGCTATATTGCTAGGTCAAAGGATATGCACATTTTTGTAGCCCTTTGTGTACACTTCCAAATTACTCCTCAGAATGGTTAGATCAGCTCACAGCTTCACCAACAATTAATTAGTGTTCCAACTCTTCCACATTTTCTCCAACATTTATCATCTTCCTGTTTTGTCATGTTAGCCAACCTGATAGGTGTGATATGGTACCTCAGAGTTCTTTTGATTTGCATTTCTCTAATCAATAGTGATTTAGAGTATTTTTTCATGACAATAGATAGTTCATTTCAGAACTTCCTGCTCATATCCTTCAATCATTTATCAATTGGGGGAATGATTTGTATTCTTGTACATTTGACTCAGTTCTCTATATATTTTAGAAATGACGCCTTTATCACATACACTAGCCAGAAAAATTCTTTCCCAGTTTTCTCCTTCCCTCCTAATCTTGGTAACATGGGGGCTGCTTGTGCAAAATCTTTTGAATTTAATATAATCAAAATCACCCATATTCTCTATCTCTTATTTGGTCATAAATTTCTCCATTCTCTATAAATCTAACAAATACACTATTCCTTGATACCCTAATTTCTTTATCATATTACCTTTATACCTAGATTATATATCCAATTGGACTTTATTCTTGTGCACAGTGTCAGGCATTGGTCTATGACCAAGTTCCACTATACTGTTATCCAGTTTTCCTAACAATTTTTGTCAAAGAATGAGTACCTATCCCAGAAAGTGGGGTCCTTGGGTTTATCAAACAGTAGATTACTATAATCATTGACTACTGTGTCTTGAGTACCTAACATATTCTACTGGTCTACTCCTCTATTTCTTAGCCAGTACCAAGTAGTTTTGATGATTGCTGCCTTATAGTACAATTTGAGATGTGTTATGGCTAGGCTGCCTTCTCTAGGATTTCTTTTCATTAATTCCCTTCATATTATGAGAATTTTGTTATTCCAGATGAATTTTGATATATTTTTCTAACCCAACAAAATAATTTTTGGTAGTTTGATTGGTATTTCACTGAATAAATAGATTAATTTAGGTAGAATTGTAATTTTTATTATATTAGCTCAGTCTACCATGAGCAACTGATGTTTTTCCATTTACTTTGATCGGACTTTACTTGTTTGAAAAGTGCTTTGTAATTGTGTTATATATTCCCTGGGTTTGCTTTGGCAGACAGACTCCCAGACATTTTATATAGTCTGTGGCAACAGATTTAAAATGAATTTATCTTTATATCTCTTGCTTTTGGAATTTATTGGTAATATACAGAAATACTGATGATTTATGTGGATTTATTTTGTAACCTGCAACTCTACCAAAGTTTCTTATTATTTCAAGTTGTTTTTTACTGGATTCTCTAAGTGTAGCATCATAGGATCTGCAAAGAGTGATAACTTAGTTTCATCTTTGCTTATTCCATTTACTTCAATTTCTTTTTCTTCCATTATTGCTAAATCTATCATTTCTAGTACAATATTAAATAACAGTGATGATAACGGACATCTTTGATTAACCCTGATCTTATTGGAAATGCATCTTGCTTCTCCCCATTGAAAATAATTCTCACTAATGGTTTTAGGTAAATACTGCTCTTATTTTAAGGAAAGTTTCATTTATTCCTATGGTTTTCAATCTTTCCAATAAGAATGTATGTCGTATTTTGTCAAAAGCTTTTTCTGCAGCTCTCAATAGAGATAAACCACAATTTCTGTTAGTTTTTTTCTTGATGAGCTCAATAATGCTGATAGTTTTCCTTTTATTAAACCAGCCCTGCATTCCTGTTCAAAATCCGACCTGATCATAATGGATTATTCTAGTGATATGTTGCTGTATTCTTTTTGTTAATATATTATTTAAAATTTTGCATCTCTATTCATAAGAGAAATTGTTCTATAATTTTCTTTCTCTGTTTTGGCTCTTCCTGGTTTAGGTATCAGAACCATATTTGTATTGTAAAAAGAATTTGAATCTTCACCAATTTTCCCAAATAGTTTTTATAGTATTGAAATGAACTCTTCTTTAAATATTTGGTAGAATTCACTTTTAAATCCACCTGACTCTGGAGATTTCTTTTTCTTAGGGAGTCTATGGATGATTTGCTCAAATTCCTTTTCTGAAATGGGGTTATTTCAGTATTTAACTTCCTCTTCTGTTAATCTGGGCAGTTTACATTTTGTTAAATATTCATCCATCTCACTTAGATTGTCATATTTTGGGGCATAAAGTTGGTCAAAGTAATTTTTAGTTATTGTTTTAATTTCCTTCTCATTGGAGGCGAGTTCACCCTTTTTCATTTTTGATATTGGTACTTTGATTTTTTTCTTTTTTATATCAAATTGACAAAAGGTTTATCAATTTTATTGTTTTTTTCATCAAACCAAATCTTAGTTTATTTATTTGTTCAATATTTTTATTAATTTCAATTTTGTGAATTTCTCTTTTTGTTTTGAGTATTTCTAATTTATTATTTACTTGGAGATTTTGAATTTGTTCCTTGTCTAGCTTTTCCAGCTGCATGCCTAATTCCTTGATTGACTCTTTCTCTATTTTATTCATGTTGGTGTTCAATGACATAAAACTTGCCCTAAAAACTGCTTTTGCAGCATCTCCCAAATTTTGGGAAGTTGTCTCATTATTGTCATTCAATTTAATGAAGTTATTGATAGTTTCTATGATTTGTTGTTTAACTCAATTAATATTTTGTCTAACTTTCCATGGCCTTTTATTGCATATAATTTTTTATTGCCTTGTGATATTAAATGAATAAATTGAATATCTCTACCTTTCTTCACTGGATTGTGAGGTTTTTACTCCCTACGACAATTTTTTAAAATTTTTTATTTCCTTTATTTTTAGATTTTTCTAAATTCATTTCCACAAAGTTTAGAGTTCCAATTTTTCTCCCCATCTCTCCCCTTTCCCCACCTCATAATACCTTGGATTCGGATTATCCTCAATGTATCCTCCCTTCTATCACATCCCAACCTCCCCTTATCCCTATCTTCTCTCTTTTCTTGCAAGGGAAGATAAATTTCTATGCCCCATTACCTGTATTTCTTATTTTCCAGTTACATTCAGTAGTAATTCTCAACATTCATTTCTATTCCTTGAATTCCAACTTTTCTCTCTCCCCCTCCCTCCCTACCTATTCCCATTGAGAAGGTAAGCAATTCAGTACAAGCTATATATATGTCATTTTGCAAAAGAATTCTGTAATAGTCATGTTGTGTAAGGCTAACTACTTCCCTCCATCCTACCCTGTCCGTCATTTATTCAATTCTCTCTTTTGACCTTGTGCATTCCTGAAAGTGTTTACTTCTAGTTAGTCCCTTCTCCCATTTGCCCTCCCTTCTATCATTCCCCTCACCCCACTTGCCCCCTTCTCTCCTACTTTCCTGTAGTCTAAGATAGATTTTCATAGCAAATTTAGTGAGCATGTTACTCTCCTTAAGCCAAATGTGAAGAGAGTAAACTTTGCACCATTCCGTTTCTCCCTTTCTCCTCCCAATATGTTCCTCTCTCACCCCTTAATATTATTTTATTTTTTGTGGGTATAATCTCTTCTGATTCAACTCAACCTGTACTATCTCTGTGTGTGTGTGTGTGTGTGTGTGTGTGTGTGTGTGTGTGTGTGTATTAATCCCTCCACCACCCAAATATTGAGAAAAGTCTCAAGGGTTACAAAAATTATCTCTCCATGTAGGAACGTAAACAATTCAGCTTTAGAAAATCCTTTATGATATCTCTGTCCTGTTTACCTTTTCATGATTCTCTTGATTCCTGTATTACAAAATCAAATTTTCTATTCACTTCTGGTTTTTTTAATCAGGATTGCTTGGAAGTCTTCTATATCATTGAGTGACCATTTATTCCCTTGAAGTATTATACTCAGCTTTTCTGGGTAGGTGATTTTTTGGTTTTAATCCCAGTTTCTTTGATTTATGAAATATCCTATTCCAAACCGTTGAGCCCTTAATGTAGAAGCTGCCAGATACCGTGTTATCCTGATTGTATTTCCACAGTACTCTAATTGTTTCTAGCTGCTTGCAATATTTCTTTTTAAGAACAATGCATGTTTATTTTATTTTTTTTATAAATTTATTTATTTAACTTTTTACATTCATTTTCACAAGATTTTGGGTTCCAAAATTTTCTCCCCATTTGTCCCCTCCCCTGTCCCCAATACACTGGACATTCTAATTGCCCATATCACCAATCTGCCCTCTCTTCTATCA
>CM053774.1:53048005-53116332 GCA_028658325.1 Potorous gilbertii | reverse complement strand
TCCCATAATTTTTAAATTGTCTTTGCTGGGTCTGTTTTCCAGGTCAGTTGTTTTTCCAATGAGATATTTCACATTCTCTTCCATTTTGTCATTCTTTTGGTTTTGTTTTGTGATTTCTTGGTTTCACAGAAAGTCATTGGCCTCCATCTGTTCCATTCTAATTTTGAGAGAACTATTTCCTTCAGTGAGCTTTTGCACCTCTTTTTCCGCTTGGTTAATTCTGCTTTTGAGAGTTTTTTTCTCCTCATTGGCTTTTTGAACCTCTTTTGCCAATTGAGTTAGCCTATTTTTCAAGGTGCTATTTTCTTCAGCATTTTTTTTGGCCTCCTTTATTAAGGTATGAACCCGTTTTTCATGTTTTTCTTGCATCTCTCTCATTTCTTTTCCCAGTTTTTCCTCCACCTGTCTGACTTGATTTTCAAAATCCTTTTTGAGCTCCTCCATGGCCTGAGCCCATGGGGTATCTCTTTCAGATATTTGGGATACAGAGCCTTCGAATCCCATGTCTTTACCTGATGGTAAGCAGACCTCCTTGTCATCAGACACAAATGGAGGAATGATCTTCTCAAGAAAATAACCATCTATAGTCTTAGTTCTTTTCCCTTTTCTGGGCATTTTCCCAGCCAGTTATTTGATTTCTGAGAGTCCTCTCTACCCCCTGGCCTAGATCCACCCGCTAGTGCTTGGGGTCTGAGATTCAAATGCTGCTCTTCAGCCTCAGGGCTTTTGGGGGCAGGCCTGACTGCTCTTCAATGGGGGCTTATCTGCTGGTTCTCAGGTGGGGGCAGGGCTGCCTCTCAGGCTCAGTTCCCTCACGGGGTTTATACAGAGATCCTTTGTAGTGGAGCTGGGGTGGAGCTCCAGCCTGCTCTGGGAGTCCCTGGCTGAGCTGTTTCTGCCTCTGGCTGAGCTGCCTCAGCCTCTGCCACAGCAGCCGCTTCCCAGGGGGTCCGAGCCCGGGAGATCCCCTGCTCCCCTCTCAGCCCGTCTCTCTCACTGACCTGTGCGTCTGTGGGTGGAGGGACCTTCGCGGCCACCCGGAGATTCAGGTCCCTGACGCCTGCTTGGGTCTGCTGGCTCCTCTCAGTGCCGCGTGGCCGGGGCAGGGGGAGGGGATCGCTCGGCAGGACAGGACTCCGCTCCCGTGTCCCGGGTACCTTTGCGGTCGGTTTTTCAGGGCTCTCTGCAGCAGAAATCTCCTTCACTGTGTTGCTGCGTGGCTTCCACTGTTCCAGAATTTGTCAGGAGTTCTTTTTACAGGAAATCTATGGGCTGTGGGTTCGGATCTAGCATAGGTGAGTCTTTCTACTCTGCCATCTTTGCTCCGCCCCCGAATACCTTGATTGTTTAGAAGGCCCTCCAATTTATTTTTGTACCTTCGGATCACTTTCCCTTGTCAAATATAAGCAGGTGACCATCCTAATATCACAGACACCATAAACAGCTCTTGCCTTGCCCTTATTATATGCAATGAGTCCGTGGAGATACTCCATGCTTTGTCTAACCTATGACCCACTGCTAATATATCATTTTACTTTTAGCTAATGTATCATTTTTGGCCCTCAAACAAGTTTTATTATCCAATGGGATTTTGTGTTGCTTCTCCAGGGTGTCCAGGTTTCAAATGCAATATCAAACCCAATAAAAACAAGGTCCTGGGGATCAGGGGCATTTCAGATAATGAGGGAGATCTGAAGTCCATTTCATTAGAGGGAGCCATGAGCCCTTTAATATAGTGCTATTGGCTTGGAACTCTATCTCAGTGATTTTTCTTGCAGATTGGATGATTTTCCGACCCCACAATAAGTATTTAAGGAGATACTAAGGGTATTATCCCCATTTTACAGATGAAGAAGGAGTTGTGGTATAGATATTTGATTTCATCACTTCAAATTCAGAAAAATGGCACTTATTCTCCTGAAACAGATTGGCAGTGGGAGAAATATTAAATGTTTAAAGAGCACTGTTTTTCTTTCAATTTGAAAAAAAAGCTTTCGAGTTGATCAGTTTGTCAGTAAGTGCCAAGTCACTCTGGAATCTCAGGGTCACACAGTCAGTGTGTGTCAGAGACAGGACTTGAATGATATCTGTCTGGATTTATGGCTACCTCTCAATTCATTGCGTCATACTATCTTTAATGAAATCTATTACAACTGAGGGATAATGAGGTTAAATATCATCTATAATTTATATATGTAATTAATATGGGAAATGTGATTTCTTACAAATAAATCTCCCTTATACCTCCAATGCTCATCAAATTTGTTCCTCTTTATAAACAAAAGGACATCTCCCACCTCTATGCCTTTGTCCTTCCCTCCATACCTAGAATGTTTTCTCTCTTCAGTTCTATTTCTTGCTTCTTCTCAAGGATCAGCACAAGTTCTATCTACTTCAAAATCCTTTTCTTGATTCCCCCTTGATATTAGTGACTCCTGCCAATCATGTGTATTTATTTTGTGTATATCTTTTACTTACTAAGCTGTGAAGATTTTGCAGTTTCACAATAGAATATAAACTCTGAAACAAAAGAGTTTAACTTTTTTTATTTGCCTAGTAAATGCCAGGCACTCAGTAAATGCTTATTGGTTGATTGATTGAATTAAATTTCAACAGTTCATAGGAATCTGTCAAGCATACAGACTAATTATCAAGCTCAATATAAATTGCTAAACAATGAAAGCTCACAGAGAGAGGAACTTGACAGGTAATTGCAATTGCAGAGGTCTCTCCTGAAAGTTATAAAATACCACGTTCCATTTCGTAATGTATCACATGACAATATTTCTGAAGATGTCAAAGAGGAATTAAGGGTCATCACATGACAGTCAGTCTAATGAGCAGAAACCCTTTGACACTATCATTAGTCCCTATGCCCTATCAAAAAGGAGAGTAATTGGTACTTACTGATGAACTGATCAGCAAAGGGACCCTTTCAACCTAAAAAAGTGCTATACAAGCATGTAACATTACACATTAAAGAGCTATCAAGTGCATTATCTCATCAAGTTCTCACAACTCTATGAGATGAGGTAATGCAGGTTTCATGACCCTTGTTTAAAGATGTGGAGAATAGCCTCAGAAAATTTAAGTTTCCTAGCATTTATCCATTTAGTGTTAGTCCAGGACTATGAATTGGGATTGCAGAGACTCACTCCAGTGATTACTATTTAGGGGGAAGGGGAGTGAAGGGGTAGTTATTATTTTATATTGTCTTTTTTATACATGTTCTACAAGGTGCAAAAAATGGGGGAAAATATCTCCTTTCATTTCTGGTATCACTTTATCTGGACCCCTCCTTTGCAATTACTATGATATTTGAATTAAATTTATTTTTATACCTGCCTTTATCTCCTATTAGAATGCTAGAGGACAGTCATGATCTCATTCTATCATCATATCTCTAAAATCTAGTATTGGGCATTTGAGAAGGGCCAAGAGTAATATGAGCTCAAGGGGAGGAAAATGGGGATGATTAAGATCAGGGAAGTCTTCATGAAGAAAACAGTTGTAAAGTTGGGCATGCATAAGACTCCATAGGAAATAAAGAGATTTAGAGAGACATTCAAAGTAAAGAAAACAGGATGAATAAAGATGTGAATGTAAGACCACATAGGCCCTGTTCACACTATGCAAATATCTAAATCTAGTATACAGAGTGAGTACAGAGTACAGAGACAGGTAGAGTACCAGCAACATCCAACTTAGAGAAATATAAGTCAAAGCTCAGGATCAACAGAGACAAAATATCTCCATCAAACCTTATCTGGGTAATATTAATATTTGTTGAATATTTCAGATTCATCACTTAACTAAACAAAGAATTAAGGACTTCTCAAATACATTCTGAATTATAGTCAATTCAGGAGCAAAATCAAGATTAACTTCTCTAAATATTGATTATACTTTAAATATATGTCCATGGTATGTGAAGTATTTTTCCTATGGAATGGAAACCATTCAATAAGAATACTGGTTGGATGTGAGAATGTTTGGGCCAAAGAAAAGAAAATGTAAAGGAATATAATAACTGTTTTAATATACATACATACAGGCATACACACACACACACATATATATATATGTATATGTATGTGTATACATATATGTGTATTCATCCTTCATTGCCAAAGAACACCATGCCATCAGAGAAATAATGACATGACTCGCACTTGACTTTGTTTTGAGTGAAGGAGGGCGGTGCAAGTCACCAGCCTCACTTCTCCTCCAGAGGCATCTGAATCCAGTGACCAGGATGCTTGGAGATGACAGAATGAGGCAGTTGTGGTTAAGTGACTTGCCCAAGGTCACACAGCTAGTGAGTGTCAAGTGTCTGAGGTGAGATTTGAACTCAGGTCCTCCTGATTCCTATACTGGTGCTCTATCCACTGCACCACCTAGCTGCCTCATATATATTCATATAGAAGAGAAACTGAGACTGTTCTGCTTGTTTCTAGTAGGGGAAGGTATGGTCAACATAGGGAAGCTTCAGTGACAAAAATTATAGCATTAAAAAAGAATAAGTTAAAAACTCAAATGGGCCTCTACAGGTGGCAGTCAGTCAGTCAATAAGTATTTATTAAGGACCTATTACATGCCTGACACTATGCCAACAAGACTGTCATCTGAAGTCTTCAAGCAAAATCACCAAAAAATCAGAATTGAAAGGTGAGGTAGGAATTATGCTTATTTTACATAGTCTGGGATGGTTTCCTTTTAGGAGGAAAGTAGACACTGTTGCCAATACAGGACTGGTCAAGAGGATAGTATAACCCTATAGATGAGGAATTAGTGTTCTCAATTTTTACCAGGGTTCCCACTGCCCTGTAGGATGTCTTTCTGACTATTGTCTGAATTCACAATGAAGGAAAGAAGTGTCATTGCTTAATAATCAAATGTTTTAGTCCTGTTTAAATCTTTTTATTAACTTTTAGTTAATATAGTTAGTATAATATTAGATTTTAATCTTGAACCTAAATGACTGGCTTGGCTCTAATTAGGACTGACCTAGAATAGAAAGGACCTCAGTAATAATCTATTACTCCAAAATATCCTTGAAAAGGATGTTTCTCTGAAACAGTGAAATGAGGTCACACAGTTGCTGGGATGGAAAGCCGAAAAAAGACATTCCTGCCCTCAAAAAGTTTGTAGCCTTATGGCAGAAACAGGACATGCATATACTTAGGTAAAATACAAAGTGGAATGAGGTAAGTTTAAAGGGAATTTAGACAAAGGGCTATGAGAAGTCTGAGGAGGGTAGAAGGGAGTTACTGAAGATTTCTGAGCAAAGTTACATTATCAAAGCTAGTGAATGGGGAAAATAATTTTTTCATCATAGACATTTGAATATAGCTTAAAATGAGTGTTTCTCTAATTTTTCTAATGACATCAACATTAATGGAAGCAAAAGTTGTATGTGGGCACATCTCAAGTATATTTTCAAAACCTTCTATTACTGGAAGGACATATTCACCTAAACAGGAAGATTACAAGGCAGCTCACAGACTAAACAGGAAAACTCCAGCCAAAATGCTTAGAGAAAAGAACTGGAGGAGGGAAGATAAATAGGTTAAAAAAAGACAGAAGCTATTAGGTAAATAATAGCACTTGGGAAGAGTTTCTATGGATGAATGATACTGATCAGACTGGCACTCCATCAAGCTGACCGTTGGCAAAAGGTGAAGGGTACATGAAAGCTAGGAAATGAATATTTTCCCACAAATCCTTTCTATGCAGCAGACTTATTTTTTCAAAATGATTCTTGGTTATTGAAAGTTATCTTTGTTTGTAATCCACATATCTGATGCATGCTGATGCAAGTGTACTCCTTCTGGGTGCTGGTGGAGGAAGAATTAAATAGGTTAAAGTTTTAAAGGCTAATTTGGGTTATTTCTCAGAACATGCGTCTGGCTGCCAAAAAACCAACTGATCAAGGCCTTTAGGTAGTCAGTAATTTAATTAAGATCAAATTAGAAAGCCTAATTACCTGACCCAAGAAAGTCAATATGGGCATCTGCTGTATTCATGCCAGAATGGACATCTGACTCAGGGTTTGATTCTTTGGAATATGTGCCAGTTACTTCAAGAAAATTTTGACTACAGTTTTTGGGTTTGTATTCATTTTCTTATTTTTCAGATGATCCAAATATATATTTTTAGTCTGTGAACAGATAATCTATATGGTCATTTAGTAATACATTATCTGATGTTAAAATTAATAAAGTGAGAAATCCCATTCTTCTGGTAGAATTCTCAATAACATGTTTTGGAGAACCTTTTCATCCCGTGCTCTACATCAGAAAATTAATTAGTTTGCTTGTCAATATGAATAGATACTTGAATCACATTGTGTGTTGATTTTTCCTTTACTTCAATGCAAAACTATTTAAACAGGAATGCTTACCTGAACTGGGTCATGGACATTCAAGAGGAGAAAGGAGAGTGAGGTTGGAAGATGAGGGATGGGAAATTGAAGGAAAACAAAGAAGGGAAGGGGACAGAAGAGCATTAGAAAAGGGATAAGATTAAAATAGAAATGGATTAGGTTATTTAATAAAAGGAAATGGGAAAAGAAACAGAAAGCAGAGGGAAGAAAGAAAAGAGGGAAAGAAGGGAGTTAGAAACTGTACAGAATAAAGAGCCTAGAAAACACAGTATGGGAAACAATCTAATTTTCTCTATAAGAATTGGTACTGGACCTCTAATTTCACTGTTATAAAGTATTACTCAGTGAAGAAGTCCCTCAGCCAATGTATTTTTCACCTTCTTTGCACCTAATACTCTTAGAAAGTATTTTGACTACATCTAGGTGTCTCAGGTGATAGGGTGATGAATCTGGAAAAGACCAAAATTCAAATTTGACTTGTCACTTATAATCTGTGATTTAACCTCTCTTTGCCTCAGTTTCCTCATCTATACAATGGGAATTATAATAGATTTTGAGAGGATAAATTAAATAAGATTTATAAGGTATTTTGCAAATGTTAAAAGCTCATCATTGCTACTGAGCATGTAAATCACTTTTATAGGGTCACATAGCCACTATGCAACAAGAGAACTTTACCTATGCATGTCTTCTTGGCTCTAAGACTAGTTCTTTGTCTACTACACCATTCTGCCTTTATCAGTAACAACACTGGAACCAAATTCATCAACTAGTCCAACATTTAACCTGCATTGTTTTGAAAGAAAAAAAATCAGTTCAACCTATCTCCATACTGGTTACATCAGTCTTTCAGAAAGATGCCTGAGGCTCCGACTTATGCGACCTGTTCAAGATCACATATCTAAAAAATGTCAGAGACCGAGTTCAGAGCTGGATTTTTCCTATTGTAGGGACTGAGCTTTAACCACTAAACCACAGTATCTCTTCTTTGAAAGACCATGGAATTATAGAATCAATTCATTGATATGAAAAAAATGGTTTGTTCAAGATCATGCAGATTTCAAAGCTGATGAGTTCTAAGTAGCTTTGTTCAATGGCCTTTTCAAGACTTATGATTTCCAACAACAACATGAAAAAAATTTCACAGCTATATGCAATTAAATCATGTGCCCCAACACTAACCTGGAATCTTAAAATTATCATACTTAGCTTTTTTAACTGTGAAAAGGGCAAATTATGGCAGATAACAAGGGAGTTTACTAATCTAATGAAAATGAGCAGCAGTCTCTTTTAATTTAGAACACAGTAAGTCACTGTCCCTATAGCAATAAACCTTTTTTTTCGAGATTACCACCAAGAGGAATAAATATGAATACCAACTTTAAATAGTAGACAATAAATAATTGCTATTTAAGTCACAAAGAATACCATACAATGGGCTACCAAACTGTTTCTCACTTAGTGCTCAGAGATTGTAAGAATCTCTCTAAATTTCCTACTAACAAATAGAAAGGTAATTTCTGATTATCATTCCAGGGTAGAGAAAGCTGGGAGGACAAACAGTTATGTTTCTGCTCTCAAACATACTTTTCCTTGTGCACACTTTCTACCTGATTATCTGGCTCACAGTAAACGTTTAAATGTTTCTTGACCACCTGACTACAGGGTGACATAAGATAAAATAATGGTGAGAAAGAATATTTTTGTGTGATATGAACTCCTTTAGCAGTCTAGTAAAACCTGTGGATATTTTATCAAACTACGCAGTAAGTGAAGAAAATTATCTAGTGTCATACAATGAATTAGTGGCAGAATTGAGAACCCAATGTTTGGTAAGGTATAGAAGAATGATATCAAACTCAAATATACATATAGGCCATTAATCTAAACATAAGGATTCCTGTGGCCTGCAAATTAACTTAATTTTAGGATATAATATTATCTCTTGTCAACCACAGAGTTGTAAGAAAGACAAACAAATTAGGTGGTAAGAATGCTTTATTTCTCTATAGCTGGCAGCATGCATGTGGAGCTGCAGGCTGAACTGAGCTCACTTTCTAGTTAGATTGCATGCAGTATAAAGACAAAAAATGCAAAATTGAGAAAGCTGAGTGGTAGTGCCCATGTCCTGGATCAATCTAGTATTGCTAAAGTTCCTTGGGTTTAGTTTCCATTTTTCCAAGAAGGGATCTTTTCACAAAAGTCATGAGAGGTCCCAGGATACATGGAGCAAGGAAGAGGGTCAGTATTGATATTGTGAGAGTTCTTTTGGGGTGAGTGAGGCAGCAGAAAACTCCTTGTTGTCAGAGAGTTCCAGTTTGGCCTTAAAACACTGTCAGTGAAAACAAATTTTAAAGTGGTAGAGAGTCTTACTCTTCCTCAAAGAGTGGAAAAGGGAAGTCTACCCTGTTTTCACACTATCTTTTTTAATTTTTTAAATTTTATTTGGTTATTATTTCATAAACACATTTTAATGTAGTTCAGACAATACTCCAGAACTGGACCAAGGGAGACATGTTTGACATCTCTGCTATAGAGGACAGAGAATTGATTTTGGAAGTAGGAGAGATCTAAAAGTGACATTTGACATTTACTATTTTTGGAATCAAGAGCTATTTAATTAATTTCTCTGAGTCTCAATTTCCCAATTTATGACATGACCATATGGAGACAATGATAACTATTAACTTCCTAAAGAGGATATTGTGAAATGTAGAGGGAACAATGCTTTCAAATTTATACGCACTATTTAAGCAGTTTCTATTTTTCTCCCCACTATCTTTTGATTATTGGGCCTTTAAAGTAAAAATAGAATTTGGATAGACAAAGAGAAGAAGAAAAAGGGCATTTCAGTTAAAAGATCACCAATACAAGCACAGCACTGAAAAGCTGTATTTGCTGTAATGACTGAATATATGAAATTAGAGGAAAGAGATGTTATTAGTCAACATGAAGAAGGTAGAGCAATAAACATTCTCTAAAATTATTATACAATCTCACTAACTCAGGCCCCACTCATAGAATTTAGAATAAACATTATAGTATACTTAAAAAATGAAATACAAGTTTGGAAATAGTTTATTTTGGTTTTAATAAGAGCTTAAGTGAGATTAATCCCTCATCCTCTCCCCAAAATAATAATTAATTTGATAAAATTCAAAAGCATAGATCTTGTTGGAAGGGCCTCCTCTGGGGATAGTCCCATTCTGAGATGATACAAGGAATTCTTCTGATAGGTTCCCAGTGTCTGATGTTTCCCCAAAAGTAGTGATAACCAAGAGTCAAGAAGATAACTTTCCCTTATAGCATAAATTACGAAACTTTGAGATAGTTCTCCTTTTTCCTTTCTTTCCTTTCTTCCTTGGTCTTTCAGAACAGAATATACTTTTCAAAGTTTTATTGATGTGCTTTACTTCATATTATATTATTATTTACTCTACTATATTATTATTTATATTATCATATATTGTAATATGATTTATTAGATATTATTACAATATATAATATTACCTATATTATTACATATTAATTATTGCTATCATTTTATATAAAGGTTGGTGTAACAAAATAAAATAATAAAATAACCTCATCAGAAATTTTTATGTACTATATCACATCTGTAGCTCCTCTCAAACTTTGTCTTGGGTATTTTTTCAATGAACACAAATTAATTTTCCTCTGCCCATTGAAAAAAAGAGAAATGAAGAACAAATTCATTGTAAAAATTATACACAGTCAAGCAAAACACGTTTTGCTCATTGGCTACGTACAAAAATAAACATGTCTCATAGTGCATCCTAAATCAATCACCTCTCTGCCAGGAGGTGGATGGTATATTACATCACTGAGTTTTAGAATCACAGATGGTCATCATGTTCATCATAGCACTTCACAGCTTTCACAATTGTTGATCTTTACAATATTGCCGCTGTTGTTCTATAAATTCTACTGATCTTCAGTTTCTAACAGTCTTGAAAACTGTCCATTTTCATAATATCAACAATAGACTAAATTGTTCTTCCGAATCTTATTTCACTCTGTGTGAGTGAATGTGTCTTTAAAATAATTTATTCGCTTGTTTCTTGTGCCTCATTTCTATGTCTTAAAATAATTTATTGCTCATTTCTTACAGCATACACTAGACTGTCTTATTGATATACCTCAATTTATTCATTTAATTCTCTTTACTTTCTAGTTTGTTCATTTTGTTTTGCTTTGACCACTACAAATAGGCCTGCTATAAATATTTTTTGTATATCACCCTTTCTCATTTTTCTGATTTCTTTTTGGTTCTACAGTTGAAAGAGGTATAGTTAGGTCAAAATGCATATTACATATATATATATATATATATATATATACATATACACACACATACATACATATATACATATATGTATATATGCACACGTATATGCACATATGTGTGTATGAGTATATATAGTATGTGTATATATATACACACAACATATATGTGCAGCAATGTTTTCTATATAGTTCTAAATTGCTTTCTGGAACATTTTTAACTATTTACAGTTAATAAAGTGTGCCTATTTTTCTATAGACCCTCCAGCGTTTACCAATTTCCTTTCTTGCCTTTTTCCAAATATAATGGTTCTAAAGTAGAATCTCTGAATTGCTTTATTTTTAATTTTTCTATTTAGGAGTGATTTAGAATATTTTAAGAAATGTCTACAAATTATCTGAGTTTCTTCCCTGGATATCTTTTATATCAGACCATTTATTGAATGAGTAATGGTTCACATTCTCATATATTTGAATTCGTTTGTTATATAATGAGATAGTTATTGGAGAAAATTACTGCAAATACTTTTGTCTGGTCTATTATTTCTCTTCTTAGTTATTTTTTATTTGTTCCTGCAAAAAATTTTTTTGAAAGAGTATATAATCTTTACATATATATATATATATATATATATATATATATATATATATATACACACATACATACATATCCACGTTGTTTTTTGATCCTCTACATTCCCTGTTTGTTCATGAACTTTTCTACTATCGCTATATCTGATAGGCAATTTCCCTCCCTTATTTCTCTTTGTTTAAAACATGACCTTTCATGTCTAGGTCACATTTCCATTTGGATCTTATCTTGGTCTAAGTTATGAGATCTTGATCTAAATATAATTTATCCCATACTGCTGTCCAATTTTCCCAGCAGTCTTTGTTTGGGTTTTTGTTTTATTTTGTTAAATAATAATTCCTTATATCAGTAACTCTAATATTGGTGTTTATCAAATACTAGGGTACTAAATACATTTGCTTCAGTATGCTGTATGTTGAATCTGTTTTACTGATCAGTCTTTCTACTTTTAACCATGTACTCAATTGTTTGAGAATTACTATTTTGGAATATAGTTTTAAGATGTGACATTGCTAGAACCTATTTGTTTCCACTTCATTTAGTTTTGCTTAATATTCTTGATGTTTTAGACAATATAGTAACTTTTGCTTTTTCTTTAGTTCCATAAAGTCATGATTTGACACTTATGTTGGTATGATATTGAAGAAGTAAATTAATTGGGATACTATTTTAATTTTATTATAATGGCACATCCTCTCTATAAGAAATTATTTTTTTCCAATTATTGTCTGTATGTAAACACTGCTTTGTATTTGTAATATAAATATTTGTGTGTGGCTATGTATTTCTCTTATTTTCTTTATAAGGTAGACTCCCAAGTTTTTATACATTCTGTAGTAATTTTACATTAATTTTTTTATATCTTTTCCTACTGGGCTCTGTTTGTATTCAATAGAAATCCTGATGGTGTGTGTATATATATATATTTGGCTAATATTTTGTTTCAATTAATTTTATTTTTTTTTTAAGGTTAAGTATAACACATCATCTAAAAAGTCATGATATTATTTTGTCTTTTGTTTATTCATTTAATTTATTTTTCTTGTCATAATTATGGCTGACACATCCAGTACCATGTCAATAAAAGCAATAGTCAATAAATATGTATTAATCACCTAATATGTGCCAGACTCTGGCTAAAAGACAGTGATGCAAATAGGAAAAAATATTGGCAGTGTTTGGTCTTAGGAAATTTACAGTCTAATAGGAGAAGACAGTCCACAAAAGACTCTGAAAAGGAGTGAGGTTTCCTTCTGGAAAAATCAGAGAAGTTGCAAAATATCTGGACTGGATAAAAAAGTGGGTGTTTTGAGCTATGCTCCCTTGTTAAATGGAGATTTAGAAATTCCTGTCTCCACCACGACAGAGGGTGGTAATGAGGTGGAATCCCAGGTCTAATGGGAGGAAATAATGAGCTTCCTAGGGAATTGTAGAAAAGTCAGAACTTCCAAAGCAGTTTTGCAAGATGAGAAATGGAATATATCAATTAAAATTGTTGATAATGGATATACTTATTTCATTCTTGATTTTTTTAGAAGGGATTCTAGTTTATCTTCATTACATATACTTGTAATTTTTAGATTAGATACTTAATATTTATCATTTTAAGAAAATCATTTATTCTCATGCTTTCTAGAAATTTTAACAGAAATATGTATTGCATTTTTCTGAATTACTGATATAATCATTGATTCTGGTGACTTTCTATTAAGAGTTATTTAAATTTATAGTTTTCCTAATAGTAATCCAACTTTCAATTTCTAGTATAAATTCTACTTGATCATAATGTATTTTCAGTTTGATATGTTGTGTTATTTCTTGATATTTTATTCAAAAATTTTGTATGTGTTAATGAGAGCCATTTTTCTGTAGTTTTATTTTTCTGATTTAAATCTCCCTGGTTTATATATAAAAACTATACTTGCATCATCGAAGGAATTTGTTAGAATCCATTGTTTTTGCTATTTTGGGAAATAGTTATACAGTATTGGATTAAAATTTTTCGTAATATTTGATGAAATTCTTCTGAATTCTATCTAGATCTAGAATTTTATTTCATTTTCCTTCCCAATGGAAATTCATTTTGTGTTTTTCAATTTCTTTCTCTGAAATTGAATTACTTACATTCTCTATTTTTTGTTCAAACTGGAATGTAGTAATATGCGTGTGGTGGGGGAAGATCTCTCTCTTTTACACTTCCCTTCTCTCTTCTAAAAATCATTCTTATCAACCTTCTATAGCTTTTCTATTTCCTTTTCTGAACACAGTCAGATACTGAATTGTGTGAGAATAAGTTTTTCATGGACATTTAAAGATTCTTAAGACATTTAAAAACCAGAAGTTCTCAGATTGAGAGTCAAGTATTGTCCTCCTAGTGGGTAAGGAGTTCTTTAGCTCTGTTATCTTTTGAGAAGAAGGAAGACTTCTCTGGACTTTAGGCCCTAAAGTTACACTATGAGGAACTAGGAGATAGGAATCTTACCAACTCTCTTAGATACTACAATGACTTATTGGGACAAAGAATGTTTGAGTTGAATGGGACATATTTTTCTGGAAGCCCACCAAAGTGCCCTTACATTCCTGGGGGATTCTGGGCAGTTTGAGTATATTATGTTTTTGTAATTGTTCATTGTTTCTTGTGAGTCCTTTGTGTCTCCTGAATTTTCTTGGGGAGGGTGGGTGGAGTTGGGGAAGGGAATGAAGGTTATCCAATACCTTCTTATTTCACTTTGAGTGATTATGTGGGATTTGAAGAATTTGTTACTCATTTTTGGGGAAACTGAAACACCAGCCATACTTAAGCTTTATTTTGGAGGTGATTCTGGATTAATTCCAGGTGGAGGCAAGGAGCCAAAGTGAGATTGTCAGCACTCCAGGATCATCTGAATCTGGTCTGTGTGAGCCCAGAATCCTTGGGGTGATGAGGGAGTCAGGGGGAAATAGGCCTGGGGCAATGGTGACAGACAGAATAGATGTGTAGGGTCTATTTAGAAAGATCAGCATTCTTTCAATATGCCTTCTATATCAAACTTCAGGAAATAATTTGTATACATTGCAGAGATTTTATGCTTATTCTACTTTATATAGCTTAGCCCTATTGTGAATTATAATTTTTCATTTGCTTACCTCATTGAATTTATTAGTATCCATTTATATTCTGGTTTATAGTTTTCACAGCACTTTAAAGTAATAAAACTGCATTTAAAACATTCCATAATTCAGATTTTTTTCAGTAAGCCTGACTGGTCTTCTCACTCTGCCTTTTTGAGATTTTACCATAAAATGTCCTCCAATTCATTGCCTTCCAAACATTTTTTTGGCAATGCCTATGCGTATAAGCGACTCTTAGTCATTCTACCTAGTCTCCTCTGTTAGATTATAAAGTTATAAATAAATGTCTATCACTGGATACAGGGGCCATGTTTCCTGGCTTTACAGTCTGTAGTGCTAAGAACAGTTGAGAAAATAGGTACTCAATACATTTTGCTTATGTTGAAAATTCTTTCAGTTAAGTTATGGCATTTTTCCCAAGGCAAAGTTTGGAAAGAAGCTTCTTCCAGTTTTCTGAAACCAATACTGTTCTTGTTCCTTTTATCCCTTACTTCCTCCCTCTTTCAACCTTCCCCTCCCCCACCCCCATTACAATGCCTGCTTGGGAGCATAATCAAGTCTAGGTGTATTTCACTCCTCCTCCATGCCTCAAAAACTTCTTTATTTTCTTTCTTTTTATATTCTTATAATAGATATCATTTATAAAATGCTGCATCTTTAAATTCCATTGCTCCTTTCCAAATGAATTAGTTTTTTATTTGCTTCTTGTCTTTCAGCATATTTTAGAAATATAGGTATAAATATCATTCATCCTAATAAAATTCATTACGAAATCACATGATACAGTCTTTAAAAAGTGTTCTTTCCAAACACAAATAGCTATATGTGCACCCATCATGATAAGAAATGCACAACTATTATTCAGATGAAAGTGTCTTTATGTGCCCTGAAGAATTTATAAAGGGAAGCCCTTTTGTCCACTATTTAATGATGCTTTGTCTACAGTTGAAAATTTAATGAGTGCAGTGGAAAAAACATCAGATTTGAATCTTTGTTCAAATCAGAGATGATCTTTGTTCAAATGCCAAGTCTGCTATTTGGTATATGAATGAAATTGAATGTCACTTAACCTCAGTTTCCTTATCTGTAAAAAGAAGTAGAGGAGTAGAGTTACTATATGATCTCTGAGGTTCATCTCTCAACCTATGATCCGAGATATTCAGGAATATTTAGTGAAAAATTAAAAAAATGAATTAATAATCACTGGCATTACATAGTGATTCATGATTTGCAAAATGATGTGGATACAAACAGTGCTCTAAGAGTCATAAATAATTAAGATTGACTTTCTAAAGCCCCTGATTTATTTTTTTAACCTGAATGTGCCTTAAAGTTTCCCCTTAGCACAAAACTTCTCCTTATCCTGGACATAAAATTTCTTGTCTCCACCCCTCATACCTCCCTTATCTTGTGTCTTATCCTGTGTCTTTCTCTTGCAAGACATACTCTGGATCTCCAACTCCCTTAAGGAAACCCTAAAATCATACTATATAAGTTTGATCCTTTTCCAGGTCTTTGTTTAGCTCCTTTCTAAATCTCAGGCCCACTGTTTTTGCATCATTAAAGCTCCCAATGGCCAAAGAAGGTCAACAATTTACATTTTGAACCAGCTCTCCCATCTCTCTCTTCAACATTGTGGTCCCAAAACTCGGAAGTCGAAATATAAATTGGACTTCTGATGATCAGATTCTCCTAGCCAGTGGGAGAAGAGTTAATTAAGTGCACTTTTCTTTGTCCTCTTCCCCAGACTTTTCTGCTCTATCTCTCTCCCTAGCAGAGAGACCCCTGGAATACCCAGACACTGCCAGCAGAGTCTGTAGCTTCACTGACTTCTGGGCAGGGAGTTGGACTGTGGACCTTCTTGTAAGAGGATGCCCTTGCAATGTATCAGTCACATTTTTTTCTCCCCTCTTCCTGGGGTGCTGCGAAAAGTGGTGAGAGGCTACTTGAAGACTGCTGGGAGGAAATTCAGGGAGGAAAACTTAAGGAAAAGTGACTATTATTCCATTGTAACACAGCCTGACCTAAGTATAATCTAGAAAAGTGATTTGTGAAGGGGATTTCTGAACATAACAAGTTAGTGAGAAATTTGGTCAGCAAAACTTAAAGTAAAGGCATCTTGCTCTGCTTGAGCAGAATTTTTTCTCTGTATTGTTCCTTTCCCTCCCCCATGGAACATTGGGGGAGGCTGGCAGGTGGGCCTCTGCACTTGGTTTTCTCTGAAGTTCCCTGAACCCCAGTTTCAGGGTTTCTGTTCCCTGTGTTGTTTCCCTCCTTGGGGTACCTTGGGGAAGTTGAGTCGGTGGGCCTCTGAGCCTGGAAAAAAATTTGTAGATATTAGTTCCTTCTCCCTCCCTATCCTTTTCTTCCCCTCCCTGAGGGATATGCATTTTCTAGTTTGTTAAATCTCAAAAGCAAAAGGGAGAAGAACTACAGCTCCTCTCCAGCCAAGACTGGAAGTTATGTAAGCTTCCCTTCTAGACCTAACCCTTTCTCTCCTTTCAGTTGGAGTCATTCTCCAAACACTTGGAAAGGGTTGGAGGTCCCTTTTGGGCCTGACCTCCCAGATCCCATTAGAACAGACAGGACAGTTACAAGGCTCTTTTGACACTTGACAATCCAGGTTTTGGGTCCAGCTGTTGGAGGCCATGGACTTGGGCACATCTTCCAAGGCCTATCTGGAAGGGTAAGTCTACTTCTCTCAATTCTCTCCTCACTAAGAAATTGGGAGAACTGTGGGTGCTCTCTTCCCTCTGAACTCCAATACTTCCTGTCCCCACTTCCATGCCTCCAGGATCACCCTTCTCTTCTGGACTGCTGGCCACCAGATCCTTGCAGTCAGACTCAGTGGGACTTCCCTGAGAGTTGACACTAAGTTAGCAAAAAAAAAAAAAAAATTTTAAATCATGAATTTCTGGATAGTAATCTTTTCTTAAAGTGCTAAGAATATTGGGCCTCAGAAATTAAAATGCTATCACTAGTGATTATGAATCCAGATTTGATTTGTTCAGTTAGGGTCTAAGATATGGTCACCTGGTTGGTAATTAATTGGTTTTGTTTCACATTTTAAATACATAGTAATTGCTTGTGGTATGGTTATATTTCTGAATATTTTTATATTGTGTAATTTGCTGTTACCTATGTTAGAAAAGCAATTTCTCTTATAATCTAGAAGTCAGATTAAGAATTCTACTATCTGATTATGAGGTTGTTAACTAAAATAAGAATTTGGGGAACGATCTAGTCATCAATTCTTCTCAAGCCTATGTAAAGTCTTCTGTGTAGTGGAATTTCTAACTGAGTGAAATTTTAAAGGCCTGGTAAATGTATTGGGATAAGGCTAGTTCAATTGGATGCGTTTTTGCCTTGGGGGAAAAAACGAAAACACCTGAATTTCCTCTTCCAGGTAAATAACTATTGTTACTTAGGAATTTGTGACTATTGAGAACTTTGGTGTTATTGCACTTTGGGGATTTGTGATATTTAAAAGATATTTTTTACCAACTTGGTTTCCACAGAATAAGGAACTGGCAAAACTACAATGTTATTATAAGAGTTTTGGTCACTCTGAAAGGAAAAAATATAAGATCAAGGACAGTTTCAGTTTCATCTTCAACACCTTAGAGCCTGGCACAATGCCTTTCACATAAGAGGTATTTAATGAAAAGCCTTGTTGAAAATCTCTAATGATTGATTATATAATTGTGGTGATGACGAGAAGTACTCTAAATGAAAGAGAGACAATATTAGACATCAGAGCATACTAGAGCAGAAATCAGGTCAGTTTGATATGTGTGTATGTATTTGTATTTGTGTGTATGAATGCACATGTGCATGTATGTATATAGGCACCCACATGTACACATATATGCACATAAATATATGCATTGTAAATATACATGCATATACACATATAGATACATGTTCATGTGTGCGTGTTGCATGTATGTGTATGTATCTATGTGCCACATGCACAAATATATATGTCACACATACATACACAATTCATGTATATACGTAATATGTAAGAATGTATACATACATATGTACACACACATTTATTTATTATTTTTATGTCAGAAGAATACCTAGCTGTTTTAGTGGATAGCTTGCCCAGACTTGGAGTTCAGGAACCCAGGAACACGAGTCCAAATCTAGCCTGAGACACTTACTAACTGCCAAGAAAATCCCAAAATAGGGTCATGAAAAGTTAGACACGAATAAAAAAATGTCTGAACAACAACAATAACGTCAGAAGATTGGAGAAAATAATTCATGCTTTTAATACCACTATGTTAGTTTGACAAAATGTGAAAATTATCTTTTACTGGATAAGTAAATACTTCTTGATTGTAAAATACTTACATTTTGAAGACTAGAAAAATTCATAGGAGAAAAATGTTTCACCAAATCAGCCTTACCTACAGTATTTTTGTTGTTGTTATTTCATTATACTTCAATTCAGCATCAAACTGATTACAGAAAATTATGTAAACAAGTGGTTGTTAGTTATATTTTCAAATATTTCTTGAGAGTTTTCACTCCTTTTAAAAACACAGTTGAGGAAGGTTGATTTGAGGATTGACATGATCAAACCCACTCTGACCCTAATTTCATTGTCAAGTAAATTACCCATTCCAACAGTTAAAGATATGACCTCCATATTCAGAAATATTTTGAAATGTATCAGAGGTGAAATCTAAGGAAAGGACAAGGACAAATTTCAAAAAAGCAAAGGAAAACACTGATGGGGGAGGGAGGTGATAAAGTCTCCTTTCATAAGTTCCCTGATTAGTCATTGTACAATTAGATGCAAAGGTAGTCATTCTTTGTGTAAATCAGTTATTTTATGTCTCTGTACAAAATGAGTACAAAAGCACATGAGCACTTAAAGAAATAAATTCCTTTCCAGCATTTTAAACTACCAGTTATTATGTTGTTGTTCAGCCATGTCTGACTCTTCTTGACCCCATTTGGGGTTTTCTTTGCAAAGATAATGGCCTAGTTTACCATTCTCTTCTCTAGCTCATTTCACAGATGAAGAAATTGAGACAGAGTTAAATGACGATCTCAGGGTCACACAAACAGATTTGAACTAAGGAAGATGAATCTTCCTGAATTCAGGCCCAGAATTCTATCCACTGCCACAGCTAGATGCCTTTGGTAGAGTTAGTTAAACTTTAATGACTCAAAAGTCCACAGACTTTTGAAACAGTCTTTCTCAAACATCCCCACTCTGTTTTCTCCACTGAGGACTTAAGGAGGCTATGGATAAAGATGTTTCAATCATTTATTAAGCACCTGCTATGATTTGAGTAGTGTACTAAATGCTAGGGATAAAAAACAGAGACAAAAGACAATCCCTGACCTCAAGAAGCTCACAATCTAAAGAAGGAGACATCGAGTCAACATGTTGTAGCATGGTAGTGCTTCATTGTGTGATTTGAAAAGCGACAGAATAGAGATTTTTAGCTTTTCTTCCCCTCACACTTCTCCAAAGAAAACTTTATTTCCTGCAAAGAGGAGAAGCAAAAAGTAAGGCCCAGGGACCACCACTCCTGCTCTTCTCAGAGAGATGGTATACTAGGCTAGAATTACATCTATCTGCTCCCTTAAACATTTTTAGTCCATGGGATATAATTAAGCTCAGTCTAATTTCTGATCTCTCCATGTTATTACTGGGGAGAAGGAGGCACCATGTTTTATATTCAAGGCTTTATCCCTCTCTTTCCCACCTAAACCCAATTCCATAATAAACGCACAAAGCAAATACCAAAGAAGCCCAATTTTTCCACTCATAGCAAAAAAGAAATTAGAGAAGGTATACACAGGGGAGTATACATTAGACAATATAGAGTGAAGGAGCCCTCCCATTGGGAGCAAGGTAACTCAGAACAACAAAGAGAGAGAGAGAGAGAGAGAGAGACAGACAGAGACAGAGAGAGACATAGACAGAGACAGAGAGAGACACAGACAGAGAGACTGAGAGTTTTGTAGACTAGATCTTGCCTGAGGTGATGTTCTCCAAAGTCTCTAGTGTAGCAGGCTAGGGATAGCCTGTCATTTCCTCTCCTATCTTACCAGAGTCTTTTCCTTCAGCAACTAAAGTGGGATTCTCCTTTTCCTGCTTTGCTCTTGAAACCAGAAGCCAAAAGCACCCAAAGTGACTTAATATTTGAGAAGTCCCAAAGAAAACTGAAGAAGGCTGGAGCTTCTCCATTCTCCCCAGCTTTGCCTTGCCCTTAATGCAGAGTGGGTCATTCATCTCCAACAATAAAATAAAGCTAAACTAATTCTACTAAATGTTTTGGGAGAGCTAATAGTTTAAAATATTTCACATCATTAACTGTTCATTTACTTTTAAATACAAACATATAAAATGATGGATTTATATATTGAATAATGACTACCTCTTTGCATCTAAAAGGGCTATACACAAATAAATACCAAAAGGTTATATACATGTAAGTAGGAAATGATTATCAGAAGGAAGGCAGTTGGAAGACGATGTAGAAAAGGCCTCCCATAAAAGATGAGATTTTAGGTGGGTCTTAAAGTAAAACTTGGAAATCAGTAACTGGAGTTGATCAGAGAGAACATTCCAAGCATGGGGTACTAAGAGATGAACTGTCTCATTCATGAAACAATGAGGAGGCCAGTGTTACTAAGTCAAAGAGCACATATTGGGGGTGGTGAGTTTTAGGAAGGTTGGGATGGTAGGAGGGGCTAGATTATGAAGGGCTTTAAATGCCAGCCAAAGAGAGCATTTTGTATTTGATCATGGAGACAACCAGAAGGCACTGGAATTTAGTGAGTGTGAAGAGTGGGAAGAAGTGAGAGGGTCAGACTTGAGCTTTAGGAGATAATTTTGGTGGTTGAATGGTGGGTGGATTAGAATGGGAAAAGATGGGAGGCTGGCAGACCCCCCAACAGGCTATTGCAACAGTGTAGGCATGGGGAGATGATTGATGATTGTAATAGTTCAGGCTTGAACAAGAGACATTGATGGGATCAGAGGAGAGAAGGAGGTCATTTTCTAGAGATGTTTCAAAGGTGAAATCAACAGACCTTGGCAACATATTCAGTATTGGTGTGTGGGGTGAGAAATAATGAGGTGTCAAAGATGAATCTAAGTTGAGAGCCTGAGATGATGGTGTCACCCAATACAGTAATATAAAACTTGTGCGTGGAGGGGGAGATAACGAGTCAAAAATCATTGGATTAGAAAAACGTTCCAATCCCACCTCTTCACTTAGAAGCTACCTGAACACTTTATCATGGTAATGTCATTTTGGTACTCTACAAAAATGAAGGACAACAACCAATCAACCTGAACTGAAGGAACTGTTGCTTCATAAAAATGAAAAATTGAAAAAAATCATTAAAGATTTTCTTTTCTTTTTTTTTTAAAGAAGCTGAATGATTTGACCAAGATTACATATGTAGTAAGGGGAAGAGATGGAATTTGAATGCAGTTGCTGTGACTCCAAATCTACTACTCTTTCCTCTATATCATTCTACCTTACTTTGCAGCTGCTGGGCATATAATATATAGTGGGCACTTCATAAATGTTAATTGACATACACTTTTATAGACACTGTTACCTTAGTGTCTTCAGTTATAAAATGAGGGCACTTATTTATACAACTACTCACATTTCTGAAATTCTGTAATTCGAAGTGTTAGGATGCTTTTGGAAGGTATTTCAGAGATTGTCTACTATAATTTTATGCAGAAAATAACCTCTAGTATTTCAATGAAAAAAATAGAGACCAATCTTCTATGATCTCCTTCTTCTTTGCAATTGAACATTTCAGATAGTCTCTAGGTTATCCCCCATTGTTTCTTTGTTTACTCAAATCTCAAACCAAGACAATCCTTTCTGCTTTAAAGAGTGGTTGTGTCTTTGATCTCATTGTCTATGAAAAATTCATCCTTCAATTGTCTTCTCACTTTCCCTAATTTTTGATTTCCTTTTTGCTTAAATGAGTCACCATTCTAAAAAATAAAAACTTACAATAAAAACTCAATAACAACATTGACTTCTTCCTACCATCTCTTCAAGCTGTATCATTCCATGTCTTTCCTACTTTTCAGTCACATTCCTACTAAATGCTGCATACAGCCATTGGATCTACCTCATTTCCTCTCAGTCCCTCCTCAACCACTTGATATATTAATTTTGACTTTAATCAGCAATCAGAACCATTCTCTTCCAGGTCATCAGCACCTTTCTTAGGCTAATTCCTAGTCCTCATCCTTGTTGACATTTTCATGGAATTTGACAGTGTTGTCTACCCCTTTCTCCTACTTTCTCTTTCAAGCATTTTAGTTTCTATGCCTCATTTGGCATTTTCTCTCTCTCTACCTTCTCCTTCTAAGTCTTTTTTACTGGATCATGATCACTATCTCATGTATTCAACTATCATCTCCATGCAGGTGACCTCAAGTAAATAAATACTCAACTTCATTGTCTGTTGCTGACCCTCAGGCATTATTACCAACTAGCTTTTGATGAACATCTCAAACTCAACACATCTGAAGTATAACTCATCCTCTCCTTCAAACCAAACATTCTTCTCAACTTCCATAGTTCTACTTTAGACAGCATCCTCCACCTAAGTCATCCAGATTTATAACTCTGGAGACATCTTTGATTCTTACTTTTCTCCCTTCCCCATGTTCAATCAGTTGACAAGTCTTGATGGTTCTACCTCTATACTCTATCTCACATAAATTCCATTTCCTCCACAAACACAAATAGGATTTATTTCTTTTGGCCTATACTACTGTAATAGTTTCCCAATCAGCCTCCTGTATCTGAGCTCTACTCTGTCCAATCCACTCTTCATATAACATACAATATGATATTCTTAAAGAGCTGGCCATGTTATTCTTGTCCATGAAGGTTCTAGATTGAATTGTGGAGGCATCAGTGGAATGATAATCTCAAAGTAGAAGCAGAAAGACATTTTATTCAAAGTGATAGAAAAAAATTATTAAATTAAGGAGTTAATCCTTTAAGCACCTAGGAAAAACACCAGTAAAGGAACTCTAAAACTTCTATAAGAATCTTCCAACATCACTGCTTAAACTATATATAGAGACTTCAACAAGGCAGCTAGGGTAGTCTCTTTTATTCAGACTGCCCTCAGGCATACAACCTACATAACAATGTAGGTCTCTAGATAGTTGTTACAAATGATGGAGGACTGTGAAACAAGTGCTCTTTATAAAGAGTCCTGCTCTCCAAGTTCAAACAGTGGTCATTACTGGAGCTGAATTTGAGAGAAATCTTTTGTCTACTCTACCTTCATGTATAAAATTTTCTAAAATTTCTTTGCCTCTAACAATTCTCATGCTAAAATAAACAAATACAATGACACTAAAAAATGAAAGATGAATAAAACGAAGATCTGGTGGCCTGGAGGATAATGATAGAAACTTTGTTATCTGGCATTAACTCTCCTACAATCTCTCTCCAGTTTACCTTTTCTAAATTTTTACATATTATTTTATTTTAAACGTTCCATGTTCTAACTGTACTTATCTACCTGTTCTTATCTATAATATTCCATCTTCCACCTTTATATCTTCATATATGTGTGTTCCTATGACTGGAATGCATATCCTTCTCCCCATCTTAAATTATTAGAATCATTGGCTTCCCTTATAACTTCCTTTATATACTTTCCTTCTACAGGAAACCTCTTTTGTCTCTCCAGCCCGACCATTGCCTTTCTCCCAGGAAATGACTTTGTATCTATTTTGTGTACAGTAAGCACTTAATTTTCTGTGTATATCTCATTTTTCTCCGTTAGAATGTAACCAAAGACTTGATAAGAGGCACTATATTGTTTCTGTCTTTGTATTCCCAACACCTACCACAGCACCTGGCACATGGTATATGCTCAATAAATGCTCAAAGAATTGAATTAGATACAAGATTTATAGCATAGAGATCAATACAATCTGTCACTAAAATCAATAAGTTTAGATATGGAAGTTTCAGGGGGAAAATTGAAGGATGCTGATAGATACAGTTCTACTGCGATCAATTTAGTTCACTTCTTTCTGTCTAGTAGTTATTCCCTGGGCATGAATGAGGGTCTCACATTAACTCTTCCCAGGCTACTAATGACCATGTTGATATACTTGTAATAGTGGTCGTCCATATTATTATAACTTTGACTAAAAGTGCCAAATTCAATCCAAAGCAATATTTTATGCTCACAAGCGAAATTTTTAATTAAATCATTTTCATAGTCCTTACATTAGAAGAAAATGACTTAATTTTGGATTTCTTTTTTGGGGATGGGCATGAGGGGCATATATTTAATCCTTGAAATGCAGGTGTACTAAAAGAAAATACCTCCAAAATCTAGGAAGGAATACTTTAAAATAGATACTAAAGAATGAATATTGCAAAGTAATTAAACAGCATAATACAGCGTGATACAAGATCAATACACTATCAAGATCAGAGCTGGATCTGTATTGGTAATAATATAGCTCATGCCTATTTCCATCATATTTTCGGTACCAATTTGATAATGCAGCCTATTGTTTAGTAGGGGGTAGGAGATTGCTTCTGTCTCTAGAGTGCAAGTAAAGCTTGAGAGTATGCATGACCACAGAAACTACTGTGAGCTGTTCTGGAGAGCAATTCTGCATTATGTGCTCCATGCCAATATTTAAAAATAGATGCCAGAGAGTTTTCATTCTTTAATATTTCATCTAGGAACATAGCTCTTTACCTCAAGTTGTTCTCTTGATAGAAAAGGCAAATGTGTATATACTGTCAATTTCCTTTTATATTTCAATTTCTCTCTTCTTTGTCCTATGTTGCATACATTGGGCCACATGAAAAATGGTGAAGTGAAACTTCTGTATCATCAGAAAGATTTCAAGTTCTCTTCTCTTTTTTCTTTTCTCTTTTCTGTTGTATTTATTTGTTTGTCTGTTTTCTGACAGGGTCTCCCAATCTCACCTAGGTTGGAAACAATCACTCATGAAACTGACTCCACTGCTGATCAAAAAGAAAGCTTTCTCTGTTTTCAGTGAGGTTAATAGTTCAATTATCTTTACCTGTTCCAGGGCTGTCAGCCCCTGAGAGATCACCATATTGGTGTCAGACTTAGTATGGTCAACTTGATCAACTTTAATCATACTGTAGGTCAGAACTCCTGAACTTAAGTGATTCACCATTCTAAGTTTACCTTGGAGCAAGAGCAACATGCACTACCAATGTAAAAAATTTAGTGAAGTTCTGATGAGTTTGGGGCCATTGTTGGGGGTTAAATCATGAGAGACTCTGAAGTTCTTATTGTCAAATTGAATCCCCTTATTATCATTCAATTTGGTGGTAGTTAGGACAAAAGCCATATCACTTTATACCGAACCCTAGACTCTTCTACTATAAAATACTGAAAGAAATCCATTTTTAATTGAGTAAGAACAAAAACTTCTGTGTATTACAGTCATTTAGAAAATGATTAATTTTATAGATTATTTATAAGAAATAAATTTTGTACCATGGCATAAATTATTGTAAGGCACTCCATAAGGTCAAAAACAGAAAGAGACTTTCAAAATAGGGCCATAACCAGGGTGTGGCAACTGGATGGAGTGTGGTTTCTTCTTTATTGTGATATTCCACTGGCTGGCCACTCCCTTGCTAAATGGGGTCAGTGACTCACTTAAAGTCACACAGGCTGTAAATATCAGAGTTGGAATTCAAACCAAGACTTTCTGACTACAAATACAGTGTGCATGTTATTATACCACATGCCTACAGTTAAACACTTGATTGCTACTTATTTTACATAATCTCCTTACAGATTAAAATTTAGTCATAAAGATTTCAAATTATATCCATATGGAAATGCCAAATGCACATTTTCTCCAAGAACAGAATATCAAAATAATTCTCAGTACTACTCATAAAACTGGGCTTTTAATTTTTTTTGTCCTTAGTATTTCTGAATCTGGATAACTTATGAGGATTGTAATGTGATATTGAACTTTTTATGGGGAGGTCAATGAATCCTGGGTTAGTAATGACAGAAAGGCATTATTGCTTACTGGCATCATCGGGCAGGAACATCTCAAGAGACTGGTCAAGGAACACAAATATATTAACATATATGTTAATATGGAGATTAACCATGAGTGATCTGCTGAAGGGCAGCCAAAACTTGTTTTTTAAGATAGTTTTTTTTAATAGCTTCTATTGATTAAGCTTATATATATTCTGAACACAGGTATATATTGATTGTAACAATCAAACTCATTAATGAGGGTATTCCATTCAATAAAACAGATGCCTTCCCATCCCTTTCTACTCTTTTTAATGACTGCTCATAAATTCACCCCTGACATTCTAGAGACATGCCTTGTTTACTTTTGACTTACGTATGCTAGTGGTTCCTGTGGATTTTCCTTCAGTTAAGTTTCCCTGTCACCACGAATCTCATCATCTCATCTTTTTTTTTAACTTTTATATTCCTCTGAATTCATGTCTGACTGTATATCTCTTTTGTAATGCTTCCTTTATGATATTGTAGAATGATTCCACACATCATATGCCAGTATATATTACATTTTGAGTCATTACAGAAGTCTACAGGGATTATATTACAGATACATAGATAGATAGATGTGTTTGTTTTTGTATATGTGTATACACATAACCATATATTATAAAATATACAAGTATACATGGGAGTATATATGTACATATATGTGTGTGTTTTATAATCTTTGTAAACTTTGTGAATCACTCAAAGGAATGGATTGGCATATGATGGATATATATATATATATATGTATGTATGCATACATGTATATATGTGACACATATTTACTGGAGGATTATTTATCTTTAAAAAATGAATTAAAGAAGACCTCTATGTCTTTACTTTGGGAAGGAGTATGGGTCATTAAAATAATTTTGGGATTTTCCCCTAAACAATACAACCTTCTGTCCTCCTCCCATATGTACTATAGATAAAAATCATTAGTTGGTTCTGCAAAAACATATCATTAAGCAAAATAACAAAACTGGAATGGATATAGGAGGAAATGGAAAGAAATCAGACCACTGGAACAATTAATCAATCAACAAGCAAGTATAGTGCCACTATATATCAGGCAGAGTGCTGTGCACTGCACAGGGCTATAAATATAAAGAATGAAATGTGCTATCATAAAGAATCACATTTTATTGGAGGGGAAAATATGTGCATGTGTGTGTACATATATATATATATATGTATGTGTGTATATATATGTATGTATATATGTATATATATATTTTCTTCTACCAATTCTGTTGGGCTCCATCTTGGCAGTCATTAACTGCACAGAGCACTGAAATATGAAGTGTACTTCCCAGTTGGTAAAATACAGGAGAGGAGAAAAAAAACATAGAAACAATGCTTTAAATGTGTAATTAGCCAAAGTATGCTTTGGAGGAGACATGCAACTCTTTGCTATAGAGAAACAGTTGCATTTTATCCATTAAGTTATTGTGAAATGATGTTGGATGGAATCATGCTGTGCAGAGCATGCTTATAATTTTGTTAATTTGTCCCCTTTTCTCACTAGCAATACATTTTTTCTCCTACAAGAAAAGGTTTTCAGAATACAAATTAGATGCCTTTCTTTTGATTTCTAAACATTTTTTGAGACTGATAGTCGATTCATATTTAGTGAATTTAGGCAGTCTTTTCACGTAGTTGCTTGAAGAAATAGTTCCAAGCATGAAATGACAACTTGGGAGAAATGACTTATCACTCTGGTCATTTGGTAGAGCATTTAAGCAAGTATTATAATGATGTACCAATGAGTACCTTTTTTAATTTGAAAGAGGGAAAATTTCCATGTGAACTGCATCATATCACTTCTGACTTGAAGCAAAGAAAGGAAGGAAAGGAAGAAAGGATTTGAATGGAATGGGTAGAATGTATATCTACCCTTCATGCCCACTATCCAGTATAATTCAATATTTATTAAGCATGCAATGTACACAAAGCGTTTTGTCAAAGTCTGGAGATAAAGCAAAACAATGAAAAGTTGTTCCTGCTTTAAATAGCTTACAATCTACAATGAAGATACAACATGTTAATAGATGTGATTGTCTCCAGGATTGGGAAACCTGTTTTAAATCTTCAAGTGTGGCCTTTGGACTGAGTGCATGTTTTACAGAACATAACCTTTTGTTAAAATAATTTATTCTGGGAAGTTTGAATTCAATCCAAGGGTCACACTAGAGGACGTAAGGATGACAATTTGAGGCAATAGGAGAACACTAAAACAACCAAAAGATCAAGAAAGACTTCCCATATAATTAAGCACATTAGCTGAATCATGAAAGAAGCAAAGGATTCCAAAAGGCAAAGGTGAAGTATTTGGTCTTATGAAGACACAGAGAAAGTCTTTCAATGATAGAGTAAGGAAATGCAGGAGGTGATGTCATGTAGGACAATATTTTTTGAGTACAGACTGCATAAAGAAAAACTGTGAAGTATCTTAAAAGTTAGGCTGGAGCATGATCATCAATTAGATCTTTAAAGTCAAGCTGAAGAATATGTATTTCATATTATAGGCAATAAGGGCTCATCGATGGTCCTTGAGCAGAGAAATGGCATAATCACATATTCTTTACAAAGATTATTTTGTCAGCTATAATGAGAATAGGGAAACTATAAGCCAGAATGAGGCTGTTGTAATGACTTAAGTGCGATATGATTATGGCTTTAGCTAGGGTGGGGATCATTTTAGTGAAGTAAATGTGAAAGGGTGAAGTTAAAATCATTGATTTAGCACCTTATGGACTATGTGAGGTGAGGAAAAATAAAAAATTGAAGAAGACTCTGAGGTTTCCAACATGGGTGACAGGTTCTTCATGCTTGAAGAAAACCAGAATGACATCACTATGTCAGAGTCAACTTACACTGTGTCTGACTGGCTCATTAAATTAATACGAGATCAGAAGGCTCTACCACAGGCTGGATACTAATAGTGCATGTGAACATTTGTAGTGAAGAGGTGTCTAAATTTGTTCATCTTGTGTTTCTTTTGAGCTACTGAAATTCTGCTTTCATCATAGAGTGCAGTGCCTTCTTTGATGTGGGCAAACCATGTTGGAGGTTCCTGTGCCAGTGTCAGCCATGTCACACAATCAATTGCAAAGTACTACTGAGAGACCTTATGAGTATATATGTACTGCTTCTTCTGACCTCTTTGTGCCTGTTTTCCTTGAATGATATCTGTATAAAATAGTCTTTAAACAAAATTTGTTTGTCATTCAAACAATGTGGCTGTTTTATCAGAGTTGGGCTCTCTGCAGTGGGGTTTGAATGCTTTATCTTGCCAAATGACCTTCAGAGTCTTCCTCAGACAATTCAAATGAAAGTGATTCAGTTATCTGGCATAGTGCTGGTATAGCATTTAGGTTTTACAGGCATACAACAATGTGGTTAGCACAACAGCTCTTTAGACCTTAAGTCTGGTAGGAAGCCTAATACCCCTTCATTCCCACACTTTCCTTAAAAGATTCCTAAACAACAAGTTAGCCTTGCAATGTCTGCATCAACATCATCATCTGTGTGTGTGTGTGTGTGTGTGTGTGTGTGTGTGTGTGTGTGTATGGTGAGTGGGAGAAACCATTAAACAAAATAAAATATAATACAAGAGAAAAGGGTCTTCTTCATTCTGTGATCCAATTCCATAGTTTTTTCTCTGGATGTGGAAGGTGTTGTGTCTTAGGAGTCCACTGAGAATTTTTTAGGTTCTTGGGGGGCTATGAAGGGCTAGGTCTACCAGAAAAATTCCTCATACACTGTGGTTGTTGCTGTGCACCAAGTTCTACTGGTACTACTCCTTTCAATCAGTATTAGTTTACATAAATCCTTCTAGGCTTCTCTGAAGTCTGCCTGTTCATTTCCTGCAGCACAATAGTATTCCATTGCATTCATATACCACAACTTGTTTAACAGTTCCCCAGTTGAGGGATATTCCCTTCATTTCCAGTTTTTGGCCACCACAAAAAGAGCTGCTATAAGTATTTTTGTACATGTGGGAACTTTTCCCATTTTTATGATCTCTTTGGAATACATTCCTACAAGTGATATTGCTGGGTCAAAGGGTATGCATATTTGGGCATAGTTCCAAATCGCTCTGCAGTATGGTTGGATCAGCTCACAGTTCCACCAACAATGAATTAGTGTTCCAACTCTCCAACTTACATCTTCTCCAACATATATCATCTTTCTGTTTTGTCACATTAGCCAATCTGGTAAGTATGATGTGGTACCTCAGTATTGTTTTGACTTGCACCTCTCTAATCAATAGTGATGTAGAGCATTTTTTATTATGACTATAAATAGCTTTAATTTCCTCCTCTGAAAACTGCCTGTTCATATCTTTTGACCATTTGTCAACTGGGCAATGAATTGTATTCTTGTACATTTGACTTGGTTCTCTATATATTTTAGAAATGATGCTAAATATATCATATAAATACATATATATATATAAATGTCACAGACACTAGTTGCCAAAATTCTTTCCCAGTTTTCTGCTTCTCTCCTAATATCAATTGCATTGGGTATGTTTGTGCAAAAACTTTTCAATTTAATGTAATGAAAATCATACGTCTTGCACTTCAAAATATTCTCTATCTCTTGTTTGGTCCAAAATTTCTCCATTTTCAATAAATTTGATAAATACACTATTTTTTGGTCCCCTAATTTGTTTGTAGTATCAGCCTTTATATGTAGATTACATATCCATTTGACAAAATTCTTCTGTGTAGTGTCAATCATTGGTCTATGCCCAGTTTCTGCCACACTGTTATCCAGTTTTACCAGCAATTTTTGTCAAACAGTGAGTGCTTATCCCAGAATCTGGGGTTCTTGGGTTTATCAAACAGTCGCTTGGTATATTCATTGAGTTCTAGGTCTTGAGTACTTAACCTATTCCACTAGTCTATGCCTCTATTTCTTAGCTAGTACCAAGTGATTTTGATGATTGATGCTTTATAATACAATTTTGAACTGATAGGGCTAGGCCACCTTCCCTAGCATTACATTTTATTAATTTCCTTGATATTCTGGACCTTTTGTTCTTCCAGTTGAATTTTATATTTTTTCTAGCTCCAGAAAATAATTGTCTGGTAGTTTGATTGGTATGGCACTGAATAAGTCAATTATTTTAGATAGAATTACTATTTTTATTATATTAGCTCAGCCTACCCAAGAGCAACTGATATTTTTCCACTTTTTTAGATCTGACATAATTTGTGGGAAAACTGTTTTGTGATTGTGTTCATATAGTCCCTGGGTTTGTTTTAGCAGGTAAATTTCCAGATATTGTATAGTGTCTACAAAGCTTCAAATGGTATTTCTCTTTCTACCTCTTGCTGTTAGGCTTTGTTACTAATATATAGAAATGCAAATGATTTGTGAGGGTTTATTTTGCAACCTGCAACTTTGCCAAAGTTTTTTTTTTTTTTTAATTTCAAGTACTTTTTTACTTCATACTCTGGGATTCTCTAAGTATATCTTCATATCATCTGTAAAGAGTGATCACTGAGTTTCTTCTTTGCCTATTCTAATTCCTTCAATTTCTTTTTCTTCTCTTTTTGCTAGAGCCAACATTTATAGTACCATAATGGACATCTTTGTTTCATCTCCATCTTTTTGGATGTGCATCCAATTTATTCGTATAGCCTATAATGCTTGCAGATGGTTTTAGGTAGATATTGCTTATTATTTTATGGAGATTTCTATTTATTCCTATGCTTTCATGGTTTTCAATAGGAATAGGTGTTGCATTTTGTCAAGAGTTTTTTCTGCATCTACTGAGATAATTATGTTTCTGTTAGATTTGTTGTTAATATGATCAATAAAGCTAATAGTTTTCCTAATATTGAACCAGCCCTGCATTCCTGGTATAAATCCTACCTAATAATAACGTGTTCTCATAATAATTTGATATATTCTTTTTGCTAAAACTTATTTAAAATTTTTGCATCAATATTCACTAGTGAAATTAGTCTATAATTTTATTTCTCTGTCTTGGCTCTTCCTGGTTTAGGTATCAGAACCATATTTGTGTCATAAATAGAATTTGGTAGTACTCCTTTGCCGATTTTCTCAGTCTATATAGTATTGGAATTAACTGTTCTTTAAACATGATAGACTTAACTTGTAAATCTACCAGTACTGGGAGATTGCTCCTAGGGAATTCATTGATGACTTGTTCAATTCCTTTTTCTGAGATGGAATTATTTCAGTATTCAACCTCCTCTTCTGTTAATATGGACAATTTGTATTTTTTAAAATATACATCCATCTCATATACATTGTCAAATTTATGGGCAAAATAGTTTCTAATTTTCTTTTCATTTCTTCCTTGTTGGAGGTGTGTTCCCACTTTTCATTTTTCATATTGGTAATTTGTTTTCCTTTTTTTTAAAACAAATTGATGAAATGTTTATCAATTTTATTGGGTTTTTCATAAAATCAGCACGTTGTTTTATTTATTAGATCAATAGATTTTAATTTCAATTTCATTAGTGTCTCCTTTGGTTTTCAGTATTTCTAATTTGGCATTTACTTGGCAATTTTCAATTTGTTTTTTTCTAGTTTTTTTCAGTTGCCTACTCAATTCGTTGATCTCCTCTATATTTTATTCATGTAGACATTCGAAGATACAAAACTTCCACTCAGAAATGCTTTTGCAGTATCCCATAAGATTTGGTAGGTTGTCTCATTACTGTCATTCTCCTGAGTGAAGTTGTTTGTTTTTATGATTTGCTTTTTATCCCAGTCATTCTTTAGGATTAAATTATTTATTTTCCAGTCACTTTTTGGTTTGTCTTTCGATGGCCTTTTATTGCATATAGTTTTTATTGCATTATGATCTGAGAAGAATGCATTGACTATCCCTGCCTTTTTGCACTGGATTGTGAGGTTTTAATAGCCTCGTACATGGTCATTTTTTTTATATGTGCCATTTACCTCTGACAAAAAGGTATATCCCTTTCTATCCCCGTTCGATTTTCTCCAGAGATTGTTGATTTCTACCTTATCCAGAGTTTTATTCACCTCCTTAACTTCTTTCATGTTTATTTTGAGGTTGGATTTATCAAGTTCAGAGAGGGGGAGGTTAAGATCCCCCACTAGTGTAATTTTGCTGTGTATTTCTTCCTGTAATTCCTTTAAATTCTCCTCTATGAATGTGGATGCTATATCACTAAGGGCATATATGTTTATCAATAATATTGCTTTGTTTTCCATGGTGCATTTTAGCAGGATATAGTTTCTTTCCTTATCTCTTTTCATTAGCTCTATTTCTGCTTTTGCTTTGTCCCAGATTAGGATTGCCACCCCTCCTTTTTTTTTTTTTTACATCATCTGAAGCACAATATTGTCTGCTCCGATCTTTACTCTGTGTGTATCTCCCTTTTTCAAATGTGTTTCTTGTAAACAGTGTATTGTTGGATTATGGTTTTTAATCCATTCTGTTATCTCTCTCTGTTTCATGGGAGAGTTCATCCCATTCACATTAACAGTTATGGTTATGATCCATGTCTTTCCTTCTATCTTCTTTCTCCCATCATCCTTCTCCCTTCCCTTCCACAATGGAGTTTTAATTTCTGACCACTGACTCCCTCAGTCTTCTCTCCCTTCTTTCAGCCCCCCTTCCATTTACTCCCCTTTTCCCTTACTACTTCTTCCCTCCCTTTTAGCCTCCTCTCCCATTTCTTTCCCCTTCTCCCTCCCCCTGCCTTTAGAGTTAGTTAGATTTCTCTACTTAACTGAATTTGTTTTTTCCTCCTTGAATTAAATCAGATGAGAGTAAAACTCAAACAATGCTCATTTTCCTCCACTCTTTCCATCTACTATAATATATTTTTGTGCCTCTCCCTGTGATGTAATTTATCTTTTTCTGCCTCCTCCTTTTCACATCTCCTGTTACAATTCCATCCAACCCTTGAATCGCATTTTTATCATCACATCATTTACTTTATATCCACTTCCTCTTTCTATGTATATCCCTGTTACGCATCATAATAAATATACAATTCTTACGATTAATAAATATTATCTTCCCTTATAGGGATGTAAACAGTTTGCCATATGGAAAAACAAGCTTTTTCCCCCCTGTTTACCTGTTCGTGGCTCTCTTGAGACATATTTGAAGAGCAAATTTTCTATTGAGCTCTGGCCTTTTCATCAGGAAGGTCTGGAAATCTTCTATTTCATTGACTATCCATCCCCTTGCCTGAAATATTATCCTCAGTTTTGCTGGGTAATTGATCCTTGATTGTATTCCCAGCTTCTTTGCTTTATGGAATATCATATTCCAATCGCTTCAATATTTTAATGTAGAAGCTGCAAGATTATGTATGATCCTAACTGTAGCTTCTTGATATTTGAATTGTTTCTTTCTGACTGCCTGCAATATTGTCTTGTTCGCTTGATAGTTCTGGAATTTGGCAAGGATATTCCTTGGTGTTTTTAGTTTGGGTTTGGATTCTGCCTCTCTAAAATTTCTTAAGATTCTCTTTTTAGAGACATCTGAAGGAGTTTGTCTTAGAGCTTAGGCAGTTGCTAAAAGTTGCTCTCACTCTGCCTTCTTGGCTCAGCTCTCATCCATACTTTCTTACATCTCAGCCTCAGAGATTTCATTGAATGCATTATCATTTGCAAATAAAATATCACACACCAACTGTCCCTCCACTTTGGTCTTGGCTTGTAGCCTTTTCAAGCTAAATGATTTACCATCAGTTCAGTAGCTCTCCCTGATGCTGTTTTCATCCTCACTGAAGATATCCAACAACACTGATGAAAACATCATGATAAAAAGCATGAGAGCAAACACACAGCCCTACTTCACTTCACGGTGACTGGGAAAACATGAGAGCATCATCTATTATGCAGAATCCATGCAAGCATGCCATCATGAAACTAGCATATTATACAATTGTGATTAACTTCTCAACCAAAGTTTTTCATGATTTTCCACATGCCCTCACAAATTACAGTATCAAACGCCTTAGTCAGGTCAATATACATTGTATACAGATCTCTATTCTGCTCCTTTTGTTTCCACTGGAATTGTCAAGCAACAAAAATAGTATCAACCATTCTTCGAACCTTTCTGAAGCTACAGTGGCTCTCAGGAAGGTGACTATCCTCCAGATGAGGGAGAAGCCTACTAAGGAGGACTCTGGCAAGAATTTTGCAGACAGTGTTTAAGAGAGAGACCCTCCCACTGAGACCCTCCCACTTAAGCCCATGATTGTCACAGGGTAACTAATTTCCTTTTTCTTTATAGGGATAGAAAATGGATGCATTTTTGATCTCCTGGGAGTTAACTTCCTCTTGTTCATATAACTTGGAAAAGTTCCTATGGTTTTTATATGAATAGTGGACTACTTACTTTGTAAGTCTTAGCTGGAATAGAAGCAACAACAGGCATTTTGCTACATGAGAGAAATTTAATCGCATTCAAAACTTCAGTTGGAAGTTGAGCTAGAGAGGAATTGATTTCTACCTGGTCAAAAGCTTCAGAATGGATTGATGGTTCTCTGTTATGGACATTTTGGAAGTGTTTCATCCATATCCCCAGGATCATGTCCTTTTTCACTAATCAGTGTGGCTCCATTAGCACAGAGTGCTTGAGATGCATCACAAGTCTGGCTCATCAATAGCTTTAGGGCATCATAAAAGTGCTTTGGATTGTTACTTTCAGTGTAAAGCTGAATTACATCTACTTTCTTACTTAGCTAAGATTCCTGCATCTATCTTAGCTTTATTTGCATTTTACTTTTAATGGAGTTGAATTCTGCCTTCTCAGAAACAAAGGAACTATCCTGCTGGTAAACCCTATGAATTTCTAATTTTCCATTTAGGTGCTTCTGAACTGCCTCTTCATTTTTGTCAAACCAATCTTGATATTTCTGACTGTTGTGTGCCAGGTGAGTAAATTCAGTGCTTTTCTGCTCCATTGTTGCCAACTGTATATTGACTCAAATGTCCCTCCAAGTTATCTATAAACTGTTCCCCTTCAGAGAAGCATTCTATTTTGTTGATATTGTCTGGTAGTCATCTTGCCCTGATGCAGTTGCTTTTGTTGAATGAAAATATTTAGCTTGTAGAGAATAATCTATGATTGATCCAGCACTCTTCACATATAGATAGCCTTCATCAATCTCTTGATATAAGTCTATTGATTGTCAATGTTTGTTGCAATAGTGTATCCATGAAATTTCATTGTGTTTAGGTAAATGAAGACTATGTTGGTGAAAAGAGGAGGTCTTGAAACCAAGTCTTCAGTAGAAAGTGACCATTACTGCTTCCAACTCCATATGTCTGAATGATTCCCTGCCATCTCTGAAAATCTGTGTCTACTCTGGTGTTAAAGTCATTCAGAATTACAAGTTTGTCCTCTTTTGGCATGTTGATGATGAGAGTGTCCAGGTATTTGTAAAATTTTTGTTTTTCTTCAAAATTCATCATGGATGGAGCCTCCCTGCCAGTGAAGATCTCATTGTCATTAGTGTGTCATTCACAACTTTTGGGAGATATACAAGGTTGTTGATTAGATTAGTTTTTGTTGTTAAGCCTGTGCCAGTTTCATAGCATTTCCCATCACTGAAGCACTACAGAAAAATGTGTATGCAACTCAGACTTTGGTAAGCTGCCTTTCATTTACCAGCCATGTTTCACTCAGGGCTGCTGCTATTTGGATTTGATACCTGTTAAGTTCTCTTGTAATGAGAGAAGCTTGTCTTTAGGCCTATTGGATTTCATATTTTCCATAAGTGCTCGCATATTCTGTGAACCAATGGTAAGTGGAACCATTTTCACAAAAGCATTTATGTCTGTGTGTGTGTGTGTGTGTGTGTGTGTGTATGTGTGCATATGTGTTTCAAGTGCAGGGTAAGATACCTGCCTCCTTGGGAAGCAGACCACAGTTTGATGAAGCAGCCAATCTTTAGGGCACCTTTTCTAACTCCTTCCTCATGCCAGGAGATGAGCAATGAAATGCTTTAAAAAGGCTGCTTAGACAAAAAGGGTGCTGCCATTCGGCATTGCTTCTTCAGTCCAATGACAAGACAACCTCATGGCCCAGAGCACCTGCATGCAGGGTTGTTACTGCAGCTCCCAATGTATCCACGAACGCTGTTTCATCACTTGTCCATCTCTACAGTAATTTGAAGGAGGTTAGACATGTGAAATAATATGAGTGATGTCTTTTGACTCATGCATAAATTGGATTTGCATAAGGCAGAGTTGCATGAAACAGTCAACTTCATTCTCTCTTCCAGAGTCAGTGGGACCCAGTGGCAAGACAAAAGTCAAGATGAATGGTGATGGGTAAGGATGCAGTGAATGACAATGGCCTCTCCAGTGCTTAACCAAGCTCTAAGTTCTTTACACACCCTGCTTCCAATGCTTTCATGGCCCACTGAAACAATATTCCATATTTGCCTAATCCAACAGAGATAGGCATAGTGCTTGGCATTGACACCCTTCCAAGTCAACAACAGGCTTGAGGCACATTGGTGACTCTCAGCCTGGTCTAACCCATCTACCAAAACAGTTTACTGTGTTGTGTCTGCTGTGCATACCAGAGCTTCTTGGAGCCACAGGTGACAGTTGGATGTCAGTTAGACAACAAAGATGGAAAGCAGCCTTGAAAAGCTTTCAGCAGCCCACTCATCAGAGGTATTAGTGTTCCCTGTATATATGTAACCTGAATCTGGGTAATTAGAAGAATGGAGGTGACATCAAAAGCATAGGAAAGTTTAGATCAATTTTTGGGAAGAAGGCAAGTTCTCTCTTTTATATGAAAATGGTAATAATAGCGAGGGGGGAGATGTTATGTAACACATCAAAGATTGCAAAGGTTTATCTTTTATCATCACAGAATCACACAACTAGTAGGTATCTGAAGCAGGATTTGAACTAATATCCTTGAAGTGTTGTGTTGTACCTTAACTTTGAAATGGCTATGAACCATTCATATCATGCTAAAGAAATATGGATCATGACTATAGGACTAAAAGTCTAAGGGGAGGAAAAGAAGGAGAGAGAGAGAGACAGAGACAGAGACAGAGAGAGAGAGAGAGACAGAGACAAAGAGACAGAGACAGAGAGAGAGCGTTCCATATATCACATCTGGGGACACTTTTCTTTCTTTATATCCCCTATTGAAATGCCCTTATTCAGTCTGGACTTTGGGAAGTTCACAAGTGACTGAGAGCAAATGCTTCCATCTAAGATCTAGGCATCCCCAAACGGAATGGTTTACATTCTGGTTGGAAAAAGAGCATCACTATGATTTTAAGTATGTTTGAATGTTTTTCCTCTTTCCTCTACATGCCCCCCGCTGAAATCAAGTACTTGAAGTTACTCCAAAAATTAGACATGGAAAACACTGTTCCCTCAAAGCCCCTATTTATTATCAGGAAGTTCAACATAGAAAGACAAAAAGATATGGCATTTTCTCCAAGAAGCTCCAAAATATTGGGAATTCTCCAAATTAAAGTATTCAAGTACTACACTGGTTAAAATACTTTAGTGTCAAAGAAACATTTGTTTTGTTGGAACATTGACATGGTAAGAAAAAATTAGGATAATTAAAAAGAGATGAGGTAGAGAAAGAATCAAAAGCAGAAGGGTATTTTTACAAAATAAAATTTCAGAAGAAAATTCCATTAAAAATTAGAATATTTAAAAAGTAATATTAGGAACAATGAGCTTGGAGAAAAGAGTCAAACTAGGAATAAAGCAGGTCTGAGTCCGATTCCCAAGGTGCTCTGTCCTCATCTATAAGTCATTTCTCCATTTTATATTCACGTGACCATGATTATAATTGTAAATACCTAACCAGATAGAAATCATAGAATATCATATCTAGAAAAGTCCTTAGAAAACATGGAGCCCAACTTTTTCCTTTTGAAGGTATGGCCAGAGTGGTGATTTAGAATATAAAGTGCTTAACTTCAGTAATACATACATGTACACATATATTATATATATATTATATGTAATATATGTGTGTATGTGCACTCACACATATTAGCATGCACGTACATATACACATATATACATAAACACACACGTACACACACGTGTATATGTATATATGCATGAGAATGTATATACATATGTGTATATGTGTGTGCATGTACTCGCACATATACATACAAGTATACATTCACATGTATACATACACACACGCATAAATACATGCATGCATACATATGTATGTATATGTGTGTATACGTTGGTGTGTGTGAGTATAACTTTGCAGCAAATGGGGGGAAAGGAGGAGAATGGACTTTATATACATCCTCTGACATTGCAGGAGAAAACAACAAACAGATTGAATCCTTCTATGGTCAATAGGGCTTGAAGAAGGTCCCCACTAGGTTGAGTAAATCCCTTGTAGTGGAGTTTCCAAGGACATGAATTAAAATCACATAGAAATAGTTCAAATGTAGCAATTTGCTCACAAAATCCTGATGGGACAGCATTATCCAGCAACTGACTTTTTTTAAAAAATCAAGTTAAAAACAGAAATGTTTGATAAACAATCAACTGATTAATGACTGATGGATATTAATTAGCTTATGGACTTTACCCTGTTAATTATAGTCTTTCATTTGGTGTTTTTAGACTTACATTTCCTGCCTTCCCCCCAAAAAATATCCCATGATATCATAGATACTAAAGATGTTGACATTTGATAAAAATGAAAATTGGTTTGTATCTTTTGGTCTATTCATGGTTTTTGCCATCCTTCATGTATTATACTCTCACACTGTCATTTCATATAAATATTTGATAAAGGAAAGAAATTTCATGCATCCTCATGGAGCTGTCTGTGTGAGAGGCACCTAAAGAACAGCTATTTATAACTACCTTTTGGTTCTCTCAGGCAAAGACTAAAGCCAGTTTAATGAAATTCCATCCACCCCATCTAAGAAGTAAGTCAGCAACAGAGCTATGGTGTCAAAGACAGCTGAAAGCTCTAACAGACACTAGCAGGAATGTTTGGGGAGTGTCTGGCTCCTGGCAGACATCACAAAGCATCCTTGCATTCACCATTTCTGGGTCAAATCCTAGCCTCTAAGGTTGAAGGGTGTTGAAGTGGGCTCACTACCAGATCATTAAAATCTTCACTTAGAAAAGAAGACATTAGAAAAGAAGGAATCCAGGTATAAGGATATTTCAATCCCTTCTGATTCCAGAGAGAAACTTTTTTAAGAAACTAGAAAAAAAACTTTTTTGTAGCTTTGTAGGAAGTGATTATGATTTCATATCTCTTAACAATTTTTTAAAAATATATTCATATTTTGTATCTATAAAACTCCCCTACTTTCTATGAAATACCCTTTTAACTATGTAGATTTTAAATTATTGCCAGAATTGCCTTTAAGACATTTTTTAAACTTTTCCTTTTGGATTCCAAAAAGGAAACAAGGAACAGGAAAGGAGCCCTATGGAGACGGCAGCCACACTTGAAATGACCTCCGTGAATCATAGTGGAAGTTTTATGAAACATAAATACTTTTCCCCTGACTCTAAAGGGAAATTAATATGTCAAAAAGTGTTACTACTATAGTTCACTGGCTGAAGCAGGAGCTGATCATCTAAGTATACAAGCTATTTTTAAAATTGTTTTATTTTTGAATTACTAAGCATTGAGTCCGCTCTTCCACTTGAAAAACAATAAAAAGAAAACTATTGTAATAGATTAAGTATAATCAAGGAAAATATCCCCATATTAGCTAAATCTTAAAGTGACATTTTTTTTTCCTTAACTAGCATGTTCAATCAGGCTAAGTTCAATAAGACAATGATGCCAAGAAGTCTGTCAATGTCAAACTAGAAAGGGGAAATTCTTTAAGACTGAATTTCAAGAAAAAAGGATGAGCACATGGGTTTTTATGCTATGACAATGTCCCAGAAACTGAGGAAATAATGTTTTAGGTAGCATTTAACCATACATATTGTTCTGTCATGCCGAATAATCTAAATGTCAAATGCAACATTTCATAAGATGTGTAAATAAGTTTGACTTAAAATAATTGTCAGTGAACCTTCTTTTAATGGACATATTTTTATACTTTTATGGGAAAATATGTGACAATAGTCTTCCTTTAATGACTTAGAATTTCTGAAGTATATATTGAGTAAATAATAGAGTCAGACATATCAGTGGCAGGCTCGGGCACTTTCCTAGTCTCATCATTCAGGAAATTGCTTATGGAGAGGACAAGGTGGATCACTATCCTTGGCGTGGTAGGTTAGGGAGCTTCATGCCCCAGCTGATAGATGTTGCAAGTTATACAGCAAGTCTGTGAGTATGTACAGACTTCTCACTTCTAACTCTATTCTCCTTGATTTCTGGTGTTTGTTTCCTCTTAACCACAACAACTGATGTTGTTTTTCTGATTTTGTTTCTGATGTCTTCCCCTGGAAGCTTATCTGCCATCTACTTTGTAAGCATTTTATACATGAATTCATAGGCTGAAATTATGCGAACCCAAGCTCTTTGGAAGAAGGGTTCGTCTTTTGCTTTTTCTGTATTCCCAGAATTTAGCACTGTGCCTGGCACATAGAAGCAACTGGCTGGAGTTCGAAACCTCCCTAAGACACTTAATGGCTGTGCAATCTGAACCTCAGTTTCTGCCTGAGTTTGTTCAAATGTAAAGTGAGAGAGTGGTATAGGAGTGGGGATTATCTTATTCTCACTATCCCCTATTTGGAATAATAATAAAAGCTACCTTAGCTGGGTTGTGAAAAGCAAATAAAATTGAATATATGAATGAATTTGCAAATCTTGAAGTACTATGGAAATACTAGCTCCTATTATTATTTTCAAAGTAAATGCTTAACAAATGCTTATGGCTTCATTGATGAGTTTTTGCAACCAGAAGTCTGGTAAATGGCCTCAACCCAATAAAATATAAGCTACAACATCTACTGTTTCATTTTTTTGTCTTTGTATCCATTAACATCTAGCTCAGTACCTGGCACATAGGGGCTTATAAAAGTCTGTTGAATTGAATCAGCATGTTGAAATAGCTGTCTACCCCAACCCTCTAAGGTCAGTCCTAGATGACAGTCCCCAAGTCCTCCAGATTCCCTCTAGCCTAGTGTTAAGTAGACATTCCTTCTGCTCAATGTTAAAACAAATGCAAAGGATGAATGTTGATGGACCTCCTTTTGGACAGATATATTCAGAGCTTCAAAAAATTTAATGTCTTATTTTTCAGGAAAAGGATTCAAGTTAGTGTCATCTAAAGAGTTTTCCTTACTTTTAGCCCTCCCCTTTCCCCAGTACATACATCACCGATCAGGGGTCTTAGCATGGGATTCATGAACTTGTGTGTGTAGGATAGCCATTTCAATGTAATTTTCTCCCTTTGTAAGACAATGTATTTTATGTTATGCATTTCAAAATATCATTTTGAAAAGAGGACCATAGACTTCAAGAGACTGCCAAAGTCTAAGATACTGGCAAACAACAGACTTAAGGACCCCTGTCATATCATCCTCCAGCCCCAATATACATTTCTGAACCAAAGTGCTCTCATTTCCCCACGGCTTCACAAATGGATCACAGTAAAATTTAATCTTTTAAAGGTTAAACAAAGGGTTCACCCCCAAAAACCCTCAGCTTGTGTGGCAAAATGAAGTCAGTTGGCTTGCCTTTTATTCATTTCATAGGAGATTGCAGCTCACCTCCCAAAACTGACATGCATAATTTGATACAAATGGATTATTTTAGGTTTGGAGGTAAACACAGAACAGAGTTGGCAGGAAATGTAAGTCACCTGTAAGTTATTGAGAAGGTAGTCCCCTCCCTGGGAGTTAGGGTGAGGCTAATTAGCTGGGCAGGCCACATTTTAATTGGCTTGAAGAGAAACAAATGAATGAGTCGAGGATTTTTTTTAACCTTTTCAGCATGACCAATGCTTTAATCTGTCGGCATCTAACATTTTCTCCCCCACCTGGCATAAAAACCCATGGGCTACTGCCAACATTGTAATACTTATTTAATAGGGAGCAGTGGGTGGCAGGCATTTTAACCTCATGAACTTCTCTTATTTCCTGCCAGCCACAGCTTTCACCCTTTCCTTCCTCTGAACTTAGCAGAGTAAGTCATCTGTAAGATGATTTTGCATGCCTCTTACTTTTCAGCTCCTAGCAATTTGCTCCACAAATAACAGAAAGCTTGGTGATTTGCTGCCTGCATGAAGCATGCTCCCCAGAAACTATAATACAGATTTGTCACTGATTTTTCAAACCTTTAGTAATGTCTGTATTTTTATTTCTTATTTTCCTTTGCTCGACTATAACTACAATGTGTTTTCACATTTCACTTCTCACTTCATGTATCTTCCCACGTACTTTCTCCTTGTGGTGAGGAAAAAAAAGATATTTTTTTTGCATTGAACATTTAATTGTTCATGCAATCTATGTGTTGCACACACAGAGACACACTCACACACACATGCACACACACACAGGTTTACATGTGGAAGGACTATGATAAATTTTCTAACATAATAGGGATAAGAGACTAGGTTATGATGATTTAACAATAATAATATTATAAATTTATAATTTATATTATAATATATAATATATTATAATATATATATAATTTATAATAATTTGAAAATAATATTTTCTATATAAGGAAAAAGGTACTTTTCTGCAAGAACTTAATTTTAAATGAAGATAAAAGCCTTGTGGTTGACCAATTGTACCAAACAAAAATAAATCGTTAATGAAAACTGAACAAGGGAATTTCAAAGTCCATTGTCAAGTCAACATTCATTTATCAAGAATTTATATAACAGTCACCTTGCTGAACTCTACCAGCTCTATCTAGTATAAATTCCTGGATTATTTAATAGTAAATTATCTAAGTATTTACTTGTTATGGAATATTAAATCCTAAGGAAGGAAATGAAAATAAATTATAATTGCCTTAAGGGAAAAAATTGTATTTTACTTATTCTGGTATATACAACCTCTAAAACACTGTATATTTTATAGTATCTATTCACAGAAAATTAAATTTTATAAAGTTAAAACAAATTGGGAAAGGATGGTAAATGGAATTTGAACATAAGTATAGTACTTATTGATTCCTGTTCGGTCTCAATAAAAGAGAGAAAGAACAAAAAGAAAATGATTCCTTTGAGCAACAGAAGCCTTTAAGCTGGTCAGAATGGAAGCTGGCAAACAGAAATATTAAATGGGATGTGGCATGTAGAGGTATGCCTCCGAGTACTGAAATTTAGTGGATGCCAACAGAATTTATACTCCAGCATCATGGAAGAAAACAGGCTTAGCACCTAGACAGCAATAATATTTAGTAAAAACAATCAAGTTTCTTCTCAACATCTCCTTCCTCACCTTAATAATAAAAATAGGTCTTCTCAAGTCCCTGAAATTCTCCTTCACCTATCCCCTAGATGCATAATCATAATCATCCTTATATCATTTATATAGCCTCCAGCTACATACATTTATATATAGCAGACACCACAGGGGCGGGGAACCTCTAGCCTCAAGAGTACATATGGTTTGCTAGGTCCTCAAGTCCAGCCCTTTGGCTAAATCCACAGAACAAAGACCTAGAGGGCCAAATGTGGTCTCAAGACTGCAGGTTCCTGACTTAAGCACTTTATAAATATTATTTCATTTGATACAAAAAATTCTGGGAGGCAGAGGCTATTATTCATCCTCATTTTATAGTGGAGGAAGCTGAAGTAAAAAAGAGATGACTTGTACAAGGTCACACAGCTGGTAAGTATATCTTACATGATCAGTCTTTAAATTTGTACTGTCTGTAATAGGCAAAACCAAGTGAACACTATCCTAAACACATTGATAGTATAGTGTTGATATGTAGCTAACTGGTATTCACAGATCTAGCTTTGTTCCCCTTATCTTATTTCAGTAAGGAAATAGATATCCCTACATGCATATGGGTAACGATCCTGGGATTACTACGTTATTTCAAAGTAATGACTGAACAATGAATTAATTCATTCAATTCAATTCTAACGGCATTGGTCAATTCAATTTAGAGTCACATGGCCTGCCCAATGTAGTTGTTTGACTATATTTCTCAGTTTACTGCCATTCATTCCATATTTGCATAATAAGCAGGCCTCAGTCAAAATATCTGGCTCAGTTTTCTCAATTCAGCAAAGATTCACAGAATCTTAGATTGAAAAGAACATCAAAACCATGAATAACATTTCTCTCTATAATATTACCCAGTGATCATAGAGTCTCTATATAAAATGAAGATGAACTCATCTTCTAAAGCAAGCCTCAAATTATAGGAAGCTTATATTATCAAGAAAATTTCCCTAATGTTAACCCATTGAAACTTCCATTGGTAAGTCCTATTTTTCTCCATGAATCCAGTAACAACATACCACAACCACCAAACCAAAACAGATCATCTGTTATTGAAGGCAGATAAAATGCCCATCTCCAAGCCTATTCTTTTCTATATTTTTTGTATTAAACATCACCAGTTGCGTCAAAAGATCTTAGTATTTTATAATTCAGCATCTGGCAAGCGTCATAGTGATCTTCCTCTGGTGAAAGCTGTAAGTGCTCTTTTAAATTTGCCACTAAAAGTGGCCAGAGTATTGCAGATGTAGTCTGACTAGAGAAGAGTACTAAGGGAATGTCCCTTTTTTATTCTGTATATTTTGTACTTATTAATTAAGACTTTAGGTTTTTTTTACTAATATATCAGCAATTGCTTTTTATATTAGGACTACTTTGCCTATTTTTTTCCACATAGTTTATTGGTTGTTGGAATTAATTTTTCCTTAAATCTTTGGCAGAGTTCACATGTGAATTTTTCTGGTCCTGGGGATTTTTGTTAGGACGATTATTGATGGGTTTTTTTTTTTGGTGGTGTGTTTGTTATTTGTTTTTTGTTTGTTTGTTTTTTGTTAGATAGGGTTATTTGAATATTCCATATGCTCCAGTTAATCTGGATAATTCATGTTTTTTAAGTAGTCATCCATTTCACTTATTTTTCCGGTTTTATTTGCATATAATTGGAAAAAATAAGTCCTAGTAATTGTTTTAATTTTACCTTCATTGGTGGAATATTTATCCTTTTCATTTTTATGATAATTTCATTTTCTTTTTATAAATTAAATTTAATAATGATTAATCATTTTTTTCATAAAGCAGCTCCTAATTTTATTTGTTAGTTCAATTTTTTACTTGGTATTTTATTAATCTCTCTTTTGATTTTCAGGATTGACATTTTAGTGTCTAATTGGGTATTTTAAATTTGTACTTTTCTCCTCTTTTTGTTATATCCTGAATTAATTAATCTCTTTTTCTCTTTTATTGACATATGTGTTTAGACACATAAATTTTCTCCTAAGTACTGCTTTGACTGCATCCCAAACTTTTTTATGTTTTCTCATTGTCATCATTCTCGTTAATGAAATTATTGATTGTTTCTATGATTTGTTTTTTAACCCACTTTCTTTAAGATTATTTAGTTTCCAATGAAGTTTTAATCCATGTATTCATCCCCTTTATTGAATTTAATTTTTTATCATGTGATGGTATGAACATGATTTATGCAATATTTCTGCCTTTTTGTCTTTGTTGTGAGGATTTTGTACCATAATACACAGTCAGTTTTTTTATGAAGGTACCATACCCAGTTGAGAGAAAGGTATATATTCCCTTCTGGTCCAATATAGTTTCCTTCAGAGGTCTGTTATAAGTAACTTTTTTTATGATTTATTCATTTCCTTGACCCCTTTCTTATTTACTTTATAGTTAGACTTATCTAGTTTTAAGAGGGTAAAATTGCAGTCACCAAGAAGCATAGTTTTACTGCCTACTTCTTCCTCTAATTCGTTATTTTTTCCTTTTAAGAATTTAGATGCTATGTCATTTGGTGCATCTATATTTAGTATTGATACTGCTTCATTGTCTATGGTGACCTTTAGCAAGATGTAGTTTTCCTGCTTATCTCTTTTAATCAGGTCAATTTTCACTTTTTACTTTGTCTGAGATCATGATTGCTACCCCTGCCTCTTTTTTTTCCACTTCAGCTGAAGTATAATAGATTCTGATTCAGTCTCTTATTTCAAACTCAGCCCATGTCTTTCTATTTCAAGTTTTTTCTGTAAATAATGTACTTACAGAATGTTTTCTATAAAAAAGATGTTTTCTGTAATAATGTATTTCTAATGCTTTCTGTTACCTGCTTCTGTTTTATGGGTGAATTCATCACATTCACAATTTTGATTATTAATTCTGAATTTATTTCTGTCTTTTTTTAATTATAATTTTCTTTATATATATATATATATATATATATACATATATATGTATTTTTTTCCTCTTTCCCTATTTGTTGTAATTCTTATGTCATGTTCAAGTACTGTGTGCCCTCTCATGATTTCCCCACGACTCAAGAAAGTCTTCGCATACCCCTTTATGTGGGATAATTTGTCCCTTTCTTTCTCTCCCTTTCCTATTCTTCAATTGCACCCTTTATTGTTCAAACTTTTTTAGATCATTTCACCATAATCAACTCACTCCTGTGCCCTCTATGTAGATTTCGTCTAATTATACGGTAATGAGTCTTATGAGTTGCATGTATCATTTTCCCACATAGAAATGTAAACTATTTAACCTTAGTTCCTTATGATTTCTTGTTCATATTGATTTTGTTGTTTGTCTTTAGTCTTGTATTTCAACATCAGTTTTTCTTTTTTGATTCCGCTGAGGTATTTTCATCAGGACTGCTTGAAGGAACTGTATTTCATAAAATAAAGTGATTATTTATACAGTGAATGATAATTTTCAGTTTTTCCGAACAGGTTATCTTTGGTTGTATTCCTTGCTCTTAGGAATTCCATAATATCATATTATGAACTTTACATTCCTTTATCATAGTAGCTGTCAAATTCTGTGTGTGCCTGACTATGACTCCATGATATTTGAATGGTTTCTTTCTGACTGCTTGAAATATTTTTTTTTCTCATTGACCTAAGAGCTTGGGAATTTGGCTATAATAGTCCTGGGAATTTTTATTTTATGAAATCTTTAAGCTAAAATCATTGGATTCTTTTAATACTATTTAATTTGTTCTAGGATATTGGAGAAATTTTCCCTTATTTTCTGAATGTGCTATTAAATCTCTTTCTTTGATCATGGTTTTCTGGTAGTCCAATAACTCTTAAATTATCCCACCATCGATTTTCAAGGACAGCTATTTCTCCTATTAGATATTTCAAATTTTCTTCTATTCTTTTATTATTTTGATTTTTTTCATTGTTTCTTGATGTCTCATAGCATCATTAGCTTCTACTTATGCAATTCTAATTTTTAAGAAATTATTTTCTTCAGTGAAGTTTTGTACATCTTATTCCATTCAGTCAATTTGCTTTTTAAGGAGCAATTTCTATCACTGAAAATGGCAATTCTTTTACCATTAGGCCAATTCTGACTTTTTTAGGTGTTTTTATCTTCACCTTTTTTTTGTAAGCATCCTTTGCCAAATTGTTTACTGTCTTTTCAAAATTATCTTTCTTTGATCTCATTTATTTACATATTCTTTCCTCTAATACTCTTATTTGATTTATTTTAATTCAGGAATTTTTGTTGGGTTTATGATCAATTAGCCTTTTTCCTCCTTTGAGGCTTTGATTGTAGATGCTTTGATATTATTAGCTTCTTCAGATTTTCTTGATCTTCCTTGTCATCATACGAGATTTGTTTTCTCTTTTTTTTTTCCTGATCAGGTACCTTTCTTGATGTTTGATTTTTTTTCCAGCCAATTCTTTCCTTAGACCTTGACTTAGATTCTTGACTCTATTAAAGTTGGGTCCTTCCACCCACCTTCCATCATGATCCCAGGGGCCACAGTGGCAGCCAAGCTGAAGAATGCTCAGAGGCCCAAGAAAATATCTGCTAACATGGATGGTCTTCAAAGGTCTGGGGTTCCTCACTCTGCTCAGAAGTGGAAAAAAATGTTCCAAATCAACCTTCTTTAACCACGGTCGATCCTCTTCCAGAATATTTATTAGAATTGAATGACACTGTGATGAGGAGTTCAACTTCTAAGATTAGATAAATCACAGAATCACTGCTTTCCAATCTAAGCTGGTCTTATCCAAAAACTGTCCATCATCTAAAGAATATTCCCAAGAAATTCATCATGAAGTATAAACGTGGAGAGATCAATCTGATGTCAGTGCTTTATCAATGTGCACAAATGCAGCATTGGCAGTTTCACTTTAAGGAGACTATAGCAGCAAGAAATGTTATGGGTCCTTCTTTTACATTTTGTACTCTGGTGGATGGTATTCAATTTAAAACTGGCCTGGGACAAAACATAATAGAGTCTCCATCCAATGTGGCCAAGCTTGCTCTGAATGAGATTTACAGTTGAGTGATCCTGAATGAGGAATGAAGAACCCTCAGCTCTCTAGGCTTGACCATTTTTGGCCCCAAGACCTCAATGAAACCTCCTAGACAGACCTCCCCAAATGACTGTTTTATCCTTCATGAATGATTCCCTATGGTGTCCCATGATTCTCCAAAATGCTGACATCATGAGCTATGAGGAACAACAATGGACAGCTAGAAATAACAGTGAAGCAACCAGAAAGCTTTGGCTGCAAGATGCACCAAAAACTGCAGAAAACCTTAGTTAGCTTCAAAGCAGGTCCATCTCATCTCACCAAAGACTTGTTGCAATAAATGAACATATACTTGTATTAGTATTTTTCTATGTGTATGTAGATTTTTTATGATTAATTAACTGCAAATTATAAAAACAAGTTGTTGTTTGTTTGTTTGTTTGTTTTTTCTTGGCATTGGGGGTGGCAGATGGAGCAGTAAGGGACACTATCCAAAACTTCTGACTTTTTCCAATGCTGTTATACTGGGAAGTTAGAAGATTGTGAAGCTTCCAAGTTGGTGTCATCTGGGGACAGATGTGGCAAATGCTCTCCTGGTCTGCACTCTGCTCCTTACCTGGGAAGAGTCCCTGTTCCCTTGGGACTCAAGTAATACTGCTCTTCAGGGCTCCTGAAAGCATTTCTCTCTACCCTTGAAATGTGACTCAGAAGTCAGAAAAGGCAACAGAATTGACAAACATCTCATTGTGCACACAGTGATAACACAATGTTTTTCTGCAATCTCTTCCTGGTCAGATGCCATATCCCTTACTGTTTGACTTGAGAGCTCCTGAAGCTGCTGTCACTGCTGCTTTTGCCAACTAAGTCCAACAATTGGTCATGCATCCAGGTGGGCTCTGGATCAGTCTCCACCCCTATGTCCTAGTCTTCTCCTTATGACCTCCAAAATTCTTCTGTACTGGAAGGATGTTTCACCCTGAGTTTTTGTTTGCTATGTTGCTACAGAATTCAATTTTTGGCATTCTTTTCAATTTATTTAGAGGGGAATGTTTAGAAAACTGGGCTGTAGTGCTTACTTTATTCTGCCATTCTGCTCCATCCCTGAATTGATTCATTGAGAACCTCAGGTCTTTTTCACATGATCTTTTTTCTAATCATGACTTTTCCTTAACATGCTTGAACTGAAATCTAGTCTTATCAAACATTATCCTATTTCATTTGGTAGAACTCTAGCTTGTTGAGGTCTTTTTTAGCTCCTGGTCCTATCATTAAGGTATGTGTTAACATACCCCATTCCCATGTTCAAACCATATAACAATTTTATGATTTCTACCATAGATACACCTTTATAAAAGTCATCAGTAAAAATGTTGACCAGCACTGGGTTAAGATCCCTGATGCATGCTACCAGAACTATCTATCTAGGTCACTACTAGTCAATTAATCACTGACCTTTTTTTTCGTTCATTTAATCAGTTCCAAATAGATGTTACTAAACTGTCTTTGAGTCTACAGATCTCCATATTATCTTTATGAATAATGTGATACATTTTGTTAAAAGTCTTTGCTGAAATCTTTGTTCATTAACTGAAAATTTTATGTATCGACATAATTTAAACTAAGTGTGAATTAATAAACCAGAAACAAATAAATGAATGAATTGATGATAAAAATAAAATCAGTCTAGAATAATTTTTTCTCAATGGGCCTCAATAAAAAACTTCTAGTAATCACCTTTATTAAAATGTCATAGAATTTGACAGAAATTGAAACAAATCTCACCACCTTAAGCTTCACAGAATCTTCCCTTTCCCTTTTGTTCCAACATAAGGAATCCAGATCTGTAGCACATTGATTTTTCAAAGACTGCTGACAGAAACTAAGTAATTATTTCTGAAAACCGTGTGTGTGCATGTGTGTGTGTGTGTGTGTGTGTGTGTGTGCATCCATAACATTAGTATACAAGAATGCTTCTATTTTCTTTCTGCCATCTTTTGCCATCTTCTTCCGTGTTGCTTCTATATCCGTGGCATAGTATAAAAAGCCCTTTTCCTTATATTGATCATTCAGGGCCAGCTTCAGTCTTGCTCTGAGTCTAAGCATCTGGACTCTATTCCCTTAGATTCATTCATTTCTTTCTTTTTTTTTTACTCATCTGACTTGGTAATTCTATTTGTCACATATCTTTTGTTTTTAATAAGTTAGTTGATGAATTCCTGTATAGCCTTAGCAGTCTCTTCAGACAGTGGTCTGCTTTTTTCCTCATCTAAATTTCATTTCTGAAATGATTTCTTCTTTCTTGAGCTTAATGCATCTTAGGATCTTAGACTTGTGGGGACCTTCTTATTCTTTCTATGAACTTCTTCACACCTTCTCTACCCAAATAAAGAGTTTATGTTAAAGTGCATCTAAGTTCTCTTATCCCTTTTACAGTCATAAACTCTAAATGATGTGGTCGCTTCTCAAATTTCCTATCACTCCTATTTCTGCAATTGGAATTTGGTTTGTTAGAGAAGATTTTGTTCTTCAAAAAATATTCCCCTTGATGTCAGGTACAAATGAGTATAGTGGTGCCAACCTTTGGGAAGGAATGGAAATTTATGATTTGCCATGAAAGATTTTCCGGAAGAAAAATTTGAATTTGCCTGCCTGGATTTGCAGTAATCATATTAAATAAGGCATGGATAAAAATTGTTTATACATCATAGCCTTTAAAAAGTAAATGGCTGATGCAGATAGAATCTTTATGATGTTACAAGTCCATCAAATAGGACATTAGATGGATTGGGGATATAGACAGAGGAATATAAATGTGATGTAGAAATGTGGCAAGAGATATACCATCTGCACATAATCTTTTACCTGGGAACAAAGATACACTCCTAAAGATACACGCCCACTATAAATGTCCATCTTGGGAGCACTGAAGTAAGTCTGTTTTATTTTATGTTACAATGTTTCAGGTGTGGACAAATGGGAGTGCAGTGGTGCATGAGGTAGAAATACAATCTTGCATAACCTATATGGGAAGGAAGAGAAAGCAGTATTTATTTCACTTGCCAAATTAAAACAGAACAGACAGGGGGAGAAGGAAGAGGGAGTAAAAGGAAGGGCAGGAAAACTTGCTCTTGCCTCGGATACTAGTCTACAGAAATGAGAATAAAAGAAGACCAATATACAATTTAGTGAAATTGAGAGGGGGAGGAAGAGACTATAAAAATCATCTGGAGATGAAAGAACAAAGCCAATATTTTAAAAATTAGAAATATAGAACACCTGTGAATTATTCCAGAGACATCGTTAGACAAATGTCAAATAAAGAAAATTAATCTAAGCTTTATGCTTTAGGAAACCCTTCACTAATCCAAGTCCCCTGAAGCTTGAAGAAAGCATCAAATAGGGGTAATCTAATCTAGTCCAACAAAGCACTAAGTTACTAAGTGCAGAACTTTGATCTAGGACAGTCCTAGATAATCTACATGGTAGGAATTCAAAACCAAAACATAAACCATCTCTGCAATCAAGGTGGTCCATGAACTGAATTCTAGGGGAATCTAGGGAGTTTAAGAGGCAGAAGTGAAGTGGGATTACATTTCAGGCCTGGAGGAGAGTTGATTCAAAAACATATAGGCAGAGATAGGATTTAGGCAAATTTGGCAATAGCATAGTATAAAAAGAATAATGTGAAATGTCTGGAAAAGTAGGATGGAACTAGATTTTTAAAAGGTTTATATTTTATCACAGAGTCACCAAATGTCTAGATTCTTAAGTTGGCCTTTTTGAATATGGGTTTTAAAAATATTTTACACCTGTATTTTACTATAATTGATTTTCTTTCTAGTCCTATGCATTTTACTTCATACATTTAAAATATTCTTAGCAAGAGACCTTAGGTTTCACCAGATCCTCATAGGAATGAAGGACCAAAAATGAAAAAAGCAAACAAATAAAAACCTGGAATAGAGAGATGCTTGGACTTTATTTTCCTCATGGGGGTGGTGAGAGATTGAGATAACAGGTCCTACTTGGGATACAGAGATCACTTAATTAGTATTACAGAGGATAGATTTACGTTGTGAGATATGGGAGGTATGGAGTCCAACTAGCAGGCTATTGTAAAATTCTAGGCCAGAGGTGATTAGGGTCTTAAATACAGGTGAGTTAAAAAAAGGAAACACTTTTGAAATATGATGTGGAAGTGGAATGAACAAGACTTGTCACTTTATTGAACATGAGAAATTGTGTTGGATGGGATATGGTTCAAACTCTAGGGAAAGACACAAGATGTTTAGTCACCTGGTAATAAAATAGCAAACCCAGGAAGAGATGAAGGTTTTGGCATCACTTGGTGCTAAAAGTGACATAAATTTAAATATTTCAGCATAAAAATGAAAGAGGAATCTGGGGTTGGCTACTTGGCAAGATCAATCCCTTTTTCTGCAAACTGCTCCAAAGTTTCAGTGTCAATATGATAGAAACAAGGCACCTCTGTAAAAATGTCTCACAGCATTCTCTGTCTCTGGGATGGTCAGGTTATATTTTTGTACTGCAAAAGACATGCCACATTTTCTCCTAGTGAAAGGGCATGTTCCATTTTCCTAACTGGAAAGACCAAGTTTGAAATTATCAACTGAAGGAAGGAGATCCATCTACCGTGTCTTCTTGGATCATATGAGAACTACATATCCCAGCTTAATTTTGGAGCCCAGGCAATTATTCAACACAGGAACATTTAACTGGTCAACATAGCTTATTAATCTTCCAAGTAGCTTGTCATGTCAAGATAACATTCTTATACTTGTACAGCCTACTCATTCATCCTCCTCACAACACACACATACACACACATTCATTCATTCACTTCTACCCTTTGATTTATTTGTAATTTTAATTCTTCCAAGATAAATTACTTTTATGATTCACAATTTTCCAATATCATCAGGAAAATGAATGTTAAATAAATGTTTTTTACAGCTATAAGTAGTTGTGGATATGCAAAATACTGACCATTTCCTCCAAATACATTGCAATCTGATCCTCTCCTACTGTGTAATGCTGAAGACAGCTCATTTTTCATCTTCAGTCAAAAATGTTGATGAGAAAACTCAAGGATTCCCCATCTAGCTGCACGCCAAAGTCTGGGAAATACTCATTTTTGTCTACTATGCTTTTCAGTACAAAGTTGTTTAGATGAATTGCTTTCACTTCTTTCATTCAACAAGTATTTTTTTTTGTACCTACCATATGTCAGGAATATAGAGGTATTCTTGCCATAGATTTTTGATTCTGTATTGCTTCTTTTGCCGACCTCTACTCACATACATCCAACAGCCTATTGTGCATCATAAATTCTACACGTCCAAAAGTGAAAAATTTTCTTCTCGCCCCCTCAAAATAATTCCTCTTTTCTTGCCTTTGCTATTACTGTTGAAGGTATCAACATCCCCCCATCACCAACACTCACAAGCTAAGGATAAAAACTCACACACAAATACTTATATGCATGTATATCTATCTTTCTGCCTATCGATCTATCTGTCTATCTATCTATCTATCTATCTATCTATCCATGTCTATCTATCTATATCTACATCCTCTTCTCCCCTCTGATACAGTCACAGTTCTGGTGAAAGATTGAGTCTGCTGTCTCCTACCTGTACCATTGCAATTGACTTCTGTTTTTTCTCACTCCACATATCTCTTTCCACCTCAGTCTAACTTCCACTCAGTAGTCAAAGTGATCTTAAAGTGCAGAACTGATGTCGCTGTCTCATCTTTGCTTTCTATCACCTTCAGTATCAAATATAAAATCCTTTGCAATTCAAAGCCCATCATAGTTTACTCCTACATTTTAATTCCTCTTATACCTTAACATCTCATTCCCAATTATACCATTGAGAACATCTGGACTTCTTACTGTTCTTTGAATTAGACCCTTCATCGCCCAACTCTGGACAACTTTCCTGGTTCTTCTCCATGCACAGAACACTTTCTTTCCTCATCTTTGACTCCTAGCATCTTTAAATTTCTTTCAATCCCACTTAAAGTCCCCACTATCTGGAAAAAGACTTCCTCAAGCCCTTTTAATTCTAGTTCATTACCTCCAATGTATCTTGTATATATCTTGTTTGTAATGAGTTGTGTGCACGTTGTCTCCCTCATTAGACTGTGAGTTTTTGAGAGCAGGTACTTACTTTTATCTTTCTTTAGATCCGCAACACTGAATAAGTGCCTGGCATGCTATAAGCAGATGATGAAGTATCTTTGCTTATTGTATAATGTCCCAGAACATGGTTGAATCTCCTAGAAGAAACTTTAATGACCCAGAGGAGTTTAACATGACCATCTACATGGGAAACACTACATGAATGAAAAATGATAACTACCTAGGGTACAACATGCCTTTGGAAGGGTAAACTATAGAACCTACCTGTCAGTGTGTATATCTGAGACATACAGTACAAATGTACAAGTTACAGCCATAGGTGGACACAAGGAGAATGGGTAGGATGGCCTTCAGGAATTAGCAAAATTTCTTTAAGGACACCAAACTTCACTTAAACGCAAAAGTCCATTCTTACATATACCAAAATTCCATACTTATTGCTTTATAGGAACAAAGTCTGAAATACATTACTCTCTGAATAATTAAAAATGAATATCAAATATTACTGCAGTCTCTGCCACATAGTAGGTACTAAATACCTGTTTCTTTGACTTAAGTCAAAAGCAATAATAGAGAGACTTGTGGTGAATGTGAAGAAGATGCAAGATATAACTACTAAGCAACTGTGAAGTAACCTATGAATGAAAGGTATCATGGAAGAGACAAAGTTTATTGTAGATGGAGAAGATGGGTTGGTCATATAGTGACAGTGTGGGATAACAACAGCCCGGCCAGAATTTTCCACTGATAGTTTTCCTATATTAGGAGAAAATTAAGAAAGCCTCCTTCCTTTGCTGTAGACTCAATTATATGTTATACAGAATAGGCATATATGGATGGAAAGAAATTTCTAATACAAGTGGGAACTTCAACGGAGATCAAAGATTCATTTGAATATTGATATGACAGGCACTGAACTAAATTATGGGGATACTAACAACAAAATATTCTTTGACCTTAATGAGTTTGTGTTTTGTTACAGGAAATAAATCCCCACATAAGTAAATACAGCACTTTTTTCTTTGTTTTTGACTAGACCTAAGATTTAACTACTGTGAAAAATTCCTTTCTAACACAGATCATCATCATATAAAATATAAATACAACATATTTCTTTTTTGAGGATCACAAGCAACATGACCACCCTTGTGTAGAAAATATCATTTTTAATGACCTTTGAAAGAAGCTAAGGATTCTAAGAGTTGACAGTGGGGCAGGAATACAGTACAGCCAGTACAAGGGTGGGAGATGAAATGACATCATCTCATTCTAGATTGGGTCTTATGGAAGAAATAAAACAATCAGGGGGCAACAGTCTTCAAATCAAAGGGTTGCTTTTTCTGAGAAACTGTTTGTTCAATAAGCATAGCTCCCCATAGCTTTTTGAGTCCTACCTAGTAATTCCTTGCATTGTCATTTCATTCAGTGTGAGGTAATCCCAAGGGACAAAAAGGGACTATTGTTCCCATCCTTCTCCAAACCTATCCTCTCCAGAATTCTATACACATGGAAGTCTGCTTTAGTGTCTAAGATCTTCCACTGGGTGGCAGCTTTCCACCAGCTCACACAATGTTGGCTATTAAACTATGTCTTCCTCCTCCTTCTACTCTAGGTCTACCAAAAATACTAGTTAGGTATTACAATTTGGCATTGAAGAGTTCTGAAGTTGATACATTCCATACTTTACATTAGAAGCATGTGCATGGCACACTGGATAGGGACCCTGACTTTCCATCAGTTCCATATTTAAGTATAGATGTCCACAAAAGTCTACTCCAACATTTCCTATACTATCTTAGAGATGATTCTATATACCTGAAAGCTAGACCAACACGTTGGAGTTGAAAGAATTTGATTCCTGAAGTCAAAGTTTCAAACTCTCATTCTTGTATTGATGAACTGGGAAAGGATACATCTAGTTAGGGAGACTTGAGTTCATATTTTGACCTTGACTACGTGATGCAGGGCAAGTTGTCTAATTCCTGTCACTTTAGTTTCCTTACTGTAAAATGGGGGTAATGATAACTCCTACGTCACAAGACTGTGTGTGTTCATCCTTCATTGCTGAAGAAGACCATGCCATCAGAAAAATGATGACATGACTTGCACTTGATTTTGTTTTGAGTGAGGGAGGGCTGTGCAGGTCACTACCCTCACTTCTCCTCCAGAGTTATTTGAATTCAGTGGCTAGATATTCATCAGGATGACTGGAGATGACCTAGGATGAGGTAATTGGGGTTAAGTGACTTGCCCAAGGTCCCACAGCTAGTGAGTGTCAAGTGTCTGAGGTGAAATTTGAACGCAGGTTCTCCTGATGCCTGCACTGGTGCTCTATCCACTGCACCACCTAGCTGCCCCTAACCTCACAGGACTATGGTGAAGACTAAATGAGATAACATATAATGTGCTTTGCAAACTCTACTTACTCTTTAGCTGTTAGCTGTTATTATTTGTGAATATTTTATTTCCCTGACTAAAATGCAAGAGCTTCAAGGAAAGAAATTATATCACTTTTGTGTTTGTACCCTAGTATTTAGCAAAGTTCCTGGAGCATAGAATGTTTTATAATAAATGCTCGTTCATTGCTTGATTGATTACAAGAAGCTACTTCCTGCTCCAGATGTCCAGGTTCTTCCTACCATATAATATAAACTTCTAAAAGCCTTTTATTTATTACTTAGCTTCACATGGTCAGTGATTCTTCTTCCATTTCATTCCATCTGTCATACTCTTCTACTAGCCCACCTTCTAACATTAGACAAGATACTCTATTAGTTCAAATCTTTTTTCTTATTTGTTTTCCCCTAAATTCTCTTCCCCAGTTTTTCAGAAACACTGCCTTCTTCCTGATAGCCTAGAGAAAGGTGTTCCTGGAGCCCATTCAAGTCTTCTTATAGAGTGGTGACCAATTTGTACTTTTAGCATAGATAGCAATCATGTCACTGTAGTGGAAACAACACATACTTTATTCATACCAACCTTTTCCAGTAATAAACATGTTTTTTTGAAGCAAATTCCTTTGCCCTCCATTATTTGTGTTGATAGCTTATGGGGAGATTGTGTTTGATGGCTAGAGGAGTTTCTGGGCTCACTTAAATATTCATGCAACACTTTTATAGTGTCTTCACAACAACCTAGTGAGGGAGGCAGAAAAAGTATCATTATCTATATTTTATAGTTGAAACTATATGAAACTAAATTAAAACTAAGATTTAATGACATGCCCTTCCTCTACCAGCTTATTAGTACAAGAATCAGAATTTGAAACATCATTCCCTGAATTTGAAAACCAAGTTTTTTTTTAACTCCAAAATTCTGGCCTGGCTTTCAGAGACTCCAAGCCAGGAGAGGATATTGGAGTAGACTTCTGTGGACATCCATACTTAAAATATGGAATAGATTGAAAGGTAGTAGCACCCATAAGTATGTGAATCTACTATTAGGAGAATGATTATTAGGGGAAAATTTTTGAAAATATAGAATGCAGCCTTCCACATATTTCACGAGTGAGTAATATTTTAAAAAATACTCATTCATCTCTGTCCTTCTTCCATTATAGAAAGGGTCAAGATAAATCCTACCTAACTTTGCCAGTTTCCTTCCTGTCATCATAGACTGACAGCATAATTAGCTCACTTTTATTTCAGGGGCAATATATTAACTAGCATTTATATAATGACTTTTGGTCCTTGTGTGCCCTCTCTCTCTGATGTTTTATGAAGGTTAAATCAGACAAAAAGTCAATGTCACATTGTCCCTGGTTAAAAATAACTCCCAACATGCGGAGAGATGTTCGGCTTTCTGTCCTTATAGTTTTGTGTCTCTCTGAGTCACTTTATGTTTGAGACAAAAAAATCAGTATACACAAAGAAATTAAATAAAATAAAGGTATATGTTGTTGTTTCATTGTGTTCAACTCTTTGTCATGTGGGGGACCCTACTATCCATGACATTTTCTTGGTAAAGATGTCTGAGTGGTGCCATTTCCTTCTCCTATGGATTACGTCAAAAGAAGGCTAAGTGACTTGCCCAGAGTCACACAGTTAGTAAATGTCTAAGGCCAGATTTGAACTCAAGTCTTTTGGTTCTAGGTAGAGTGAGCTATTCAGTAAACCATCTAGCTGACCTCTTAAGTACATGATTTGTCTATTATTGGAGAGATACAGGAAGGAGATATTGGGAAACATAGTTCTTTAGGGGGAACTTTCCTCAGTCAATGAAGGAGTTTCATCAACAAGTTTGGTCCCAATTCTTTCTTCTGAGATACTTGCAAAGCCTGCCAGCCCATCTCACTCTCCCTTCTGCAATACTCTTTCCAATAGGCTACAACTTTTAATTTTATTCATTGTTGTTGTTTTTTGTCACAATTTCTTTCCTCCTCATTCTGGGGACAGTCCCAGGCAGGGATGTAAACATTGTTCCCCCCGGTTACTACAATGATATCTCAGCTCTTCTAATGTCTCTTGAACATTGTGCATGTGTATTTTTAAGAAAACCCAGATGTGACAAGTCCACTTTCTGACTCAAAGTTCACAATAGACCCTAATTATTCTTTAGGTTTTGTGGGAATGCTTGTTCTTGTGAACTGTAGTTACAGAATTCCAGTCATTTCTTAAACTCCTACTATGCAAAATGACTTGTAGGCAAATGATAATGTCAGTCATCTCTGATTTAAAGAATTACCTTATGGTATGGAGGTAGTATCCAATATGATGTCATGTACCTACTAGCAATTAAAATTTTTTCTTGACAAACCAATTAATCAAGATGCTAATTAATTTGCAATAAAATTCACAAGATGTTCATAATTATTCACATCTGTGAATATAAACTGTACCCAAGATGAATTAAGAGAATAATAGAAATTCTTGATAAAGGTGATATTAGAGGTAGAAATGACAATTCAAGTCAACTGATAGAATATTATGTGTAAATGAAGAATAGAAGAAGGATGATAGAGGTTCTGAGATGATTGGAGAGAGTGACAGACATGATGTCAGGGAGATTAAAATCCCACTTATCTAAATCCCCTTGCAGACACTTACTAGTGGTGTGACGCAGGACAAGTTGCTTATCCTCTCTAAACCCCATCTTCATCACCTGTAAAATGAAAACAATAATTGTAATAGAGAGATAGCATGATATATTGGCTACAAAACAAGCTCTGAATCAGAAAGAACTTGATTTAAGCCTTATTTTTCAAACATGTAGATTCTATGACTCTGGGAAAGTTATGTAAACTCTTCTTGGCCCTGGCAACTCTCTAAGACTACTACAATAAAATCACATCTATTACATCAATGTTTCATATATAAATGAAATCACTGTTCTGGTTTTAAAAGAATAACATCTACTTCAGAGGGTTGTTGTAAAGACCCATTGTGTCAGTATATGTTAAATGTTTGCAGAATTTAGAGGTATATGTCAATGTCACCTATTAGTAATAGTTCATCTTCTTGCTTCCATAGGAAAACTAAATCATCCCAGCATCTTGAAATATATTTGACAATCTCAAAGTATTTGTAAATTGTTTTTTTCTAATTACCTACATTTTAGTTTAGTGAAATGTAGGGGCAAGAATAATCACATCAATTCAAAACTTTGAAATTAATCTTTGCTGACCATGTCCTTTTAAGGCATGATTTCCACAGAAAGTTATCCCATGTTATAGGAAAATCTATCATCAAATGTCCAAAATTATAAAATAAGTTAAAAATATAGAGTAGATCTGTGATAATAATGGTTAATAAAACTATTGGGTGAGGAAACTCACTCTAAAAATGCATACTGGCTTCTACTTTGCTGTTTGTAGTCTTAGAAAGTGGCCTTGAGATAAATCACCCAGCTAGTACAAATGAATAAATGGCTGGATGGATGGATAGATGGATGAATAGAGCATTCATTTTGTGCTAAGTGATGGGGTTACAAAGAGAAAAGTAAGAGAGCTCCTGCTTTCACAGAGTTTATCTTCTGATGAGAGACAACATATGGAAGGCTTCAGTCACAAATCAAATGGAAAAGTTCCATGGTCCTTAAGGCACAGCAGTAGAGCAGATATTGATATATCTACTGTAAAGACATTTCCACTGATAAAATGATATTATTTTTGATGTAGAACTATTTGATAGGGCTGAGAACTTACTACATACATGGACCCATGTCTTCCTGACCACAAGGCTGCCTGGGAAACCACCACATCATATATCCTCTGAATAACATCTTGAGAGTCATTATTTGAATTATTTTTTGAAAAACACATGCTATAATAGTAGTTGCAGTAACATTACTTAAATTTGTTTCCCTAGTATATTCAAAATTTTTAGTTTATATTACACTAATTCGTTATCTATTCCATTGTTGAAGATTTAATTTATTGTACATACTCTATATGTACAAAAGACATCTTATTCTAATACTTTTGTATTTACTTAGAATTCATTTCCTTTTATAAAACAGCACCAAAACTCCCAAAAAACAAGGATCTCTTGTTGTGAGGTGAGGTGGTGTACTACAGTAAAAATCTGAATTCAAATCCCCTTACCTATCCCCCTTGTTTTCTCTCTCTCTCTCTCTCTCTCTCTCTCTCTCTCTCTCTCTCTCTCTCTCTCATTCCATAACCCCTCCTCCATATCACCTACCAGACACCCCTAGAACAATTTCTGGTGTACTAAGTCTTTGAAACCTCAGATGCAATGACCCTAGTTATCTAGCTACACAGTGAATCTGTAAATCATTCACAAAAGACCCATGAAAGTGCTTCGTGTTTTTAGTTTTACATACAGAAGAAGAAACAGCATTCATTTGAACAGAGGGACAGCCCACCAGCATATTTATATTCAGATCGCCAAAATTAACCCAAGGGCAATTTATTTTTTTGCTAGGCAATGCTTCAACGAGGTGGCAAATCCAAACTTTATTCGGTTGATCTTACCATGTGTCTACCTACCTAAACCAGTTCAACCATTTGGATTGAATTGACTTGTCAGTTCATTCAAAACAGTTGAAACAGATTGTGAGCACAGCCATGGCAGCATTTGAATTTAAAGGAGGGTTCTCCTTTTGTCTAAAATGTAAACAATAGAATGAGACTATGTATAAGAAAATGTGAAACTTTAGCCATTACACTTTAAGAACTGCATTCATTAGAAGACATTTTCTCCTTCAAAACTGGAAGAGAAAAAACATTATGAAGTAAAAATATTTGGTATATTTTTTTATAAAATGGATTCATCTTATTCAGCATTTTAATTGTATAAATGCATAACCCCACCCTAATAATTATACACATTACCTATAAAAAAAATTAGATTCTTTCCTAAAACATTTGTCACCTAAGTAAGTTATGTGTTGGAGGCCACCTAATGTGCCATTTAATTCTCCAAACGTGAAACTTTCCAGCAAATTTGAAAAAAAAATATTTAGATTGGAATTTAGAAGCTGAGTGTTACCAAGTCACTGGATCATCAAGTTGGAAAGAAACTTAAAAATTAATTAGCTCATTTGATATCAGTTTATAGATGAGGAAACTGAATCTTAGTGAGATTAAAATACATATAAATAGTGCAGGGGGCATGCTGAGAACCAATTGTTACATTTTCAGTGTGAAGATTTATGCCTTGGAAATCAGTAAATGCTATGAATCAGAGCTTGATTTATTGTTTTGTTGATTGTTAGGTTTGACTTAAGAAAGGGGTAGAAAAAAATGTTTATTCATACTAAACTTGCAAGTATGTCATTTTTCAGGTAGCAGGCTATTATACATTTACTGGCACATATGTGGTATTAGGTGTCAGAGTAGGAATTTAAATCCAGATATTCAGACGCGGGGATCCCACATTCTCCAACTCTAATAGTTTCAGAGGATAATTGCATCTTCAAATCTTTTCATTTTCCATAAAATTTTTTATCCTTTCATGTTTTTCTTCAATCATTTCTTTCAAGTCTGACTCTTCATGACCCCATTTGAAGTTTTATGGCAAAGATACTGAAGTTGTTTGCCATTTCCTTTCCCAGCTCATTTTAGGAAGGAGGAAACTGAGGCAAACAGATTGAAGTGACTTGGCTAGGGTCACACAGCTACTGAGTGTCTAAGGCTGGATTTGAACTTAGGTACATGAGTCTTCCTGACTCCAAGCCCAGTAATCAGTCCACTGCCCCATATAACTGCCTCTTTTTGTCCTTTAGGTAATATGCTTATGACTTTTCCACGTACATTACTACCTGAAGGAAATGTAAAGCACAACCATTATTAGACATTTCAATTAAGAAAGATTTTCTTCCATTTATTCTAACTCTTAGTGGCTCAGTTTCATATCAGCAATCCCAGTCCTTCTAAATAGAATTCATTATTTTCTTTATAAAAATATATGGAGCCTTCCCACTTGGCAAATTCTTCTATGGCAAGAAAAAAAAACTTCTCAGATTTTTACTAAATTGGTAAAGAAAATACCTATCCCATATTGCCTTAACAATATTTGGGCCAATTTTTGAAATAATTTTTCAGTAATTAGAGTACATAAGAACAAATTCTTCAAAAGCCAATATGAGCAAAAAAGCAATGATTACAGCAAGCATTAGCCCACAGCAACATCCTGGGAAACTGACAGCTCCAGAGGCATCTCCAGAGATGTCAATACAAAGGTTGACATAGCCTGCCAAGGAGCCAGATGCTGCTGTCAGAAGAAGAAAAAAATGGCCCTCCGTTTGGTATCTGTTTCCTGTGATTAGCATCAGCAGCACCCATCACTGCTTCTTTCAGATTAATTAGTAAAATCTGGTGTGAAGAACTTTGGAAAAATATGTTTGTTCAAAATGGGGAAAAAGAAACATCTGTTTGGGAATTGTTGGCTGTGTGTGTGTGTGTGTGTGTGTGTGTGTGTGTGTGTGTGTGCGCTTCCTAGTCTCAAAGTCAATGAATCATATTTTTTTCTTATTTTATTTATACATATTTTGCTTATATTTCTCAGGCAATAATATGAAGCCAGGGCACAATTAAGTAAGAAATTTCACTGCTCTTACCACAAGACAATGCAATTTTTTGTTTCACAATCCATATTCACTGAAATTTTTAAGTTAATTTATTTTTCATCTTCAATGGAATTTCTTTCTAAGAATAAGGAGCCCTGTGCAAAATGCTTATAGATTTTGCATGGCTTAAAGTTATTTCCCTAAGAAATCCAGATGATGAGATTAAGTTATGAGGCAGTAGAAAAGTCAGAACAGGAACCAGAGATTCCTTAGCCCAAGCTGAAGGTCATTGCCATTGGACTGTGTTGTCTTCATGTGATGAGGGAAGAAGAGAGTTCAAGGCAAGTACAGAGTAGCACAACACATCATTTATCTTGATGACCTTATAACTCTATTACCACATGCATACTATCAGTCCTAGACAGCACTGTGTATAGGTGAAGTTTGGAATGTGGATGAACTTAATGACGATGGGGACTGTAAACGGGATTTCATTAGTATAGGAAATGCACTAGTGAGAAAAGTCCCTGTCAATGTAAGTCATTATGGAAAGTCTTAGTGAGTTTCCTTGAAGCACTGAGATGTTAGTTGACTTACACGAATATCACAAAGCCAGTATACACCAGAGATGAAACCTGAACACAAGTTTTCCAATGGTCAAAACTGGATCTCTATCCATTATGGCACACTACCTCACAGATAAATTTAATAGGATATATTATACAGTGTCTTATTCTGTAAGAAGAATTGGGCTAGATGTTTTATCACAACTTCAAAATTCTGGATTCCTATAATTAAAACTCTCACTCTCCTTTATGGAATTAATATAATCTTTTTTCATGCCTTTCTTCCCATATGCTTTCATTGTTCTGAGCCTCAGTTTTATCATCTGTAAAATGGTGAGAATAATATTTGCACTATCTATGTAAAGGATATTTAAAACATTAGAAGGTCTTATAAATGTGTGAGGTTATGTGGTTGATATTGTTATTTACTATTACTATTGTCTTTGTTGACCCCAGGTTCCTAAGTAAAGTTTGATCTTATAAAGAGTAGCACCTTGGGGGGCGTGGAGTCAAGATGGCAGAGTAGAAAGACTCACGTATTCTAGTGCTGAACCCAAAGCCCATAATTATCTATAAAAAGAACTCCCAAAAAATTCTGGAATGGTGGAGCCACACAGCAACGGGGGGAAGGAGATTTCCTTTCCAGAGAGCCCTGAAAAACTGATCCCAAAGGTCCATCACGCACCAGGCGGGAGCGAAGCCCAGCCCTGCCCTGCCCTGGCCACACAGCACTGAGAGGAGCGAGCAGATCCGAGCAGGCTTCAGGGCCGGAATCTCCAGTGGTTGCAAAGGTCCCTCCACCCACAGACACACAGGTCAGTGAGAGAGATGTCTGGACAGGCTGAGAGGGGAGCGGGGTGTCTCCATGACTCGGGCCCTCTCTGAAGGCAGTGGCAAAGGGAGTGGGTGGCTAAAGGCTCCCAGAGCAGGCAGGAGCTCCGCAGCTCCATTATGGAAGGTCTCTGCATAAAACGCCTGAGGGAATTGAGGCTGGGAGGTGGCCCTGCCCCTACATGAGCACCAGAAATTAAGCTCCCATTGAATAGTAGCCAGGCCTACTGCTGAAAACCCTGAGGCTGGGGAGCAGCATTTGAATCTCAGACCCCAAGCACTAGCTGGGTGGAGCTAGGCGAGGGTGGACAGGAATCTCAGAAGTCAAGTAACTGTCTGGGAAAATGCCCAGAAAAGGGAAAAAAATAGGACCATAGAAGGTTATTTCTTGGGGAACAGATGATTCCACCATTCCTCTCTGATGAAGAAGACCACTGCTTACCATCTGTGAAAGACATAGGAGTCAAGTGCTCTGTATCCCAAACATCAAAAATAGATATCCAATGGTCTCAGGCCTTGGAAGAGCTCAAAAAGGATTTTGAAAATCAAGTTAGACAGGTGGAGGAAAAACTGGGAAGAGAAATGAGAGAGATGCAAGAAAAGCATGAAAAATGGGTCAATACCTGGATAAAGGAGACCCAAAACAAATGCTGAAGAAAATAACACCTTGAAAAATAGGCTAACTCAATTGGCAAAAGAGGTTCAAAAAGCCAATGAGGAGAAGAATGCTTTCGAAAGCAGAATTAACCAAGTGGAAAAAGAGGTGCAAAAGCTCACTGAAGAAAAGAGTTCTCTCAAAATTAGAATGGAACAGATGGAGGTCGATGACTTTCTGAGAAACCAAGAAATCAAAAAATGAAACCAAAGGAATGAAAAAATGGAAGATAATATGAAATATCTCATTGGAAAAACAATTGGAAAATAGATCAAGGAGAGACAATTTAAAAATTATGGGACCACCTGAAAGCCATGATCAAGAAAAGAGCCTAGACATCATCCTTCATGAAATTATCAAGGAAAACTGCCCTGATACTCTAAACCCAGAGGGCAAAATAAGTATTCAAGGAATCCATTGATCACCATCTGAAAGAGATCCAAAAAGAGAAACTCCTAGGAACATTGTGGCCACATTCCAGAGTTCCAGGGTCAAGGAGAAACTCTTGCAAGCATCTAGAAAGAAACAATTCCAGTATTGTGGGAATATACAATCAGGATGACCCAAGATCTAGTAGCTTCTACATTAAGGGATCGAAGGGCATGGAATAGGATATTCCAGAAGTCAAAGGAATTAGGTCTAAAACCAAGAATCACCTACCCAGCAAAACTGAGTATAATACTTCAAGGAAAAATATGGTTTTTCAATATAATAGAGGACTTTCAAGCATTTTTGATGAAAACATCAGAGCTGAAAAGAAAATTTGACTTTCAAACACAAGAATGAGAAGAAACATGCAAAAGTAAACAGCAAAGAGAAGTCATAAGTGACTTACCAAAGTTGAACTGTTTACATTCCTATATGGAAAGATAATATTTGTAACTCCTGAAATTTTTCAGTATCTGGGTAGTTGGTGGGATTACACACACACATACACACATACACGCACACACAGAAACAGAGAGCACAGAGTGAATTGAATAGGATGGGATTCTATCTTAAAAGAAATCAAAGTAAATGATGAGAGAGAAATGTGGTGGGAGGAGAGAGGGTGAAATGGAATGGGGTAAATTATCTCTCATAGAAAAGGCAAGCAGGAGACTTTTTAGTAGAGGGGAAAAGAGGAGAGTTGAGAAAAAAAGAAACTTGAAGTTTACTCTCATCAGGAATAAAATGCACACCCATTTTGGTTTGAAAACCTATCTTACAATACAGGAAACTGGGGGAGAAGGAGATAAGCAGGGTGGGGGGGAGATGGAAGGGAGGGCA
>CM053774.1:53012702-53047905 GCA_028658325.1 Potorous gilbertii | reverse complement strand
GAGGGATGGGGAGAAGTTGGAACTCAAAGTTTTAGGAACAACTGTCAAGTATTGTTCTTGCTACTAGGAATTAAGAAATACAGGTAATGGGGAATAGAAAGTTATCTGGCCCTACAGGGCAAAGGAGAAGATGGGGACAAGAGAAGGGAGTCATGCTAGAAGAGAGGGCAGATTGGTGATAGGGGAAATTGGAATTCTCAGTGTACTGGGGTCGGGGAGGGGACAAATAGGGAGAAAATTTTGGAACCCAAAATTTTGTGAAAATGAATGTAAAAAGTTAAATAAATTTATATTAAAAAAAGTATCACAAATTGATGGAGCTGGAAGGAATTGAGGAGACAACCTACTACAACATCATCATTTTACAGAGGATACAGCAGAGGTCTAGAGAAGTTAATTTGTTTTCCCAAGGTTGGACAGTTAGTGAGCAGAGAAGTCTCAAACCTACGTTTCCTGATCCCCAGTCCAGGGTCCTTGCAATGAAACATAAGGACTGCAGTATATGGAGAGTTTAAAAGTCTAGGCCTGTTGATCCTGCACCTTTTTCTGCTGCTTAGAAGAAGGTTCAGAAAAGAGGAGGTAATTCTTGAACTGTTCTGGGAAAGGAGAGTTATTTTTAATGACAAACACTAAAATGTTCTAGATGTAGGCTACAGCAAGGTAAAGCAGTAGAAGCAGAAAGAGTCCATGAGGACAGGGGTAAGGAGACTAAGGATCACATCCAACGAAGGCCTCACATTCTAGTTCAAACTGGCCAGCTCCAAAGTGTAGGGTTGGTGTAGTGGACATTGCTCAGTCACTCTGTTCCAGTGTTAAGGTGCTCTGAAACTGAGAGCACTGAAGCCATCTGATGACTACAGAATTTGAAGAAGAAAGACCTGGAACCTAAAGGGGACAGAGGAGACTTGGGTCTTACTGAACTCTGCAAATCGCAAGATCTTTTAAATTATTAAAAACAAGGAAAATTACAACTAAAAAAAAAGAGTAGCATCTCATAATCTAAATTTAACCCATCCTTTGCTGAAGAGGTATACTGGTCACCTGGATAAGTAGGGAAAAAAAGGAGCAGATCGTTAAATCTAGCATAAAAGTAGCCTTTTAGAAAGGGAAAGTTGGTGTGATAGAAAGAAAACCACATTAGGAATTAGTGAACCTGAATTCTAGCTCTGGTTTGTTACACAAGTTGAATGGAATTGAACTTGTTCCTTAACTTTGTGGATACTCAACATTCCTGTCATTAAAATGAAAGATTTTGACTAGATTAGTTCTAACATTCCTTTCAGTTTTTTTTTATTCTGTAATTTGAATCAATATCCAACACTGGAATTTCAGGTAAATTGATTAATCAGTCAATATTTATAGAACACCTACTGTTTGCTGGGCACCATGCTAGGTGTTAGAGAGTCAGAAAGAAAAAAAAGACAATTCTTGCTCTCAAGAAGCTTCCAAAAGAAGCAGAGAGGCTTACCCAATAATCTACAAACTGCATTTCAGTGTTACTTCCTTAGAAGATTCAACAATAAGGTCAGCACAATGAATCTGTAGACCTTTAGCTTGAAAGTCCTACACCTCTTCTCTCTCACACTTTCCTCCAGAGTCTCCCAAACGCTGAGGTAGCTCTGGCAACGTATGTTGCAACTTTATTATCCATGTGTACACCCCTGGAAAATACACTACCAAGATGAGTGAACTTCTCCATAGCATTCAAAATATCTCCCTTTGCTGTAATGGATGGTTTCATATATGGATGGTGTAGTGGTGACTGATGGAGCACTTGTGTTTTCTTGGTGTTAATTGTTAGGCCAAAATTAAGACAAGCAGCAGAGAATTGATGCATAATATGTTGTATCTCTGATTCAGAGGCTGCATTGTGCACTGATCTCATTGTTGCATGCCTGTGAAAGCTGGGCTGCATACCAGCACGATGCCAGGTAACTGAATCTTTTCCGCTTCAATTGCCCTAGGAAGATTCTAAAGATCGTCTAGCAGGATAAAGTAGCAGACACTCAGGTCCTTTCTAGAGCTAAACTGCCAAGCATTCAAACTCTGCTGCAGAGAGTGCAACTTTGATGGGCTGGCCACATTGTTCAAACGTAAAACCTATGTATGCCAAAAAGACTATTTTATGGACTAAAAAAATGTGCATACCCTTTGACCCAGAAATAGTGCTACTAGGACTGTATCTCAAAGAGTTCATAAAAATGGGAAAGGTCTCCACATGTACAAAAATATTTATAGTAGCTCTTTTTGTGGTGACCAGAAATCAGAAATCAAAGGGATGCCCATCAATTGAGGAGTGACTGAATAAACAGTGGTATATGAATGTAATGGAATACTACTATGGTGTAAGAAAAGATGAACAGGAAGACTTCACAGAGAGGCCTGGAAAGACTTATGTGAACTGATGCTGAGCAAAAGGAGCAGAACCAGGAGAACTTTATACACAGCAACAATCTCAGTGTGCGAGGAATTTTTCTGGTAGACTTAGAACTCCATTGCAATGCAAGGACTTAAAAAATTCTCAGTAGTGTCTTAAGGCAAAATGCCTTCCACAACCAGAGAAAGAATTATGAAATTTGATCACAGAATATAGCAGACCATCTTCTTTTGTATTATACTTTGGTTTGTTTTGATTTCTCCCATTCATTTTAATTCTTCTATGCAACATGAGTAAAGTGAAAATGTATTTAATAGGAGTGTATGTGTAGAACCTATATAAAATTGAATGCCAACTTGGGGAGGGAGGGAGAAAAGTCTAAGTTATATGGAAGTGATTGTCGAAGACCGAAAACAAATAATTTAATAATAATAATTTAAAAAGACTATTTTTACAGAGAACTCACACAGGGCAAGTGTTACATGGTGGTCAGAAGAAGTGATACAGGAAACTCCCACAGTCTCTCTTAAGAACTTTGGAATTGTTTGATATGGGAGACCCTGGCACAGGATCACTCAGCATGGTGTGCTCACATCAGAGAAGACGCTGTGAGCAACACAGAATTGAAGTAGTTCAAAAGAAATGCAAGATGTACAAATTTAGAAAATCCTCCTCCAAGGTTCACGTGGACTATTTGTGCCTAACCTGGGAGAGAGCATTTCAAATTCTTATTGATCTGATCAGTTACAGTTGGACACAATGTAACTTGACTCTAGCATAGTAATGTCAGTTTGTTCCTCTCTGAGAACAAAAGACAGCAACCAACTTAGCTGATAGATTCTCCAAAACTTGAAGACAAAGTATACAGTTACCCTCAGGTCATCTCTCTTTTTGTCCCTTTCTCTTGATATAGACAGAAAGATATGAATACATACACATATATGCATATTCATATAAACATAAAGATATAGATTTGATACACATAAATACATTAATATATACACTGATACAGATACAATAGGATAAGCTAAGGTAGGATAGGATGGGATAGATTATAAAAGGCAGCAGGTTGGTGTAGAAAGGGCACTAGTCTGAGAACTGAGACTGAGATTCGAGCCTTATTTATTTCCTTAAATTCCTGTATGATCTCAGAAAAGTCTCTTCATTTTTTTAGCTCTGTTTCCTTATCTATGTATAAAATATTAAGGTGGTCTCTAAGGTTCCTCCTACCTCTAACATTTGATGACTTCTGAAGTGTAAGACTAACCCTAACCCTAACCCCTTTCTTACAGATGAATTGTAGATTCAGAATAGACATATCCTAAACCTGGAATTTGTAAGCTTGAGCCAGTTAAATGATTTGTTTATTTTCACAACAAATGAGAGCTGTATTTTAGTGGATTGGTGGTACAGTAAATAGAGTGCTGAGACTGGAGTCAAGCAGAATCATCTTCCTGAGTTCAAATCAGCCTCATAGTTTATGATGTTACCTTTCAAAGTCAACAGAGGACACAATTTAAATCAAAAGTACTTAGTGAAATGTCACAGTAAAAAGAGTAGCAGTGAAATATCACGAAAGGTAGGACAAATTTTCCAACGAATAAAAAAAAAAACATCTGGGGCTGGACAAATGTTCGCATAGGGGAACACACATGAAAAGAAACATAGAGAAAATATGTGGCCAGGGTACATACATGGAAGGTTCACTTCACCTGTATGAAGGGGCAATTCACATGTCATTATATATAAATATATCATATCATACCACAGCATATGATATGTTTGTCAAATGATCATATTGTGTATTATGTTATATTAGAAATAATTAATATCATATTGAATAGATAGGATTAAATATTAAATACATAAATATATATATACATATATACACACACACACACACACACACACACATATATATATGTATATATATATATATATATATATATACATATATATATATATATGTGTACTAGATAGCTATATGGATTATATATGGATATGGATTTTTTTAAACCTGAATTTCCTGATCTTGCCTAAGCTGCAAGTGCATATGTTATATATGGGCCCCCTTCCTCTCTGATCAGCACAAGGATTTTGTTCTGTTCCATTTTCCCTGGTAGCATGTATTACAAGTAGTTACTACCATATCCATGCAACTCACATTTCCGACACAAGGACCCCTGCTTCCTTTCAGTGATGTCATGTAATGCCCTCGTCTCTTAGTCACTATTGGACAAGTTTGCTCTAGACAATCCTCATCAGTCTTTCCTAGGTGCAACTCTGTTGGACAGTATCTACCAGTTCTCACTCTTTTTGGACATATAAATCAGTTTTGGTCTGCATTATCCACAGCTTCTGAGTCATTTGAAATCTACCTGTCTTATTTTTCTTGTAAAAGAGGGGGTGCTGTCATGTTGTCTTATACCATATATACATACATATATGTATACACACACATGTGCAAACACACACACACACACATATATATATAATTATTTTCTCCTCCAACTTCTACAGAAAAGCAAAACAAATTAAGAAATAAAAAAAATAGAACCTCTAGTAACCAGAAAAAAAAAGTCTAGACATTTAACTACAGAGACCTTTTATTTCCATAACAAGAGATTCTCAGTCTCAGAAACCAAACTCTTTTAACTAAAGAACATGTCCATCTTCCCTGTTTCATCAAGTTTATAGAGCTTTTTCTGAAGTTGTTTCATCAGTTTCTTAAAATATAGGTATAATAGAGGTAGATAAATATATGGACCAGGCAGAGGCAGCATAGTATATTGGAATATAGGACTAGTCTTAAATCTGGAAACAACTGGATTCAAGAACCATCTCTGACACCCCATTGGCTATGTTACCATTGGCAAGTTATATAATCTCTTAATATCCAGATAACCCCTTAAGACTATAAGTAACAGAGAAGGCATTGGTTTTCATTAATAGATCATGAGTCCTCACCAAGGAGTTCCTCATGAAATAAGAATAGATAAAGTCCCCATTCTATTAGCTGTTTTAGCCTTAGGGGCATAAGAAGTCAATGCTGTCCAATTTTGTGTCACAATGAAAAAATATTAGGAGCCACTGCTTTAACAGACAGTTACTTGACATGCTCTTTAATACACATGAATGAGATATGATTATTTCTTTAGAAACTAATATTGGGCAGTTTCCTGGGCAGATGAGGAAACCACCATCATTTGTATCACATAACTGTCCACTAGCAGTAAAGAAGAGAGTTCTATGGGGACACTGATAATTTTTTTTTATTCCTTGATGGTACATGATCCTCTTATGATTTGACTCCTCACTGGGAACTAAAAAAGAGTTCCTCCATATTCATTGATGTCACCTCATTTCCTCTTGAAGATTTGCATCCTTTTTATCCATTTTGTGAAAAGAATATGTTTTTACTGATATACCTTCTTGAAAGGATGGACAACTGTCTTGCTCTTTTACCTTATTCTATTTGTCTTATCTTTCTCTTTGCCTAAAGTATATTTCATATTTTTTCTGGCTTTTGATTTAACAATCTCTCCAGGTTTAATTTGTGTTCAGGGGGAGCATTGTGTTTACTTAGTTACAAGTCTGACACTTTTGAGTCTTACCATACGTTTTCTTAATATTATACATAGTTCCTGTTTGTTCAGTGCATATTTTTGAAAGTAAAGGTTAACTAGAGCAAAATGAAGTGATTAAATTATATTTCAAGGGATAGTCTGGCTTAAATTTTGCTTGAATCAACTTCAAACCAAATGTTTCATCATTTGTCTTTATTCATTCAACTTTATTCCATGGAAGTCTGCCATCTAAACACCTGGTAATTTTCCTTTCTTGGCAGATTCTTGGATTAGTCCTGGCTTTTCTGGTACTTTGGTACAATAAAGAACATTGCTTTTCTCAAAGGTGAGAGACGATTGGATGGAATTTAATGTCACTTCTTTTCCTTGCCAGAGATATGTTGTGAGATTAAGAGGTTAAATATATAGCACGGACTCACCCTTGTTCCTAGCATATTATTTATATTCATTGTCACAGTATGAAAATGAGAATTTGACATGTGAGATGATAATAGAGTCCTCAAAAGGAAACTATAAAAAATGAAGTCCTTTTTCTATTTCTAGCATTTAGCACAGAGCTTGGAATGTAATAGACACTTAAATGTATGTTGATTGACTGATTGATCTATAGCACTGCTCAGCTGTGATTATGGTCATCTGGTTTTGTGTCTTATCCCTTTGCCAGCCTGCAGATGTAACCAAGTGTGAGGGCAAGAAACATATCTTGTCTAGACTTGGTATTCCTGGATATATAGTGCAGTCTAACTCTGAAGAAGGATGTTTGTTTTGTTCATTTTATCCTTTGGTCCCTTCTATTTTTCAAGAAAAGTGGGTTCCATTTTATATTTTTTTCCCTTTGGCTAACACCCCTTTTCATTTTCCTAGAACTATTTACCAGCATGGTTAATTTCTGGAAAAATCCATGTTGAGCTAATAAAGATTTCAAATGCTTGTCAGTCAGCCACATATTCTTAAAGCACCTACTATGAAGGAGCTTAGATTCTAGGTGCATTTGTTTATTTGCTGTTATATAAACTTCTAATGGTATGTTTTATTGAATGTTCACTTTAATCCAACGTCTGGAAAAATACATCAATTGGTTTTTTTGGCAACATATAGACAATTGACTGAGAGAATGATTAAAAAAATAAACCAGTTTCTTCAGCATTGTGTGTAAAAAACTCAACTATAAACCATGGGAGAGTCTAGTTCATTGTATAGTACACAATTACATATTTCCCCAGTCATATGTTTTATTGATTGAGGCATCATATACTGGCCCGTTAATTTCTTACATTCTTTATATTTGGAATGTAAGTTCATAGGAAAACATGATTTTTGTGTCATTAAAGACAACTACTTTTTCATAGAAGGGAGAAAAAAATTATGTCTATAATTCTTATTAGATATTTTTTCATCTTTTATGTGAATAGGCTTTATGGCCCTTCTGGTAAAGGCAAGATACTATGTGAAAGACAACTAAAGAGAAAATCACATTGAGCAGCACAGTCGGAAAAGGCTAAACATATAATTGGACTTGCACATCTGTTTCTCTGTCCTCAAGCACAACTCTATCCTTAAATTCAAAACCAAATCTTCTTTGTATTTAACACTCTAAAAATGAGTTTGGAGAACATGAAGTTCTTTCTTTCAACCATAAAACATGTAACACAAGATGAAATCTTATTCTTTGGAAGAAGAAGAAGAAGAAGAAGAAGAAGAAGAAAGGAGGAGGAGGAGGAGAGAGAGGAGGAGGAAGAGGGAGGGAGGGGGGAAGGAAGGAAAAAAGGAAGAGAGACAAGAATAAAGGGGGGAAATAAAAGAGAGGAAATGAGAGGAGAGGGAAAGGAAATAAGAAGAAATGGAACAAAAAGGAAGGAGAGGAGGGGGGAAGTGAAAAAAGAACAAAACTAGATCCAGACTACACACAGACAACTGAGTTCAGTCTGACGGTATACCATTCTCCGTTTTCCTTTTTTTTCCCACTGGACGTATGTTAATGGCTTTCTGACCTTTTGTTCATTGGTTTTACAGTGGCAGCTATGTGTAAGAGGCGTGTTTATGAATTTATTTTTTCCCCCTATTGGTGAGAAGAATTTGATTCTTGCCAGGAGGGGAAGCACAGGGTTGGAACCAGGGGCTGGTCACTTTGCTCACCTCAGAGAAAGGGAGCCTGAATATAGTTACCTCTATCTGCTCCTTTATATTTTGTTAACCTAGTGGACATATCTTTAGGTTTAAGTTGCTCTCATGATCACTTAACGAGGGAGGAGGATTCCAAGCTGTATATCCAAGGTATGGTAAATACCCAATAAATATATTTCTACAAATTGATAATAGAAATCAGAGAAGGTACAGAACTAAGAATATGGCAGATAAAATAAAGCAATTGAGTGAATTATCCCATTGAGATTGAGATATTAGCTCAATCAGCTCAACCAGGGAGTGGGAGGAGAGAGAGAGAGAGAGAGAGAGAGAGAGAGAGAGAGAGAGAGAGAGAGAAAGAGAGAGAGAGGGAGGGAGAGAGAGAGGAGGAGGGGTAGGAAATTCCCTCAAGTATCTAGTATATTAAGGTCAAGATAAGAATATGACTGAAGTGCTAACTGTTCCACATGATGGTTTCAGAGTTTTTCTCTGTCTTCAGGTATTAGAAGAATCTGAAACTGTCATTTTTCTTTAATCTGAATATCAGACCAAGCCCTCTCTTCTCCCAAGCTCTCATGAACTGTGACTCTCAAACACACAGGGACCATTGAGTAACCAGTCTCCACCAGTGAAGAGAGTTTCATGCAAGTGGATTTTGTCCAAAAGCTACATGCAAGATAGTACATTCTAACTCAATACAAGGAAGATAATTTTTAAATTTATTCAAAAGGAAAATAGGGCAGTTATTTCTGCCCAAATTTCATTCATTTGAATTGATAAAGATTTCAAAATTTTTTATGAAGTTGTGATTTTTATGACATCACTGACATGAGTTCTTGAAGTAGATTCAAGCTGATGACTTTCTGGCATGTAGTAGGAGGAATCATTCATGCACTAGACAAAAGGTTAAACTTGGAAGTCTTCTGAGATCTCCTTTAAATTTGAAGTTCCATTTCTTCAAATTCTGATCTTTTATAAGATCATACCTATTAGGAATCTAGGTGGAGTTAAGAATAAGCAATAGAATTGAGATATGAACTCAAGTGTTTTGACTTTAAATCAAACTCCTTATGATGTCTCTATTGCTAAGTGATTTTTGATGAAAAGTAATAATCCTACTATAATAATAGTTGACATTTATATAGTGTTTTAAGGTTAGTCAAGATATATATACATATATATATAAAATCTCATGTGTATAAAGTGGCTCTTGAGTGACTTTATAGAATTTACTAAAGAAAATACATTCAGTCTTTTGAGGAATGAGTAGATTAGCAAAATAGAACTTTTACTTTGAGTCTTGGGCATGGTAGAGCGTATACAATTGTGCTATGGCAATATAAATAATATTAAAATTCAATTTAATGAGCCCTTAATTGTCTTTTAAAGGTGATTATTGTAGAATTACCATAGAAATTATATCCTAGAAGGCATAAGCAAGCATGTTAGATAATGTAAAGAAAGGGTCCTTAGATGTCAATTCTGATGCTACACAAGAAAAAATAAGTTGAAATACAACTCATTTAATTTCTCAAGATGTAGTTTTTGAGTAGATTACTTGATCAAAATGTCAATGTTGCCCTTCACTGAAAGGAAAATTACTTAAAAAATGACCCAAAATAAGGTTGATTAGATTTTATTTGGTTTTATTTATCATATCTCTCCTTTTTCCTTCCATCCATACCTGACAAAACTTCCTTTACATTGTGTTTTTCTTTTTCTATCATTTCTAAATTGATTTTTTTGCCGCTCAGGAAAATGCATTCTTTGTCATAGATATTGATTTGTGGGTTCTCTTTTGGCCAAGGTCATTCTAGGTCAAATGTTTATATGTATAGAAATTGTCAAATTAAACCAAAACCATCCAAATTAAGGAATTTCCAACGCTTGAAAACTCTTAATTTTTAGCCCCGTAAATAGTAGAACAGTGATCCGGGAGAATTAGGTTAGCTTCCTTTGATTCTTCCTTACTGTATTTGCCTTCGCCATTTTCAAGAAACAATAATATGAAGCTACCAACATACAAAATCTTCACTGCTTTAATGTAATTAGTTCTTAATTCCTTCTCTAGGTTCTCTGGAGCTCCTTAAGTTTTGAAACCAATTCAAAGAAATGCCTTAATTATTACAGCATGGAGCTTAATGGGAGTTCTACAGTATCTCAGTTGCAAACACCTAAAACCCCATTTCACCCCCAACCTTCCCATGTCTGTATTCAATTTCCAGCTTTCCACAAACCAGACATGCATTCTCAATAGAGCCAGGAAGTCAAATGCATACTATTCCACATTAGCACACACATCCTGGTCCTGCCATTGGAGTCTTCGGAGGAATTTAGTTCAAATCTCATTCTTAGGCTTCTGACGTGGTGTATATCTCTTCTAAGCTCAGAATCTTCCATTCATCTTTTCAGGTGGTTTCCCTTGTTGTGCCTTTCCCACCCTCCTTTCTTTAATGAGAAAATTCAACACAAAGTCAAAGGGTTCTATAAATGGATGGTGATCCTCCTCAGTTAAATAATCTGATAATTGTGCAGTTAAGATACATTCCAAGATGTAATAATTCCTCCAAGACACTAGGGTGGGATGAATCACAGTGCCAGTACATTAACTGGTGAGACTAAATGAATGAGGCTCTGACTAAACACTTGAATTGACTTAGAAAAAACTGAATTCCATTTGATTAAAAAAATAAACAAAATAAAAGTAATTGTCAGTACACCAGATTCAGCTCTTTTGTTTTTCTTTCCAAGTAATAGCTGCATATAAGCAGTTTGTAGTCTCCCACAGTGCTTTACCAAGGAATACTTTCCAGGAAACAACCAGTTAATTATTTTCTCTAAACTCTTGCAATGAGTTTAATTCTATTAGGAGCCTTTTCCAAAATGGTGAGGAAAGAAAAAAAGGTATGTCTTAGAGCAGTAAAGAAATGCAATTCCTAGATTTAGAACACCAGGACCTATATTTGAATCCGTGCCCTGCTAGTTATATGACTTTGGAAAAATCATATCCTCTCTCAGTATCTCAGTTCTCTCATTTGTAAAACCAGGGATTTGACCTGAAACAGGAATTCTTAATCTCAGCCTTATTTTTATTCCTATGTATTCATATCTACATATATGCACACATGTATTATACATATATATGCATATTCATATTCACATAAATTATTGCTGCATACACAAACAATAATGTTCAAAATAAAATGTCTACTTTAGTATTGATGATTTCCTTTGAAATTATATTTATTTTGTTTAACACATATAAAAATTATTTGGAGAAAGTGTTCATAAGCTTTACTACATTGCCAAAGGTGTCTATTATGTAACAGGAGGTTAGGAACCCATGGACTAGATGATTTTAAAGGTTGATAATAGCTCTAAATATAAATTCTGCACTACAATTCACCTTTGAGTGGAGCCAAGATCTCTGTTTATCAATTCTGTCAGAATACTTTACATCTATTAGGTATCTTCAAGTTTCTGAACCTGGGTTTTCTTAATTGGTCTCTTCATTTCTAGTTAATTTCTCACACACTTTCAGGATAATCGTTTTCTACTACATGTTTTAATGTTTCATTCAGCCCCTTTTTTGACACTATGCAAGTCTGGCTGCTTTATGTCTAGAACCAACCCTAACTTCTTGTTTCAGAGCACAACTGTTTTGTACTCCATTTCACTCTCTCAGGCCTTGCTCTTAACTAATCACTTTGGAAAATGCATTACCAGACAAAATCAGGATGAATATATGATAATTGGTTAATCATATCTCTTAAACTATTGATCAAAAATTTATATGATGACAGATTTACAGACATCTTGTTGAATAGTCAGTGTAATATTTTTGAAATGTGTCACTTTAAGGTAATTTCAAGTAATAATCCATAGATACCCATCTTTGTTTTATTCATTTCATGAAGAATACTTGTCCAAATTAGGCTATGCAATTGGGGGAGCAGACTAGAGCTGGACGTGTATATGTACACGTGCATAATCGAATTCAAAGTCATACACATGTGTACATGTTTACATGTATATCTAGACAGATTATATATATATTATTATATTATTATATATATTATTATATATTATAAACATTATATATTTGTACATGTAAGAACAACATGCAGACATGTGCATAGCTATATAGGTGTATATATAAAAATGTGTACATGAATATACTCCTGTATATATGTGTGTGTGAATGTATCTGTGTGTATATTTGTGTAAATGTATATGATGTTGCAGATGGGCCTTGAATTTAATAGGAGGAAGAAAGTAGACTGGATTGCATTTTGAAAGACTATAGAGCTTTCATTGGTATACCAATCTTGTCTCTGATCTCTTTGATATAAAAGCCTATCTTCTTAATATTATTTTTTCTTCCTATGAGGATATATGATATAAATTGTAAAATAAAATGATCTCTAAGAAATTTAAGTTGTGGATCACAAAATATCTTTATGATCAATAACTTAGTTGATCTTTTTCAATAATATTGTGGAATACATGATGTAAACATTCTTGTCCCATTTTTATAGATGAATAAACTGGGCTACTTTTTAGAGTTATCTAATTTTAGGTCTGTCATTGGTGGTTCCTACTGGCCCTAGTTGCAAGGCATTGGCTGAGTTTAACTCATGTCCCTTTTTCTTCAGCTTTATCTTAACATCTTCATTATGTACTTTACTACACCTACTTGAAAAAACATTTTTTGTCACTTTGGAGATGAGTGTAAACACTGTGGTTCAGCGTGATGCTTTGGAAAATATCGGTTAACTTTTTTAGTTCACTTAAAAGCAAACCTATGAAAATACTACTGTTTTAACAAGTCAGTTGCTATATAATAAGCTTGGAAACTTTTAAAATATTTTTTATTGGAAATAGGAAGCTTTGTTTAACTAAACTTAATGAATCAAAAATACTGAGATCTGAGAGAATTTACAACCTGGCATGAAGAAGCTCTTTACAATCATTTTAAACAAGACCTGGAGCTGACTGTGGCTCAGCTTGTGAGCTTCTCATTGCAAAATTCAGATTTAATTGAAGAAAGTAGGGAAAACCATCACACTGTTTAGGTATGACCCAAATAACATACTTTATGAATGTGAAATGGAAATCATTTAAAAGACTAAATCTGTTAGATAGAGTGCCTGAAAAATTAGGGAGAGAGGTCCAACATTCCAAAGAAAACGAAAATCAAGAAAGAAAAATGGTTACCTGATGAGACTTTACAAACAGTAGAGGAAAGCAGGAAAGTAAAAGGTAAAGGAGAAAGGAAATAAAAGTTGATGGTGTCAAATGTTACATTCAATATGTCAGCAAATGTTGCATTCAATATGTCAGCAAATTTGGAAACTATGACAGTGGCCCTTGCTCAATTCACAAGTCAGCAAAGTTATATACTTAAGATTGTGCAAGCTAGGCTTCAGCAATATGTAAACCAAGAACTGCCATAAGAACAGACTAGTTTTTTTAAAAGCTAATTTATCTATTTTTGGTTTTCAGCATTGACTTCCATAAGTTTTAATATCCTCCTCCTTTTTCACTTCCCCCTCCCCAAAATGGCATGGAATCTGAATCAAGTTCTACATATACATTTAAGTAAAACATTTTCAAATTAGTCATGTTGTAAGGAAGTATTAGAACAAATGGGAGGAACTATGAGAAAGAAAGCAAAACAAGAACAAAAAAAGAAAATAGTCCGCTTCGCTCTGCATTCAGATTCCATGGCTCTTTCTGTGGATGTGGAATGGCATTTTCCATCACAAGTCCTTTGGAATTGTTTTAAGTCCTTGCATTGTTGAGAAGGGTCAAATCTATCAAAATCAGTCATTGCACACTGTGTTGTTGAAGAGTACATTTTTCTCCTGGTTCTTCTCACTTCACTCAACATTAGTTCATATAAGTCTTTTCAGGTTTTTCTGAAATCTGCCTGTTCATCATTCCTTATAGCACAACAGTATTCCATTACATTCATATACCACAATTTGTTCAGCCAATCCCCAATTGACAGGCATCTCCTCAATTTCTAATTCTTGATCACCACAAAAAGAGCTGCTATAAATATTTTTGTACATATTGCTTCTTTTCCCATTTTCATGATCTCTTTGGGATACAGATCTAAAAATAGTATTGCTGGATCACAAGGTACGCCCATTTTTGTAGCCCTTTGGGCATAGTTCCAAGTTGCATTCCAGAATGGCTGGATCAGCTCACAGCTCCACCAACAATGAATCAGTGCTCCAACTTCCTCATATCTTTTAAAAAATTATTAATTTATTTGTTTTAAATTTTCTACAATCATTTCCATAAATCTTGGATTTTTCTCCCTGTTCCTCCCCCTTTCTTCCCCCCTCATTCTCCCCTCCTTCCCCAGACAGCATGCAATCTTATATGGGTTTTACACATACATTCTTACTAAATGCTCGTTGGAAAAAGACTCTGATGTTGGGAAAGATTAAAGATAAAAGCAAAAGGGAATGCCAGAGGAGGAGTTGGTAAATGAGGTCATGGAAGTAATGAATATGGACTTGGAGATAATTCAGGAAAAGAGATAGTAGAGGATAGAAGGACGGTATAGTCCATGGGATCATGAAGAGTTGGGCATGATTGAACAACTGATCCACAAACAAAAATGAATGTTTTGCCTAGTTAGATCAAGGCAAAAATTATGATCAGACAACTGTTATATGTAGGGCAATACTAGCTACAGTCTGGGAGACAAAGAATTATAGGACTTGGTCCCTATCTTTAAGGAATGTATTGCCTGGTTAAGGAGAAGAAATAAGAAAGAAAGAAATGAAAGAAAAAGGAGAGGAAGAAAGAAAGAGGAGATGAAGAAGGAGCAGGAGGAAGCCCATAAGGAAGAGGAAAAGAAGAAGAACAGCAACACCTCTAAATTTTGCAAAACACTTTTCATAAAGTGTAACCTTTCCTCTCTGCATAACTTTGTGAAGGAGCTAACGTTTTACATTTAGATGTAATTGCACCCAAATTACAGATTCTGAGCATATGTGAAAAAAAAGTGTAATAGCAGTTCTGGGGAGGGAAACTAAAACTGAGCAAGGAAGTTTTACTTTCTTTAGTGAATTATGCCAATGTATTCCAGAGCATGAACTGAGAAAGGCCAAAATCAGGGTAGGGAAACATTTTTTTGTTTTACTGACAATTGCATTTGTCAATCGGAATACTCCATTAGCTTAAAGGGAAAAGGTCCTGGTCTTCTTAAATCTATTCCCAGAATGTTTTAAAAATGTAAATATTTGATTCTTTTGTGATTGTTTTTCTTTTCTTTAAAGAAAGACAATTAAACTGAATGCTGTGGAATTGCAATGATCAAGCTTAGCCTTCAAGAGGAGTGGAGAGAAAGACCTATGCTTCACCGCACTTCTTTGTAAAGCAAGGAATTACAGTTACAGAATAGCCAAGGTAATGTGGTCTTGGCTAATATATTGGTTAATTACAGGAAGTCTTTTCTTTCTGTTCATTAAGAAATACATGCACACATTTTTGTCACTATTCATTAGGAAATACACACACACACACACATACACACACACATCTCCCAAATCTGTTATTTGTAGTCATTTTTTTATTTAAGAAGAAAGCTTAAAAAAGGAAAGGAAAAGTAGTTTAGTAGAACTAATGAACATTTCCATTAATTCCAAGTGTGTTCCTCTTCCATACTCTACTACCTCTGTGAAAAAGGAAGAGATCTGCATTTCATATATCTATTCTGGGGTCTAAGTTTGGTTACAATAATGAATTGGCCTTCAGAATCGATTTAACACTAGCACTTGAAAATATTTTATATTATACTTTAAAGTTTCCAAGGTGATTTAGACAAATCACCTCAACCAATCCTCACAACAATTTGGGAGGCAGGTATTATTATTTCCATTTAAGAAATAAAAATACTGAGGCAGACAAAAATTAGTGGTTTTCATATACATATATATGTACATTCATTCATCTATGTACACATTTCCTACTTCTGATTATTTCCCTTTGCAACCATTTATACGTTTTCCAATGCTACCCTGAATTGCTCATATTTATTGATTCTTAAATAGTCATACTATTCTATTACGTTTCAGACTTTTTAGTTATTTTTCAATCAATGGATGTAGACTTTATTTCTAACAATACGATATTATAAAATTCTGTTAAAATATTTGGAATTATATTAGATATTTCTATTGTTGATCTCTTTGGAGTATATGTCTATTAATAGGATCTCTTTTTTAAAGGGTATGGGCATTTTGCTCACCTTCCTTGGACAATTCTGTATTGCTTTACAGAACAATTGACACCATTGATAGTTCCACCAATAGAACAGTAGAGAGCTTGACTTTCCAGTTCCCTTACAAAAATTGATTCTTCCCATACTTTGTCATTTTTGAGAATTTTCTTGGCATAAGATTAAACTATGGAATTCTTTTGATTTGCCATTTATTAATTATCATTAAATTGAAGCACTATTTATAATTATTGGTAAAAACTTGTCATTCTTTTGAGAATTATTTGTGCATATCGTTTAAGAAATGAAGAATGACTTCTAGTGTTTTATATTTTTGTTAGTTCCCCATATAACTTGGCTATTATTATTAGTTAATATTTATATAGATTTTGCTATATTCCAGGCACACTACAATTATTTCTCATTTGATTCCCACAACAGCCCAACGAAGGAGGTGTTAAAATTATCCATCCCTATTTTACTGATAAAGGAACTAAGACAAATAGATTGAATGGCTTTTCCAGGGTCACACAACTATTAAGTGTGTGAAGCCAAGTTTGAACTGAGATCTTCATGACTCCATACCTGGCACTCTTTCCATTATGTCATTTAGCTGCATTATTCAGAAGTATTTGATACATTTTTTTTCCTGAAAATCAACACTTCTTGGGTGGAGCCAAGATGGCAGAGTGAGAGCAATAACTCACCTAAGCTCTTGGACAAACTCCTCCAGATACCTCTGAAAGGAGAATCTGACCAAATTTTGGAGGTGTAGAATCCAGTGGGTGACAGAATCTAGGAAATTCAGAATTCAGGACAGACTGGAAGATCCACTGGAAGGATCTGTTCTGGGGGGGGGGGGTTGTGAGCCCACAGAGCACAGTGTCCAGCACAGCAAAGAGGAATGGCCCCAGGAAACCTGAGAGCAGCAGGCAGAACCAGCAGAGCAGCACCCGAAGGTGGGAGACCAGCAGAGCCAAGCCAGTGAGAGCCTCTGAGCGACAGATATCAGTGCAGCAGCTCCTGAGACTTTTAGCCTTCAGATTAAACATCGGTAAGTCACCTACTTGAACCTCCGGGAACCAGGATGGTGCAGTGATCAGAGAATGCTCTCTCCTCCCCCACGATGATCATGAAAGAACCATAAAATATTTTCCCAGAAAAATCCTGGATCAGTGGAAACATCAGAGGGGACAAATAGTCTTATAACACCTGAGGCTAGGAAAAGAGCTAAGGGGGATTCCTACTACTGGGGCAGAGGTAAGCCAGAAGTACAGAGAACCAAGGGCAGAGAAAACTCTCACTAGGACCCAGGCAAGTCTCAGCAACAGGAGAGGAGCCCCAGGATTGGTGGGAACTCACATTAGCAACTAGGGATGCCTCAGCACTCCAGGGGAAATGGGGAAGACAATAAGGTAGCTGGAATCACCATCCCCTGAGCTTGACTTTCCTTTAGTTCAGTTTAGGATACCTCCCGTGACCAGACCACTCTTCGCCCACACTTAAAAAGCTAACTTCAAAGCTGATCAGGGAAACAGAAAACAAAATCTTACTCTTAGCTTTTTCACACATTGTCTCAACACAAAGTTCTGTAGCTTCTGAGTTAAAGAACCAGAAGCCACAACACACAATCAACATCATGAATAAAAAAAAAAAGCAAAATAAGTATGAAAAAAGTATAGAATCTTTCTACGGAAATAAGGACCAAAACACAAGTACCAAAGAGGTCAGTGCTGAGAATGTATTTCCATATGAAACTTCAGATGGGACAAGCACAAGCAGCTCTCCTGGAACAGCTGAAGAAGGAAAGAGAAGAAAACTGCCTAATGATTTTAAAATTATAAAAAAAGAATTCACTGATGAGAATATCGCTTTGAAAAGGAAATTGAACAAATGGGAAAGGAAGGACTAAAATAAATTGGAGAAAATAACTCCCTAAAAGGAATAGTGGGTCAAATGGAAAAGGAAACACAAAACCTAACTGAGAAAATGGGACAAATGGAAAAGGAACTACAAAAATTAACTGCAGAAAATAACTCCTTAAAAGGAAAAATTGGACAGATGGAAATGGGGATGCAAAAGTTAACTGAAGAAAACAACTTCATAAAGATTAGACTTGGACATAGAATTGGACAAGTAGAAACTAATGACTCAATGAGACATCAAGAATCAATCAAACAAAATCTAAAGAATGAAAAGACAGAAGAAAATGTACAATATATAATTGGAAATACAAGTGACCTGGAAAATAGAGTCAGGAGAGACACTTTAAAAATTATTGGCCTGCCAGAAACCCATGATGGAGAAAAGAGCCTGGACAATGTCTTCCAGGAAATCATCAAGGAAAACTGCCCAAAAGTGCTAGATTCAGAGGGCAAAGTAGTCATTGAAAGCATCCACATTTCACCTCCCGAAGGGATGTCAAACTCAAAACTCCAAGAAGTATCATTGCCAAATTCCAGAAATATCAAGTGAAGGAGAAAATACTACAGGCAGTCAGAAAGAAACAATTCAAATATTGAAGAGTTACAGTCAAGATCACACAAGACCTTGAAGCTTCTACATGAAAAGATCAAAGGAATTAGAACCCAATATTCCGTAAGGCAAAGGAATTGGGACTACAACCAAGGATGAACTACCCAGCAAAGTTCCGCCTAACATTTCATGCAAGGAGAAGGTCATTCAACGAAGTAAGGGATTTCCAGAGCTTCCTGACAAAAACACCAGAACTTAATAGACAATTTGATCTTCAAATGCAGGTCTCAAGAGAATCATAAAAAGGTAAACAGGGAAAAAAAAAACTTGTTGCTCAATTTGGGAAAAATGTTTACCTCCCCATAAAGGAAGCTTATATCTGTTAATCTTGAGAATTGTGCATCTATTATGAAATATAAAAGGGATATACATAGAGGGAATGGTTGTAAAGTATATGGTGTTTTTTAAAAAAAATATGATTTAAATATATGAAGGGATTGTAATAGGAGGTGTGAAAAGGAGGGAGCAGAAAATGGTAAATTACATCAAAGGAATATGTACAAAATTATAGTAGAGGGAAAGAGGGGAGGGAGATGAGCATTGTTTGACAGGTACTCTTATCTGATTTGCTTCAAGGAGGGAGCAATATAGACAGTAGGAAGGGAAAAGGGAACAAAGAGGAGGGAAGCTAAAAGGAAGGGAAGAGTCAATAAGGGTAAAGGGGAGTAAAAGGGAGGGGGTTAAAAGAAGGAAGGCTGCAGGAGAGGTGGTAAAAAGTGAATACTATTGAGGAGGGAAGGGAGACAGGAGAACTAAAAGCCCAAACGATGGGAAAGAGGATGAAGGGAAATACACAGACTGTAATCATAACTGTGAATGTGAATTGACTGAACTCACTCATAAAATGGAGAAGGATAGCAGAATGGATTAAAAGCCATAATCCAACAATATGTTGTTTACAAGAAACACATTTGAAAAGGGGGGATACACACAGGATAAAGTCAAAAGTTGGAGCAGAATATATTGTGCTTCAGCTGATGTAAGAAAAGCAGGAATAGCAATCCTAATCTTAGACAAAGTAAAAGCAGAAATAGATCTAATAAAAAGAGATAAGGATGGAAGCTATATCGTGCTAAAGGGCACCACAGATGATGAAGCGATATCATTACTAAACATGTATGCTCCAAGTGGTATAGAATCCAAATTCATAGGGGAGAGGTTGGAGGTGTTGAAGAAAGAAATTGACAGCAAAACTATGCTAGTGGGGGACTTCAACCTCCCCCTCTATGAACTTGATAAATCTAACCTCAAAATAAACAAGGAAGAGGTTAAGGAGGTAAATAAAACTCTGGATAAGGCAGATATAATAGATCTCTGGAGAAAACTGAATGAGAATAGAAAGGAATATACCTTTTTCTCCATGGTACATGGCATATTTACAAAAATTGACCAGGCACCAGGACATAAAAACCTCATAATCCAATGCATAAAGGCAGAGATAATCAATTCATACTTCTCAGATCACAATGCAATAAAAATATATGTAATAAAAAGCCATGGAAAGATAAAGCAAAAATCAATTGGAAACTAAATAATCTAATCCTAAAGAAGGAGTGGGTTAAAGAAGAAATCATAGAAACAATCAACAACTTCATTCAAGAGAATGACAATAATGAGACAACCTACCAAATCTTATGAGATACTGCAAAAGCAGTTCCTAGGGGGAGTTTTATATCTTTGAATGCCTACATAAATAAAATAAAGAGGAGATCAATGACTTGGGCATGCAGCTGAAAAAAGCCAGAAAAAGAACAAATTGAAAATCTCCAAGTAAATATCAAAATAGAAATACTGAAAACCAAAGGAGAGATTAACAAAATTGAAATTAAGAAAACTACTGAATTACTAAGTAAAACCAATAGTTGGTTTAAAAAAAAAAAAAACCTTAATAAAAAGGATAAACCGTTTGTCAATTTGATGAGAAAAAGAAAGAAGAAAATCAAATTACTAATATCAAAAATGAAATGGGTGAACTCACCTCCAACGAGGAGGAAAAACAATAATTAGAAATAACTTTCCCCAACTTTATGCCTACAAATTCGATAATCTAAATAAGATGGATGAATATTTTAAAAAATACAAATTCCCCAGGTTAACAGAAGTGCAAGTTGAATACTTAAACAACCCTATCCAAAAAAAATCATAAATTGAACAAGTCATCAATGAACTTCCTAGGAAAAAATATCCAGGGCCAAATGGATTTAAGAGTGAATTCTATAAAACATTTAAAGAACAGTTAATTCCAATACTTATATAGATTATTTTTGAAAATTGGGGAAGAAGGAATTCTCCCAAATTCTTTCTATGATATACATAAGGTTTTGATACCTAAACCAGGAAGAGACAAAACAGAGAAAGAAAATTATAGACCAATTTCTCTGATGAATATAGAGCCAAAAATTTTACATAAGATTTTAAGAAAACAAATACAGCATCGTATCATGAGAATAATGCATTATGATCAGGTGTGATTCATACAAGAATGCAGGGCTGCTTCACTACTAGGAAAACTATCAGTATTATCGATCATATCAACAACAAAACTAGCAAAAATCACATGATTATCTCAATAGATGCAGAAAAAGCTTTCGACAAAATATAACACCCATTCCCATTAAAAACACTGGAGAACATAGGAGTAAAGAGAACTTTCCATATGCAATGGGGATAAGCTAGATGCATTTCAAATAAGATCAGGGGTGAAACAAGAATATCCATTATCACCACTATTATTAAATATGGTAGTAGAAATGTTAGCTATAGCAATTAGACAAGATAAAGAAATTGAAAGAATAATAATGGGCAAAAAAGAAGCTAAGTTATCACTCTTTGCAGATGATATGATGATATACTTAGAGAATTCCAGAAACTCGAGTGAAAAACTGCTTGAAATAATAAACAACTTTGGAAGAGTTGCAGGTTACAAAATAAACCCAGGCAAATACTCTGCATTCCTGTATATTAGCAAAATAGTCCCACAGCAAGATATAGTAAGAGAAATCCCATTTAAAGCTAGGGTAGACACCACAAAATGCTTGGGAGTTTACCTGCCAAAAGTAGCCCAACGACTATATGAGCAAAATTACAAAACACTTTTTGCACAGATAAAGTCAGCTTTATGTAAGTGGAAAAACATCAGTTGCTCATAGGTAGACAGAGCTAATGTAATAAAAATGACAATTCTACCTAAATTAATTTACTTATTTAGTGCCATACCAATTAAATTATCAGATAATTATTTTCTAGAGCTGGATAAAATCATATCACAATTCATGTGGAAGAAGAGAAGGTCCAGAAAATCAAAGGGACTAAGGGAAAGAAATTCTAGAGAAGGGGGCCTAACACTACCAGATCTCAAATTGTACTATAAAGCAGCAATTATCAAAACCACGTGGTATTGGCTAAGAACCAGAAGGATACACAAGTAGAATAAGCTTGGCACTCAAGACACAGTAGGGAAGGCATATAGCATCCTCCTGTTTGACAAACCCAAGGACTCCATATTCTGGGATAAGAACTCACTGTTCAACAAAACTTGCTGGGAAAACTGGATAACAGTGTGGTGGAAACTAAGCATAGACCCATGCCTGACACTGTATACAGTAATAAAGTCCAAATGGGTACATGATCTAGGTATAAAGATTGATACCATGGACAAACTTCAGGAGCAAGGAATATTGTATTTATCAAATTTATGGAGAAAGGAAGAATTTTTGGCTAAAGAAGAGATAGAAAGCATTATGAAAAGCAAGATGGATACTTTTGATTACATTAAACTAAAAAGTTTTGCACAACCAAACCCAATGCAACCAAAATTTGGAGGAATGCAGTAAATTGGAGAAGAATTTTTACAGCTCATCTAGGGGATAAAGGCTTCGTTTCTAGAATATATAGAGAACTGACTCAAATGTACAACTATGCAAGTTATTCCCCAGTTGATAAATGGTCAAAGGATATGAACAGGAAATTTTCAGAGGAAAAAAATTAAAGATATCTATAATCATATGAAAAAATGCTCTAAATCAGTTTTGATTAGAGAGATACAAATCAAAACAACTCTCATTTACCACATCACACCTATAAGATTGGCAAACATGACAGAACAGGAAAATGATAAATGTTTCAGAGGATGTGGGAGAGTTGGAACACTAATTTATTATTGATGGAGCTGTGAGCTCATACAACCATTCTGGAGAGTCGTTTGGAACTATGCCCAAAAGGCCTCAACAATGGGCATACCCTTTGACCTAGTAATATCGCTACTAGGACTGTAACCCCAAGGGATTATAAAAATGGGAAAGGGTTCCACAAGTACAAAAATATTTATAGCAGCACTCTTTGTAGTTGCCAAAAACTGAAAATCAAGGGGATGCCCATCAATTGGGGAATGACTAAATAAATTAAGGTATATGAATGCAATGGAGTACTATCTCGCCATAAGAAATGTTGAACAAGAAGACTTCAGGGAGGCCTGGAAGGACTTAGAAGATCTGATGGTGAGTGAAAGGAGCAGAACCAGGAGAACTTTGTGCACAGCAACGACCACAGTACGCGAGAGTTTTTTTCTGATAGACTTGGAACTTTGTAATAACGCAAGAACTTAAAAAAAAAATTCCCAATGCTTTTCTAAGGCAAAATGCCTTCCACACTCAGAGAGAGAACTATGAAATTCATTCACAGAATGTAGCAGATCATGTTTTTCTGTGTGTGTGTGTGTATTATCTTTTGATTTGTTATATGATTTCTTCTATTTATTTTAGTTTGTCTAAATAGCATGACTATAGTGAAAACATATTCAATAGGAAAGCATATGTAGATCCTATATAGAATTGTATAGCATCTTAGGGAGGGAGGGGGGGTTATGGGGAGTAGGTGCAGGGGAGTAAAAATCGAAGCTTTAGAGTAGTGATTGTAAAACATTAAAAAAAGTGGATAAAAAAGAAAAAATTCAACACCTTGTTTTTCTAGTTGCATTGATTTTTTTAAGTGTAATAAGTTTTTCAGTTTCATATCACTGAAAATATTTATTACATATTTTCATTAGCCATTGTCCCTTATTTGGCTAAATATTTCTTAACCTGATTCATTGATAGATATTTGATATTATTCTGGTCAACTTTTCAAAAAAAATATTTCATGTGGTCTGATCTTTAATATTCAAGTTATATATATTTATTTATTTACCTGATTTACCTATTTTACAATAGGGTATAAAATGTTTCTTTAAACAAGTCTCTTTTCATTTTCTTTTGTATACTATTTTTTTTCTAACAAGGAGTTCTTTTCTAAGCACTTCATATAATCAAGATATCTTATATTAAGCTGATGTTTGCTTGTTTCTGATCTATCCTTATCTAATCTATTTCACCAGATTATGTTTTAACCAGTAACCTCAAGAAGCTGAAGATGCTGATTCTACCCAACTACATGAAGTATAGGAAAGGAATGGAGGAAGAATCTAAGAACCTAGTAACATGCCATCTCTGACAGATGTCTAAGGTCTGAAAGTTCATGGCAAACCAAATTGTGCCTATTTCCCTGCCCTGGATGTTACTTAGTACAAGGGAACAAGCAAGCAAATCTCATGTGTCCCTCGTCTCAGGAGACTGAGGAAACACTTCAGTCCAAATTTAGGGTAACTTTATACCAATAAAATAATGGAGGTCAGATAGTAGGTGACGAAGAATATAATAAAAATTCAAAGTTATCAAAACAAAAAGAGTCTAGTAGACAGATAAACCAACATCAAGAATATGAAACAAAATGAAGAATGAACAAAACCAAAGGAGAAAGTAAAAGCATAATTAGTAAACATCACAATATAAGGAAATTAATCAATATCATTAATACTACTGTTGATGTTATATATATATCATTAATATATTAATATATAATATAAATAATATAATATTTCTCTAATATTAATCATACGATATACAATATTATTAACATAATAATATAAATATAATAACAATAATATAATAATTTGATTAATATATGTTCATCAATGATGAAAGACAGAATCTTACAAGCCCCTCAGAGATCATGAATAGCAATAACAAAATCTCATGACTCCAGCCACTTTCCGGCAGTCCATAAAGATTTATTTGTCCCTTAATATGTTCCATGCAATGTACTAAGTAAGGACACAAAGAAAGTCTAAAAACTATTCCTGCTCTCAGGTAGCTATCATTGTAATGAGGGAGGCATCATGCGAATGACTTCATACAAATAACATATATGTACAGAATTGAGGGGAAGCAGAAAGGACTTGCTACTTAAGGTAGGATTTTAGCTGGGAATGAAGGAAGCTTGGAAAACCAAAAGGTAGAGATTAGAAAAGAGAAAATTCAAAGAAGAGGTGAAAGCAAGTGAAAAAAATCTTGAAAAATGAAATTTAAAAAATAGAGAGCTTCAATGCAGAATATTACTTTGAAGAAAGAATTTAAAACAATTCATTTGTTCATGATGGCCTGTCTCCCTGAAGAAGTGAAAGATACTTGGGCCATAAAAACAATAACCATGTAAAATTCGGTCAAAGACTTTAAAAGGTAAAAAACACTAAAAAGAATACATACCAAGAAAAGCATCTTGAAGAGAGGATACACGGACACATCACAAAGATCAGGTCTCTCAAAAGAACATGACTAAAACAAAACCATAACAAAATCCTGGATATTGCAATGCAAGAAATGAATCAAGATAATTATCCGAAGTTCTAAATATAGAGAAAGTATTGATTGCCAGAATTGACAGATACTTGTCAGAAACAGCAGCCAAAACAAACTGATCATCAGACTTTTAGAGGTAAAGTCACTAAATGAACCACTTTAGTAAGAGCAACAAATTTTGCTGTCGTCCAAAAAAGGGCTGGAAAACTTTCAAATATGAAAGAAAGGCAATTTGAAAATAAGGATAATATATTTTCCCCTCTTTTCGTTATTCATTTTTTTGTTTTTTTTTAAGAATGATCTTCCAGGCATAAAGAAAGAGAAATATGTTGGAGACTGCAAATATTGTAAAAACAAGAAAAAATATTCAATAAAACACGTTCAGCTCTCTTATAAACAATTTCTTGTAATTCTACACTTTAACTAGTGGACAAGAAAGCATACTCAGACACATGGTATAGTAGAAGGAGCACTGGCTTTGCAGTAAGATGTCCGTTTCATTTCCTGACTTCAATGTTTATTTGAGGAAGTCATTTAACTCTTCCTGGGTCTCAGCACCCTCACCTTTAAAATAAGAGCTTTGGAATAGGTGGTTTCTGAGGTCCTTTACAACTACACATTCCTCATCCTGTGAAAGGTAGTTATTTTCCAACTCCTCTTTTACCTTATAATTTTTCTCTTACATAAGTATTTTAACATTCTTTGATTCCTCTCTGCTCATGCATCTCTGTGACTGTAGCCAGACAAAAATTGTGGAGAATTCATGAAGAAGGTGACTAAAAATGATAGTGATCCTTCAATGGACCTCTGATTTCAGTAGGTTCTTCTTTAATGAATCATAGCCCATTAATGACTCATTTTTAGGTCTTATCATAAAATACCCAAAGAGAATCTAACTTGTTTCCTGGGAGTTGACACTTAGGCCATTTAGTAAGTCATAAATGCATAACTTCCTGAATCATTTCTGCTCATGTGTCTTAAAATATGTCTTTTCTATTACTTCTCACATTCAAGTAAATAAGAATTGCAGGATGGGCTGGGAGGTAAATGTAGAGAATACAATAGTCTGCTTTATTTTTTCTTGCTTACAGTAAAAAATTGAAAATTCAAAGTTATTGAGTTGAGTAAAATACAACCTTAAAGTTTTATTTTTTCAAGAAAATTCCTTCTTTGCATAAAGTGACAACAAGTAGGTCACTTTAGCTTGAAGACAGAACTCACAAAGGGGATGAGTGTGTAACAAATCTGGGAAGGTATATTGGAGCCAGATTGTAAAAAAAAAGGTTTTAAAATTCAAAATAATGAGTTTGTATTTTTTTTTCTAAAAGCAATAGGGTTCCATTGGTGATTTTTGAGAAGGGAAGTGGCATGGTCAGATTGCACAGAAGAGGAAAAATCAAATTTGATCCCAAGTATGATGAAAATAATAAAAGAATGTTCATAGCAGTAATAATGGCCACCACAGTTATATATTTATATATCACCTTAAAAGTTGTAAAGTGCTTCTATGCATTCTCATTTGTAATCTCATTTGTTATCTCATTTTATATTCTCAGTAAAGAGTCTGTTTCATTACTTGCTCAGTTCCCCAGAAGGGACCTGCTCAGGGCTGGCCCTAGGCAACTTCATAACATTGTCAAAAGTTTACTTGATTGTTCTCTTTTCCCCTTCCATCCTCTTTTGCGCTCTTCTTTTATCTTACTCCTTTACCTTCTCAGACATCCAATAATGTATTCATAGAGCAGTAACAATATGAAAATTGATTAGTTAAATGTTTTGTATTTCAACCAATGGTGATTATTTTGACTCAATGACTTTTCAGGTCATTCCCAATTCAGAAATCAATCAATCACTTGAGTTGATCTGAATGACCTCTTAATTCCTCTTAAAATTCATTTGATTAGCTAATTAATTTTTTTACTGTATGAAGATAACATTTAAATGCCATTTTGAAGAGAAAATACTTCAAGGGAAATATTTGCATTTAACAGTATAAATTTCACAGTCACTTCTAAAATATATCATAATCGTATTTCACAGTTCACAGAAGTATATATTTAACCTGGTATTTCTAGGTTAAGAGTCAACATAATAAGACAGAAAGCAGATTCCTTTCATAGCTAGAGGACTCAAGTTCCAATCCTGAATCTGCCAAATAATTACTTATCACTTTGGGCATGTCACATAACCTTTCTATGTTTCCATATCTGCTAAGTTAGGAGATTAACCTCTATAAAATTCCAAAATTCTCCCATTGCCATAATTCATAACTACTTTCATATTATGTCAACTAATACTAAGTGACACATGTCCTTTATTTGACATTAAATACTGAGGGGAATGCAACAAAAGAGTAATTTGTTTCTTCTAATTTCATTTCTCTATGGTTTTAGGATAGGACAGAGAAAGGAACTGAACTTGGAACTTTGTTAATCTGGGGAACTCCTGGGTCAGGCAACTCTTTCCATAAATAGAAGTTGGATCTGTTTCTGTAAATTTTAGTTTTATTGAGCTGCCTAGAGCATTGAGAGGCAACTCACAGTAATTCTGAGTCTTAATGAGTCACCGAGTCTCATACAGCCAATGTGTCACAGGCAGTACTTGAAACCAGGTTTTCCTAACTTCAAGGCCAGCTGTCAATCCCCTGTGCCACAGTTGTACAATAAATTGGCAATATCATCCACCCAGCTGGGTGTTAGTGGTAAAAACATTCACTCCAACTCAGTGCATCAGCTGCTATTCACATCAATATTTATTGCATGATCAAAATTTAGAACTTTCCCTTATTTGTAATTATGTACCTAGCACCAATATGTGTGTGTGTCCTAGAGAAGGAAGTCATTAACTACAGGATTCAGAGAGAAATTAGAGGAGTCTGAATTATAGCTATGGTACACTTTAAGTAGCCCAATTCATTCCAGGTCTACACAGTTGCAATTTAAAGAGGTACAGTCTATAAGAAAAAAAATGTTTGATTTGGATGCGGAAGATCAGGATCTGGGTAGAAATCCTGGTTCATCTGTTAAGTATTTCTGTGACCTTGGGCAAGTTCATTAACTTCTCTGTATTTCAGGTTCTAGGGAGGTTAAATCAGGGGCTTGGACCTCAAAAAATGTCTTCCAAGTTTATGTATGAAATCCAAAATATAAAATGTTTTATCTGTTTAACTTAAATGATAGAGCTATTCAAAAGTGTTCATAAGATAAAAATTATACATTGTTTTCAATAGTTTGGTAATCGGGATCGTATGGTGTAGTAAAAATAATGCTGAATTTGGTCTAAGGAGATTTGGGCTTAAATACCAACTTTGTCACTTACTACTAATAAAAATTTTGATAAGTCACTTAATCACATTGGACCTTGCTTTCCTCATTTGTATAATGAAGAATCTCGGAATCTATGATGAGATAGTAAGGCTCAACAAAAAGTGTTAGTATCAGGAAAAGGTCTAACTGTGTAAAGAAATTACTTAAACTCTGTAAGATTTAAGGTTTTTTCCCTCTGTAGAATAAAGATAATTCCTGTATTACTTTTAATTTGTTTCCAGTGTCCATGAGAACATATGTGTGTGTGCATGTATGTATATATGCATATATGTGTGTATGTGTATGTGTGTATATACATGTGTCTTGTCAGTTTTTGAAGCTATGTAAATTGTTATAAACAGCGGTGTAGCCTGAGAAACATATTTATACAATTTCTCAACAGACTTTTCCTCATAGTCAAGTCAAGATGTCCAGGAAAAATAACTGTCTTTAAATAAGATGACCTTAACAAAAGCAAAAACCTTTAACCTTTCTTTTCAGTCAAGTGATTTTTTAAACTAATGTCCACCAGGGGGCACTCACCCATTGAAAGTGCAAAATGCAAAGCATTTGGCAGTCCCATCAGGTCAAAATAATGTGCTTTTATTAGCCACAATTCTAAAATTCCATTCACATATGAAAATTTTAGGGGAAAATTACATGCTCCCATTTTGTTAAAATACTTCTATATATTTAATGTCAATTGAAGTTTTCTCTTTAAAAATAACACTAAAGATGTTTATGTTGTACTTTACATATTGTGATATGGTTTACATAAATTATCTCATTTTAGTCTCACAATATCCTTTTGAAGTGAGTATTATAGGCATTATTTCCCACATGAGCAAACTGAGAGGTTAAGGGACTTTTCATTAGTCATGAACTCAAGTTACCTAGTGTTCGATGTGTGATTTGAACTCATGGCTTCCTGTTTTTAAATCTTTCATGTTGTCCTTTATGCCAACTTATTTCTCCAAAGAAAGTTATTCCAAAGACATTTATTTTCTTAAGAAATTCCTGAGTAAAAAGTAGTGAAAATAAAATATTTTATTTCAAAGTATTATCTTTTGTAGGTATAGGATATGAACAACTCAGTCTCACTTGTAAGTATACACTTACGACAACAAATGGAAACAGATGTGGGTGAAATATGTCTTTTCATAATATACCTAGTGATGTGTCAACTGGACTTGGCCTCTGAGTTCCCATCCACTTCTAAATCATTCATCCTTCAGTTTTATGTATTAAAGAAACCATTTGGTTATAACACGATACTGACTAGTCTTTAACAAGCAATATAATGTAGAAAAAACTGTTAAGAAATGGAAACTGGTAACAAATGAATTCATACTTGAAGACAAGATGATGATCAGGTTGCTGAAGTTATGTACTTATTTTAGAATGACAGGACTGAAATTATTTACTTAGCATTTAATATAATAAATTCAGTCTCGGATCGAATCATATTTGTGAAAGTTATTGCCAAAATGGCATTCTGGACAAAATGGTCTAATGATTGACTGACTTTTCAGTTAGTTATGCTGATATAATATAGAAAACCCATAGAAAATTCAGAAATATTTTCCTTGGGCCACCTCCAAATGATAGATTCTCCAGTAGCTCCACATTCCTCCCAAAATAGAGTGCATGATCATGAAGGTCATTCTCTCCTTCTAAAATCATATAATCCTTGATGGAATGTAGTGTAGGGACCTCAGAAGTGCCTCAGTGGATTAAATACATGGTCCATTAATATCAATGATTTGTTTCTAGAAATGGTATTACCAGAGTGGAGGAGATATATTGAATAATGTTATTTACCTTCATAATGACAACTTTGAAAAAAACATACCTTGCTGTGAGAAAAAAATGGAGTACAGAGAAGTATGAAAAGACTTATATTAACTGATGCAAATAAGCAGAAACAGAAAGACAACATAGAAAATGACCACAATGCAAATTAAAAGGACACCAAAAGATGAAAATGACTCCTGTAAAATTACAATAACAATTTTTTGCCTACAATAATAGCCTTAAATTTAAATTATTATATAATATAATGTTTTATATATCTTTAGGAATTTGATATCATCAAAGAATTTTTTTTTCTCTTTGAATATGTCAAGAAAGTAGGTTTATATGTTGTGGATAAAGAAGCAAAAGTGAAGTATAAAAAAACTGGAAATGTTATAAAGAGCTTTAAAATGAAAAGTATAGGACTGTATTTGATGCTGGAGAGAATAGAAAACCACTGAAGTTGATTAAGAGGTTAAGGTGCCATTGATCAGACCTATGCATGAAGAAAATCAACTTGAAAGTTTTGTCAAGTAAGGATTGAAGTGAGAAAAGTCCTGAGACGGAAAAAAATAAAAAGGTTATAGTTTATACGTGATTAGGACCTTGGATTAGTGTGGTACCTGTGACAAGAAAGAGAAGGGGACATGACGGAAAAATGTTATGAAAATAAAACATGAATATTTGCCAATACTTTTTATATGTGGTATGAATGACAATGAGGAGTTGAGGATGATGCTAAGGTTAAGAAGCTGGATGTCTGGGAGGATTTTGCTGCCTAGGGAAGTTCAGAAGAGGAGAGAGTTTTGGGGAAAAGGCAATGATTTCTGTTTTAGATATATTGAATTTGAGGTGACAATTGGTTATAGATTTTGAAATTTCTAATAGATACTTCATCATGCAAGAATGGAGGCAAGGAGAGAGGCTAACGTTTTTACATATAGATCTAAGAATTTTCTGATGACTGTTGAACATGTAGCAGTTGATGAGACAGCTAAGTGAGAAAACATAAGAAAAGAATGATGAAAAAAAGGAAGAGGATGAGGAGAAATAAAGGGAGGAGGAAGATGACTCGAGGCAGAGCCTTAGGAGACATAGATCTTTTGTTGGTATAACAGATGAAAATCCAGTATAGGAGACTTAGACAGAGTGGGCAGACACGTAATAGGAGAATCAAGTGGGTGCAGGGCAATGTCATGAGAGAAGTTAAGTGGAGAAGGTGATCAACAATGACAAAAGTTTCCAAGAAGTCAAGTTGTGTGAGAATTGAGAAAAAGCCATTAGATTTGATAAATGTTTTATCTTTTTTTCTTGAATGCCAAACAGCTTTGAAGAGCCAGCAAAGTATTTCCTCATCACACACTCTCTCCACAACATCTTTCATTTTACACCATTTTCCTAAAATGAAATTCTCTAATGCCTCTATACATCTCAATTTGAAACAAACAAACAAATAACATGCTCTTGCTTCCATCTTGTCCTGAAATCTCTATAGCACTGAGAACTTGATAAACTAAATCAAATTATTAGACTAGGGGAACATGGAAAAAACTCAAAGAACCAAAGGTAATACTGAGAACAAAGAACAAGCATGAGAAAAACGTTGAAGTCATCTTTTTGCCCATCTTTTTATCATGTCACTGCACTTGTATCAGTCTTTATCTTGTATCATTATCAACACTTATCGGTAATTATCTTGGATTTAGGGCACATAATGAGATCTGATTTGGACATGTTAGCTTTGAGATGTCTATGGGATATCCAGTGGGAAATATTTAACAAGTAGTTGGTGACATAGTTTGTGAGAGAGAATAGAAACAGATACATAGATCTGCATACCATCTTCATAGAGATCACAATTAGGCCACAGGAGTTGATGAAATCTCACTGAAAGACAGAGAGATAGACAAGCAGACAGAGACAGAGAGACAGAGACAGAAAGGGGCAGAGAGAGAGAGAGAGATGAGGGGAAGAATGTGCTTGTGCATGTGTGTGTGCACATGTGTGTGTGTGTAGACAGAGAAAACAAAGGTCTTTGATGTATGCCAACAATTACGGAAAGAGATAGATAAAGGGCAATGATTTTAGCGAATGGTAAGGTTACATTATAGCTTTTAAAGGTTAGAAGAGATCTAGGACATGTTTGTAAATGTAAGGTACCATGCTACTTTAAGGTGCGATGGTATAGGACAATTTATTGATGAAAGGGACAGGTAAATAAATCTTTAACATTAAGAAAAAGTTGTATCAACTGTCAAAATCTGAGATAGTGATGCTATTTTGCATGAATATTATGATGTCCAAGAGAAGAAAATTACTTTGTTTTAATAAAAAAATTGCTAAAGTATGCTCATAACAAATAATTTTCAGGTATGATATGAGCAGCTTAGGACAGAACATGAACCATGCCATAATAAAGCCCTTTTTATGAGTATCTCTTTTTATCTATGCATTATCAATCACCTATCTGTCTATTTACTATCACCTATCTCATCTTTTTGTCTGTTCATTCTAATCTATTATTTGTCCATTCATCTCACTTTGTCTCTATGCCTCTTTCCCTCTCTCTGTCTCACTTTCATCTTACACCCATTTTTGTTACTAGAAATTATTCTGTGAACTTTCTCATACATAAATAGGACTTTTAAGAGGCAACACGTTACAGGAAATAGAGGGCTACCCTCCCAATTTTCAACAAGTTAGTTCAAGTGCTGCTGCAAGACAATATTTCTGTGTCATCATAGGTAAATCAAATAACTTCTAATTATTCCTTGACAACTATCTATAGCTATTTGTCATGGATGAACAAGTTTTCAATCTATATCAGTGGATCATATTTCCAAACCTGGAATTTGCAACACCCTTGAAATCAAAGATATGGATCAAAATAAATCAATAGAAAAACAAGCAAACTAAGAAATCATTTTCTACTGGAAATTAGTTTGGGAAAAATTAAGTATATAGAGCAACATGTCACAACAAAAGCCAAGACAAGGTTAAAATGGATAAATAATTTATACATAAAGGATGATATCATAAGCAAATTAGGATAACAAAGAAAATTATATCTATGGATAAGGGAAGGATGTATGACCAGGAAAAGTTAGAGAGCATCACAGGAAGTACAATGGATTATTTCAATCACATGAAATTTAAAAAGTTTTTTTTTTTTTTGCAAAGAAAACCAGTGCAGTTAAAATTAGAAAGAAAATAGGAAACTGGGAAAACATTACTGTGTTTTTTTAATTTATTATTTTATTCACTTATTATATCTGATAAAGGTCTAATTTCTCAAAAATAAAGTGAATTCAATAAAATTTACAAAAATGGGTACCATTCACCAATTGACCTAAGATTATGGGTAAGATACTTTTCAGGGAAAAAATATTAAAGCTATGTATAGTCATATAAAAATGCTCTAAGTCACTAATGATTAGAGAAATGAACATTAAAACAACTCTGAGGTACCACCTTATTTTGGGTTAGCTAATATGACAGCAAAGGAAAATAATAAATTCTGGAAGTGATATCAAAAAAAGGAAACTTAAACATTGTTGGTGAAGTTGTGTACTGAACCAAACATTTTGGACACAACTTGAAACTATGCTCAAAGGTCTATCAAGTTATACTTAACCTTTGACCCAGCAATCCTATTGCTGGGTCTGTATCCCAAAGAGATTAAAGATAAAGGACTTATATGTACAAAAAGAAATTCAGTAGTTTTTTTTTTCTTTTCTTTATAGTGGTGGTAAAGAATTTGAAATTGAAGAAATGCTCATCAATTGGGGAATGGTTGAACAGAAGAGGTATATGATCGTGATATAGTATTATTGTACATAAAAATGATGAATAAGATAACTTCAGAAAAACTTGAGAGTACTTATATGAACTTATACAGAGAAAAATGAACAAAACTGGGGATCATTTATATGGTAATGTAAATATTGTAATGACGATCAACTGTGAAAGACAGATATTCTGATCAAGAAAGTGACTCAAGACAATTCCAAAAGAAACATGATGAAAAATGTTACCCACCTCTAGAGAGAAAACTGATAAACTCTGAGTGCAAACTGAAGTATATGTTTTACCTTTATTTTTCTTGCTTTGTTTTCTGTATCATGGCTAATATGGAAATATGCTTTAAATTATTTCACATATACAATTTATGTGAACTCAACATTTATTGGAATTTACTACTAAAAATATTTAAAAATAAGTAATACACTTTTAAAAGAAAGACTAATTCAATTTTCCCTCTTCCCTATTCACGCTTATTTTGTCTCTCCTAGAAGCACAATAACATTGCCTTGTCCTAAAAACATGAAAATTTTGCTTCTATTGAATAATATTTTTTTTCAATCGTACTTGAATACTTTTCTTCGGTTGTTTTTCTTCTGTTTTACTGAAAAAATACTTTGTTTTCCTCTAGTTCTTTTTTTTTTTTAATAAATTTATTTAACTTTTTACATTCATTTTCACAAGATTTTGGGTTCCAAAATTTTCTCCCCATTTGGGGGGGGGGGGGGGGGGGGGGGGGGGGGGGGGGGGGGGTGGGGTGGGGGGGGGGG
>CM053774.1:52998642-53012202 GCA_028658325.1 Potorous gilbertii | reverse complement strand
AAAAAGAGAAACTCTTAGGAACATTGTGGCCAAATTCCAGAGTTCCCAGGTCAAGGAGAAAATATTGCAAGCAGCTAGAAAGAAACAATTCCAGTACTGTGGAAATACAATCAGGATAACACAAGATCTAGCAGCTTCTACATTAAGGGATCGAAGGGCGTGAACAAGATATCCCAGAAGTCAAAAGAACTAGGTCTAAAACCAAGAATCACCTACCCAGCAAAACTGAGTATAATACTTAAGGGAAAATATGGTCTTTCAATGAAATTGAGGACTTTAAGCATTCTTGGTGTAAAGACCAGAGCTGAAAAGAAAATTTGACTTTCAAACACAAGAATGAGAAGAAGCCTGAAAAAGTAAACAGCAAGGAGAAGTCACAAGGGACTTACCAAAGTTGAACTGTTTACTTTCCTATACGGAAAGACAGTATTTGTAACTCCTGAAATCACACGCACATACACACACACACACATGTACAGGCCTGCACGCACACACATACGCACATGCACGCACACACAGGGACAGAGAGCACAGAGTAAATTGAATAGGATGGCATCATATCTTAAAAGAAATTAAGCTAAACTGTGAGAAAGAAATGTAGTGGGAGGAGAGAGGGTGAAATGGAATGGGATAATTTATCTCTCATAGAAGAGGCAGGCAGGAGTCTTCTTAGTGGAGGGAAAAAGAGTAGAGCTGAGGGAAAATAAAACATGAAGTTTTCTCTCATCACATTCTGCTAAAGGAAGGAATTTGTTATGAAAACCTATCTTACAATACAGGAAATTGAGGAAGAAGGAGATAAGTAGGGTAGGGGGGATGATGGAAGGGAGGGCAATGGGAGGAGGGAGCAATTTGAAGTCAACACTTGGAGAGGGACAAGATCAAAAGAGAGAATAGCAACAATGGGGGGCAGGATAAGATGGAGGGAAATATAGTTAGTCTTACACAACACGACTATTATGGAAGTCATTTGCAAAACTACACAAATATGGCCTCTATTGAATTGCCTGCCCTCCCAAAGGGAATGGGTGTGGAGGGAGGGATGGGGAGAAGCCGGAACTCAAAGTTTTCGAACATCTGTTGAATATTGTTCTTGCTACTAGGAAATAAGAAATACAGGTAATGGGGAATAGAAAGTTATCTGGCCCTACAGGACAAAAGAGAAGAGGGGGTAAGGGAAGGGAGGGATGATAGAAGAGAGGGCAGATTGGTGATAGGGGAAATTAGAATATTCAGTGTATTGGGTAAGGGGAGGGGACAAATGGGGAGAAAATTTTGGAACCCAAATTCTTGTGAAAATAAATGTAAAAATTAAATAATAAATTTATAAAAAAATCAATTATTATTCACCGGTTTATCTTGGGTACATCTCATGTCTCCTCTGAGCCTTAGTTTCCTCATCTATAAAATGAGATATTGTCAGGATTATTATAGGGCAAGGAGTTTGCAAACCTCAAAGTGCTGTAGAAATAGGAGTAGTGTGGTGCACTGTAGAAATAGTAGTAGCAGTGGAAAGTGTACTAGAATCAGAAAATACAAGTTCATACTTTGACTCTGCCATTTCTTACCTGTATGAAATTTAACAATTATTCAACCTCCCTGGACTTCACTTTCTTTAGCTTTACAATGAGGAGGTTTGATTACATGATCTTTTCCTCATTAAATATAGGCTCCTATTAATATTTCTATGGAGGGTAATAGTATCTCCTCAGAGAAAATGAGGAAGAACTGTAAAGGAGACAAGACCCAGGTCCTATTTGAATTAGTGAACTTCAGAGTGAATTGTCCCTATTTAGCAAAAGGTAGGTTAATATATTCTTTGCAGAGTGACTGTTTTGCAGAGTTCAGAGGCATGAACTAAGACTTTCCTAAATTGCTCCTTCTTACTCCCTGATTTGGTATATGGCACTACCATTCACTTAGGCTTTCACAGCCTAAATTAACATTGGTATATATTTTCTCTCTCTCCTTGGTCTCCCATGCAAGTATTACCAATTCTACTTCCAAAGTATCTATTCTGTCTATTTTTTCTTATCTACCATCATTTTCATTACTTAAGGTCTTCTCTTGGACTGAGCTGAAATGTTATATTACCTCTCTGTTAAGTCTTTTCACATCTTCCCTTCCCCTCATCGCCCCCCATCTAAGTTTCACCACCACCATCATATTTAATTTTCTCATAGATCAGTTTGGGTAACTAACTCCTCTCCTAAAAAGCATTCCAAGTCTTACCTTGCCTACCCCAAAAACATTAAAAAAGTATTTAAATTCTTCCAAAATCTGGCAGCACACTACCATTCTAGCTAAATTTCATACAATACTCTAAGCTTGAGATACACTAGGTTCTCCTAATATAAACTCTGTTTTCTGACCACTACCTTCACTTATGCAGTTTCCTTTCCATGTCTGGAATGGTCTCCTATTTTCTTCTATGCCTATTGAAATACTACCAAATGAAGTTCCTCTAAGAAAACCTTTTTTTCATAACCTGTAGATTATCTTTCCTCACCTTAAACGAAGATATCACAAAATAATTTGTACAATTTAAGCTTCTATTTTATTATAAGTATATTTGTATGCAGTATCATAGAAGCCTATGAGCAAGTATTGTTTTATTTGGTATGAATATCTCCCAGCACAAGGACTTCTCACACACTTCATAATTTATGTGTCAAATGAAAGGGTATTGTAGTAGATAAAGCACTGAATATTGAAATCAAATATCTGAGTTCAAAAGTTACCTTTGCTAGTATATTGTATGATTTTCATTTCCATCCTATAAAATTCGGATGTTGAACTACATGAACCAAAGTTGTATTTCTTTTAGCTTTTAGACTTTAAAAAGTCTAATCTATGATATATGAATTAATTATTGCATTCATCCAGTCCAATCTAATCCAATAAGCATTTAGGAAGAATGTGCATGGCACACTAAGTGCTCAGAATATGCAAAGAAAAAAGTAAAACCAATCCCTGCCCTCAAAGACCTCACTTTCTATGAGGACGATGCATAGAACAGAAAAGCATGTACATGGTAATTTAAGGAGCAGGGAGAGAGCATTGAAACTAGGATCAGGAAAGGCTCCCAAGTGAGAAACACATGGAATGTGTTTAATAAAATATTTTAAATAAATAATTGCAAATAATATTAATTAGTTAAATAAATAATTTAAATAAAATAATGAAGAAATTTAGGGATTTTAAGAGGTGGAAGTGATTAAAGAGTGCACTCCAGGGATGGGTGACTGTCTCTAGCCAGTTTAGAAGGAATGTACACTTCTTGAAAGGTGTGAGTAATGAACAGCAGGTCTGGAAAGATAGACTGGGAACAGATAGTGAAGTGCTTTCAATGAGAAATGGAGGAATCTATATTTTATCACAGAGGAATTAGGCAGCCATTGGTGGTTCTTGGAAAGAGGGTACTATCATCAGAGTTAGGCTTTAGACATTTTTTTTCCTTGGAAAAGAGAGAACCTAGAAGTTGAGACTAATTAGGAGACTGTGGTAGTAATCTTATGATGAGATCCTGAAGCATTACAGCGTTTTGTGATTGAGGAGAAAAAACAATGAAGTGACAAATTCTTAGAAAGAATAATTGGTAATTATTGGCAACATAAAGGAGACAATTACATACTGAGACAATAGTAGAGGGTGAAAAAATAGGAACTCTTTCAGTGGGGAGTTATCAGATGGAATGAGATGGGAAGGAACTTGCAGACTAACAGAATACACTGAGGGCTAATAAATGGGGTTTTACATTGCATAAAGGTACTAGTTGTTCTGGTTGAAGTTAGAGAAATTTTTTCATCTTAAATATTTGTTGTGTCAGATTTTATAATCCCTGGGTGTTAGACAAAAGCAGAAGGAAGATATATTAACTCCTCTTGGTAGGATGCCACTGGTTTTAGATAAATCATAACCTCTGAACACTACATATCTACTTCCTTTCCTGGTACAGTCTAGGTACACTGGACTTTACTTCTTCTCCTTTCACTCATTTGTCAATCTTTCTGCAATTTGGCTACTGATCTGAACACCCATTTGAAACGGCTTTTTGAAAAAAAGTTATCAAAAGTCTCTTAATTATCAAATTGAATGATTATTCAACATCCCTCTTGACTTCTCTGAAACATTTGGCACAATTGAATACTCCTTCCTCCTGGGCACTTGCTCTTGCAATTTGTGTGAAATTGTTCTCTTCCTACAAATCTGACTACTCTTCCTCAGTCTCCTTTGTTGTCTCAACACCATATCCACAAGCTCGCCTTAATTGTGTATATGTCCTCTTTTGCCATTCCTTTCTTGGTGATCTGGTCAACTTTAATTTCTTTAATTATCTTCTCTATTCAAATGACACCCAGATCTATATACTCAGACCTTTTCTTTCTCCAGAGCTCCAATCCCACATGACCAATTATCTACTGAAATTTCACACAGAAAATCTTGTAGTCTCCTCACACAGAATATATGCAAAATAGGACTCTATTTCCCCTGAAAATTCTCCCTTCTTCCCAACTTCCTTATTTTTGTAAAGGGCATAGCCATCTTTCCAGTCTTCTAGGTTTGAAACTTCAGAATAATCTTTTATTCTTTATTCTCCTTCTTCCCATATTTCTAACCAGTTCTCAAATCTTATCATTTTTACCTTCACAATATCTTTTTAATCTAAAGCTTCTCTCTACTCACAGGCATCACTTTAGTTCAAGCCCTTATCACCTCTCACCTGGACTACTGCAATAGCTTCATAATTGGTTTCCCTGCCTCAAGTCCTTTTGCAATCCAATCTATCCTCCACACAGCTATCTATGAATGTGATTTTTCAGAAGCTCATATCTGACCATATCCTTATACTATTCAATAAACTCTGTTGGCATCCTATTGTCTGTAGTTTAAAATATAAAATATCAGCTTCCCTGTTTTGCATTGAATCCATTCACAACTTTCTCCTAGACTCATCAGTTATTATTCCCTTTCATACACTCTATAGTCCAGGCAGAATAATCTTCTCTGGGTTCTTCAAATATTGAATTTTCCCTCATCTCTGTGACTTTGCACAAAGCATTCCTCATACCTAGGATGGACTACCTCTCCCTAAATCCCTCAGAGTATCCCTCACTTCCATCAATATGTAGTTCATGCACTGTCTTCTTTAGGAAGCCTTTTTGGATTCTGCCTCCAACTGTCATCATCCTATAAACTATTTTGTAGTTGCTTTCCATCTGTTCTCTATATATACTCATTTGTTCATATGTTGTCTCCATCAATAGAATGTAATCTCTTTGAAAGTAGGAAAGGATTCATTCTTTGCATTTGTATAATGCTTAATAAATGTTTGTTGAATACTTATTTCTTCAATTTCATAAATAGAAACACAAACTTTTGAGATACAAGAGGGCATACAGTGGCTGTGTCCAATGGGGATAATCATTCTCTCTGTGGTGTTTATTAGGATCAAATAAGATAATTTATACAAAAAAATACTCTGAACAAATTAAAAATGCTATATGAATAAACAGTCTAACCATATATTGCTGCTATTGAGAGTTGATATGTCTAGGTAGATGAAAATGTTCACATAAAGGATAAATATAGATAGTCAGACCATATATGTCAAGGCTCTTTACCAAATGAAGCCATTATATATCTCAGGAAAACTGGGGTTGGAAAGGGAGAAAGAAGGGACAGGTAAATAGGATTGGCAATTGTCCACACATCCTAAAAGCTGCTTTGTAGCTATTTATCCTATAAAAGAGAAGGATATATGGTAAAGACTTGTGATTTCTTTGGCTTAGAGACCTCCTAATGAAGGAAAGTTCTTCAGGAAAACATTACAATGTCTGTGATTTAATATGGTACAAAAGTTTTATGGAATTGTGTGAGACATACAGAATTTAAAAAATTTACTCATATATTATTTATTCCATCTATTTTTACAATAAAGATTTGAATTCAGGTCTTCTTGCTGTTTGATAAACTCAGATGATAAGTACTTGTTGCATAACAATTATTTGAAGGAACTGGGGACAGGTAGGCTTTAGAAGACAAGAGGCAGAGGGGACATATGTTTGATCAACTATCATGGGGAAGAAGGGTTAGTTTTTTTTTCTGTTTGCCCCCAGACAGAAGGACCAGAAGCAACAAGCAGACATTGCGAACACTTGCATTTTAAGTTGGATACTTGAAGGGAGACCTCCAAAAGTTAGAATTGTGCAAAAGCAGAAAGGGCTGCCTCCAGAGTTAGTGTCAATTACAGGTCCTCATATAAAAGATGCATGATCAATTATAAGGCACATTCTAGTGAGGACTTCTTTGGGGATATTGTTTAGATTCTATGGCCAACTGTATGACTTGGTTGGAGATAGTATTGGTTAGACTCTATGGTCTCCAACTCAGAATTCTGTTATTCCGGACTTCAAATCTAGATTTTATCTATTCTCACTTAAATATCTCTTTCTATACATTTATGTGATACATATGTATGTCTCTATATATGTACATATATTTATTCATAAAGATTCATTTAAATTATATTCATGCTTTCAAAACATTACTCTTAATGAAAGATTGTTTATAACTGTAAAGTTTAAATCAACATGTAATCAGCATGCAAACTAGTGACTATCAACCTACTGTTTTATGGTTGTTGTCCTTCATTCTCAAAGAGTACCAAAATGACATCACTATGTTGGGGTTGAGGTACAGTGTGTCCACCTTTGGTTCATCAGACCAATATAAGCATGGGAGACTCTACCATAGGTTGAGCACAAGTAGTCCATACAAACTTTTGGAGTATAGATGTCTCTAAATTTGTGCATCACATTTTCTGTTCAGGTACTTTTGAGATACTACAGTTCTGAAATACTACAGAGACTACAATGCTACAATATGCTCACAGAGCACCTTCTTTGATGTGAACATACCATTATGGACAGCCCTGTGCCAGTGTCTCCCAAGTCTAACAATCAATTCCAAAGTTTTTCAGAGAGACTTTGAGTATCCTTTTATTACTTCTTCTGAACCCCATGTAAGTGCTTGCCTTTTGTGATTTGTCTGTAAAATAATCTTTTAGGAAAGAAAAATCCTTATATTTGGCACTCGAACAACATGGACACCCTTATTGGAGTTGCGCTCTGCAAAGTAGAGCTTGAATGTTTGACAATTCAACTTGAGAAAGGGTCTTAGTATCTAGCACCTTATCTTGCCAGGTGATCTGCAGAATTTTGTTAAGACAATACAAATGGAAGTGATTCAATTTCCTGACATAGTCCTAGTGGACACACAACAATGAGTTCAACACAAAGCTTTATAAACATTCAGTTTGGTAGACAGTCCACTACCTCTTCTTGCCCACAGTTTTTTATGATCCTCCCAAAAACTGAGTTATTTCTGGCAAAGTGTACATCAAATTCACCATCTATGTGGACATCCCTGGAATGTATATTGCCAAGGTAAGTTGACTAATTCACAGCATTCAAAAATTCTGCATTTACTGTAACCAATGGCTCCATGGGTCAATTGTGTGTAACTGGTTGGTGGAGAATCTTTGTTTACTTGGTGTTAATTCTCAGGCCAAAATTAGTACAAAGAGCAGGAATCAATATATACTTTGTTGCATCTCTCTGTGTTGAGTGCACAATTATCTGCAAACTAAACAATATTGTTACATCTGCCTTCCTATTAAGGCAAGAATCTTGCAACTCTCTAAGTTTCGCTTGCATTTTATTTTTGATGGAGTTAAACACTGCCTTCTTTAGAGAAAGACCAATTATCCCATTAGTAAATCATGTGAAGTTCCCCTTTTGTTACATTTAGCAGCTTCTGATTTTCTTGAACATTTTAGTCAAACTAATCTTGATGTTTGTGAATATTCTGACCCAGAAGAGTAAATGCAGTGTTGTACAGCAGATCTCTGAGAGCTGCTAACTTCTTTCCTGTTCCACTGTTACCAAGCATGTGTTGCCTCAGATTTTCCTCCAAGTTAGCAACAAATACTCTAATCTATTGACTGTAAGTTTTCTGGTAATCATCTTGAATTGGACTTCCTCCATTTATTGAATGTGAATTATTTACCTTAGAAAGGATAATTCTATGGTCAATCCAGCACTCTGTGACAAACATCACTTTCATCACTCTTGCATCCTTCTCTTTTCCTAATAATGACATTGACTATGAAATGTCAATGTTTGTTGCAAGGGTGCATCCATGACATTTTATTGCATTTGAGTAAATAGAAGACATGGTTGATCACAAAACACAAAAATCATTAGTAGCAAGTGACTGTTGCTTTTTCCAATTCTGTTCCTCTCAAGGATACTTTGCCATGTCGAGTAGTCTGTGTTACTTTAGCATTAAAGTCAACCAAAATAATAAACTTGTCCTCTTTCGGTACATTCATGATGCTCTTGATAAAATTTTTCTTTACTGATGATGGTGGTGTGACACTTTCCAGTAAGTTGCCTTCATATTGTCACAAGTCTGCCAATCACTCCTTTTCGGAGGTATGGAAGCTTGTTGACTAGAATAGCTTTGATTGTGAACTTACAACAGCTTTATGGTGCATCTTTGAAGCTACTCCAGAGAGAACATGTATCCAGCTCAACTTTAGTAAGCTGGCCTTTATTTGACAGCTTTGTTTAATTTAGGTCTGCTATTTGGATGTGATCCATGCTGAATTCTCTCGCAAGATCTATTTTATCTACTGGATTCATTCTGCCCTTAAGCGTGAGCACATTCCATGTGATGATTGTGGGTGAAATCATCTTTGCAAAAGTTTTTGTATATATTTTTGTGTTTTGAACATGTGGTGGGATGCCTACCTAGCACAGTAAACAGGCCAGAGTTAGATGAAGCAGAAACAATTTATTGCATTTTTTCTATCCTTTTCCTCATGCTAGGAAGTGAACAGTGCAGTCCTTAATAAAAGTTGCTCAGACACCCAAGAGGCTGCCAAATGTCACTGCTGCTTCAGTCCAGTGAGAAGATGACCCAATGGCCTAGGCTGCCTAGGTGCAGAGTTGTGTGTATCCACATCTGCTGCTTCACCACTTGTGTGTTAGTATAGCATTTTGAGATAGGTAAAAAAGAGTAAATTGGAATGAGTGATTTCTTTTAATTTGTATATAACTTAGATATTATGAGAGAAAGTTGTGGGAGTCATCAGCCTAACTCTCTTGTACAGAGTCATTGAAGTCCAGTGGCAAGACAAAAATTAAGGTGACTGGCAAAGACTCAGGATACAGTACATGACCTTTTTGTCTTTGATGTATCTAATAAAACTCTAAGCTCTCCACAGGGCCTGCTTCAGTCTGCTTTATAGCTATTGAAACTTATCATTTTCACTCCCCCATTACACCAGGGGAAGTCTTAACATACTTAGGGGAGATTGTCCCCTAACTCACCCACAGGTTTGAGCCTCCTCAGCTATCCTCAATCTGGTTTATCTTGTCCCCTAAAAGTTATAATGGGATGTGACTGTTGTGCATATTACAGCTTCTTAGAGCCACAGATCAGAGTTGGGTGGATCAGGTGAACACCAAAGATGGAAAGCAGTGCTAAAAAGGCTCAGAAGCCATCACTCCAGAGGTACTAATCTTCCTGAAAACTCTACACCCCAATCTACTGATGTAAATTCTATTATAAGTGCAATTTCCTTAAATATAGCCTTATGTGACTGCTAACCAGAAAAATATAGTGACTTCTGCTTATGTCCCTAAATAAAGTTGACAAGTTTAGCTAATCTTACATCATTTATATTTATCACTTTATATCTATATCTATCTACACATCTATACATATATGTATTGTGTTTATATGTGTGTGTACATTTCATATGTATGAATCATGTATATAACTATTTACTAGTGTAGACAGATAGTCTTAGAATTGGAAAGATGTGGGCTCAAATCCAACTGAAAGAATATATTTTAGTTATATGGTATTGATCAAGATATTTAAGCTCTTACTGTCCCAATTAATACCATAAGTGACAGAGAAGTTGCTAACTTCCATTGTTGTAGGAAGTTTGAATAACAGGAGTGTTCTCTACTAGTGAAATCATAGGTAAGGAACAAAAAGGAAGAAGGTAACTTGAAAATTATTGTTGAGTAGTTTCAGTCATATTCAACACTACATAATCCCATTTAGGATTTTCTTGGCAAAGATACAGGAGTGTTTTGCCATTTTCTTCTCCAGTTCATTTTACGTATGGGGAAACTGAGGTAAACAAAATTTTGGCTTGCTCAAGGTCACACAGCTAGTAAGTGTCTGCAACCAGATTTGACTTTAGGATGAGAAGTCTTCCTGACTCCTGTTCCAGCACTCTATTCATTGTACCACTTAGATACTCATACTTAAAAACTACCCTAATTACTCTCATCACCCTAGGTGATGAGATGAAAGAAATTCTGTTTTCCTCTTTGAAATTAACAAAGTCTTCTTTTTTCATAAGAGAATCTTTTTCTCTTTCATTTGGAATCATTTCCGGGCATCCTTGGGTTAGGAGTTCAAGAGAATTGATTGTTTAAATAGAACTTTATCTTTAGACATTGCACTTAGGGAAAGATGGATATTCAGTATTTCAGTAATGGAAGATCTTTCTGAGCATTTTAGAATTGTCTTACAGGGATGGGTTAAGTGCTATGATATATACAGAAAGCATGGTTTCTCCCTTACATGGATCGAAAGAAGATGTAAGCAGTTTGAATGGGCAGATATTTCACATCTGCCCCCAACTTTTGCGGTTTCAGGTATTTTTTCCAAAGTTGGTACACCCAATGCTGTTTGAAGTTTGTCTCAACAGTTCTGATTTCTTCTTCTCTTCAGTCCCATCACAGACAGATTGTCATTTCTGGGAGTCATGTGCAGGCTCAGAGAAAATATTGCCTTTGCTCTCCAAAAAGAGGGAAAAAAAATGCTAAGATTTCGAAGACATGACTTTTCCTATATATGCAGATCTCATGACTCATTCTTGTTCCAAGAAAATGGTCAAAGCATTTCTTGGTGATAGATATTAGAGGTCCATTGAGAAAGATTTTTGGATGCTGTTGCAGCTCTGGGAATTCATAGAGAGGTAGAACAGTACAAGGTTGGGCGAAATAGAAGCAATGCTTTTGGGATGGTGCTAATGCTATTTTTTGTTTCATGTAGATAATTTGTCTTTTAAGTTAGGTGGGAAAAATGTTAACATTAGTTAGCATATTTGTCAACATATGTATGAGCAATCTGAGTAGTTCAGCAGTTATTTCCCTTTTCTCAGGCCTTGACAAGTGTAGACAATCAATGTTGCAGAATGATTCCGAATGATTTCTCAGGTAACTCTGCTTATGTGTGTGTGTGTGTGTGTCTGTGTGTGTCCCTGCTTGTGTGTAGATAATCAATGTTGTAGAGTGAATCTGATTTTCTTTGGCAAATCTGTGGGTATGTGTGTGTGCATGGACATGCTTGGGGATGTGTGTGCTTTTTCCCTTCAAATAGATAGTTTACACATTAAGACATACGTCACTTTCATCTACTGAGGAGGAATGCTCACTCTTCCAGATAAAATATTTAATTGTCTAATTGCCACTTAACACTTCCTAGGTAACAGCACCACTACAAAGTTTAACACTCTTGCTTGTCAAGTACATAACACATCAGCTCATGTAAAATCCATAAAGGTAGCTGTCATTCATTATGAAGAAAGGTTTCTACGGAAGTATATGACCAGAATATTACCTGTTCTTGAAAGCTATATTTCATTACCTCTTATGAACCATTAATACGTCTTGGGTTAAATAGAATCTCTAAAGATTAAAGGTAAATTAACATTTTTCTTTGTAAAAATGCATAAAACTTCTGTTAATTTTAGATAGAGAAATTTAAGAATTCTGAGTCCACCTAAAGTTATAATACTATTGTAAATAGAGTAGGGTTAATTAAAAAATTAATAGCAAAAATATGATAATAGGGATAACAAATATTTAATTCAGTACTTTAATGCTTGTGAAACACTTAATATATGTCACTGAAAGAAAAGAAAAATGATTATTTGAATAGTGTTTGAAAGACTCTGCTTACCTTCAATCTCCTTTTATTCCAATCTATTCTATTCATTGTAGCTATCATACTAAGTTTCATAATCCAGAATGCTAATCAAGTCACTTCAAATTTAAGCTCTAAAACAGTAAGCAGCTCCCAATTACTACTAAAATTCAAAGTTTTTACTTTAATATGCAAAGTCATCCATAATCTGTCTCTAACCAATCTCTCCAGGTTTTTTTTTTATCACACTTCCCTTTTTACAAAAACTAAAATTCTATCAAATTATGTGTTTATTAGGAGTTCATTTTACTTCTTTGGGCTTAAATTTCTTCATCTAAAAGGCAGGGAGTGAACTTGATTTCTAAGTTCCCTTCTAGGTCTACATTTTTCCCCTAAATTTATATTATTATTTATCTGTCTCCAAATTAATCTTGCCTTTCCTTGCACCAAATATTTGCTCATTCTGTCCCCTGTACTTCAAATATCCGTTTTTCAGGGGATGAAGCCAAGATGGTAGAGTAGGAAGACGCACCTACTCTAACTCTTTCCCCTCAGCCCACAAAATACCTGTACAAATGACTCTAAACAAATTCTGGAGCAGCAGAAACCACAGAAAAGAGAGTGAAAGAGATTTCCAGCCCAAGGCAGCCTGGAGAGCTGACAAGAAAGGTCTACCACACTGGGCACAAAGCAGAGCACAGCCCAGGGAGCCCAGCCCAGCCTTGATCACGTGACACCAGCAGGAATAGGACCAGAGAAGGCCTCAGATGTGGAATCCCCTGCAGCAGCTACAGTTCCCAGATCCCTCAACCCACAAACACCAAAGACAACTTCAAAGGTCAATGAGAAAGCTTTTTCACCTGGGTGAGAAGGGAGCAAGGTTCTCCCCTAGGCCCAGCCTGAGGTGGCAAAAGCAGCAGTAGAAATATCCATTTATTTAGTCCTCATCTGAAAGCCCCTGGGGGAATTGAACCACTAATCTAGATATCAGCTCTGACTGGCAGTCCCCAGGTGATGAAGAGTGCTGTCTTGGTGGAGCTGATGGAGGCTCTAGAAAGGGAATTCTACTTGTGGATCCTGGACATAAAAGCTTTGGTAGCTCACAGACCAGAGCACAGGCGAAGAGAGTAGTAAACTCCTCTTTCTTGATTGTGTCACTTTGGAAAAACTAAGAACTTGCAGATCTCCGGAGTATACCATCTGGGACTCAAAAGTCAAGTAACTGACTGGGAAACTACCCAAAGAAGGGAAAAAAAATAAGACTGTAGAAGGTTCCTTTGTCAGTGAACAGGCATTTTCTTCCATTACTTCAGATGAGGAAGAACAATGTATGCCATCAGAGTAGGACTGATCCAAAACATTCAACATAAATATACAATGGTCTCAGGTCATGGAAGATCTCAAAAAGGATTTTGAAAATCAAGTAAGAGAAGTTGAAGAAAAATTGAGAATGGAAATGAGAACGATGCAAGAAAATTATGAAAATAAAGTAAGCAGCTCACTAAAGGATATAAAAAAAAATGCTGAAGAAAATAACACCTT
>CM053774.1:52962337-52991017 GCA_028658325.1 Potorous gilbertii | reverse complement strand
CTGCCGCTGCCTCCTGAGGGGGCGCGAGTCATGGAGACACCCCGCTCCCCTCTCAGCCCATCCAGACGTCTCTCTCACTGACCTGTGCATCTGTGGGTGGAGGGACTTTCGCGGCTGCTGGAGATTCAATTCCTGCAGCCTGCTTGGATCTGCTTGCTCCTCTCAGTGCCGCGACCAGGGCAGGTCTGGGCTCTGCTCCCATCCAGTAGGCGATGGACCTTTGAGATCGGTATTTCAGGGCTCTCTGGATCAGAAATCACCTTCACCCTGTTCCTGCGTGGCTCCATTGTTCTAGAATTGGTTGGGAGTTCTTTTTATAGATAATTATGGACTGTGGGTTCAGAGCTAGCATATTTGAGTCTTTCTACTCCACCATCTTGGCTTTGCCCCCTCCTTGATGTTTTCTTGAAATGCGCTGTCTAGTCTCTTTTCTCAATCATGGCTCTCAGGTAGACCAATAAACCTTAAGTTATCCCTCCTGATCTATTTACCATGTCACTTGTTTTTCCAGTGAGATATTTTTTGTTTTCTTCTCTATTTTAATTCTTTTCATTTTGTTTGGGAAATTTTTGATGTCTCGGAGATTTATTGGCTTCCACTTCCCAATTGTCAATTTTTAACAAATTGTTTTCTTCAGTAAACTTTTTACCTCCATTTCAATTGGTTCAATTCTACTTTTTAAGGAGTTGTTTTCTTCAGTGTACTTCCCCTGCCTTTTGTCAGTTGTGTTTTTAAAAGCATTTCCTTTTCATTTGTTTCTATCTCTTTTATTTAATGATTAAAATCCTTCTTGAGTTCCTCCAAGGAAGTTTTTTGGGCTTGTGACCAGTTCATATTCTCCTCTGAGGTTTCAGGTGTGGGTATAGTGATAACGCTGCCCTCTTCTGAATATGTGTTTTGATCTTCCTGTCACCAAGATGCTTCTCTATCGTCACTGCTTCTTTTTTTTTTTTTGGTTGTTGTTGTTGCTTTTAGCACATGTCGCTTGTCTTTTCTTTTCTGATTTGATCTATGCCTGTGTGGCATAGGAAGCAGTGTTCCAGGTTTCTTGTATTTGGCCCTAGTGACCTGATATACTGATTGTTTTGTGCTGAGACCTCAGGTTCTGGCAGCCAGAGGCTGCTATCTTACCGGGTGCTATTGGAGGTGGTGGTGGTGGTGACTGATGTTTGCCTGGTGTTGGCTGCTGCATGCTCCACCACTCTGAGGCTCAGCATCCCCAACTAGCTTGCTGAGATGAGACTTACTGCTGGCTTGCTGGGATGTCTCTGGTCCTGTATTGGTCTCCTTTTCCTAAAGGAGATGGGACCTTTCCTTTAATTCCTCTAGCCACTCAGTTTAAAAGACTGCTGCACCTCACTTTTCTACTCCACTATTTCAGGACTTTTCCTGGGACAATATTCTCTGGGTCTTTCAAGTTCAATAAGGGAGAGTGAGAGCAACTTACTGCTTTATACACCATCTTGGCTTCCGAAGTCAAAAGAGGTGACATTCACACATTTTGTCTGTGGACTGATAGCTCCAGAAGCTGCCACAGCTACTGCTGTGGTGACTGCCACTGCCATCATCGTGCCTTCTGTCAATTCGGTAACTCCCAAAGCCTGCTACTGGTTTGCTGGGTATGTAGTTCTATTAGCACACGCTGTATTTAACTGTATTCCTCTCACACCCAGTTCAGACAAACCCTTCCCACTAACTTTCTAAGTTGTCTTTGGCATCCGTGGGAAAAGAATCTTGGAAATCACCTCTTCTGCAAGTGATTCAGTCCTGTGGGGTATGCTCTGGCTTTGATGGAGCCAGGTTTGAGCCAGTGCAACCTGCAATAAATTATACTGCTCTCTCAGCCCAGTGCAACAGACACTTCACATCAGTCTTTCAGGTTATCTTGAACTGAAAATCTTCCTCACTCTATTTCTGTGGGTTCTGCTGCTCCAGAATTTTTTCAAAGTCATTTTTAAAAGGTATTGGAAGGGGCTTGGGGGAGAACACACATGAGTCACTACCTAGAACCAGAGGGCAAAATAAATATTCAAGGAATCCACCGATCACCACTGGAAAGCGATCCAAAAAGAGAAACTCCTAAGAACATTGTGGCCAAATTCCAGAGTTCCCAAGTCAAGGAGAAAATATTGAAAGTATCTTGAAAGAAACAATTCAAGGATTGTGGAAATACAATCAGGATAACACAATATCTAGCAGCTTCTATATTAAAGGATCAAATGGTGTGGAATAGGATATTCCAGAAGTCAAAGGAACTGGGACTAAAACCAAGAATCACCTACCCAGCAAAACTGAGTATAATACTTCAGGGGAATATATGGTCTTCCAATGAAATAGAGGACTTTCACGCATTCTTGATGAAAAGACATTTCTCTCCATCCTATCCTGCCCCCCATTTTTTCTATTCTCTCTTTTGATCTTGTCCCTCCCCAAGAGTGTTGATTACAAATTCCCTTCTCCCATTGCCCTCCCTTCCATCATCTCCCCCCATCCTGCTTATCCCCTTCTCCCCCACATTCTTGTACTGTAAGATAGGTTTTCATACTAAAATGGGTATACCTTTTATTCCTTCCTTTAGTCGAAAGTGATGAGAATAAATTTCATGTTTTTCTCTCAGCTCCCCTCTTTTTCCCTCCACTAAAGAGTCTCTTGCCTGCCTCTTCTATGAGAGATAATGTGCCCCATTGCATTTCACCCTCTCTCCTCCCAGTACATTTCTCTCTCACCGCTTAACTTCATTTTTTAAAAATATGATCACATCCTATCCAATTCGCTCTGTGCTCTCTGTCTCTGTGTGTGTGCATGTATGTGTGCGTGCGTGTGCGTGCGTGGGCATGTGTGTATGTGTGTGTGCATGTGTGTGTAATAACCCACCAACTATCCAGCTACTGAAAAGTTTCAAGAGTTACAAATGTTGTCTTTCCATGTGGGAATGTAAACAGTTCAACTTTAGTAAGTCCCTTATGACTTCTGTTTGCTGTTTAACTTTTCATGCTTCTTTTCATTCTTGTGTTTGAAAGTCAAATTTTTTTTCAGCTCTTTAGTCTTATGCAACACTACTATTATCGAGGTCATTTGTAAAACCACACAGACATGGCCTATATTGAATTGCCTCCCTCCCCAAAGGGAATGGGTGGGGAGGGAGGGATGGGGAGAAGTTGGAGCTCAAAGTTTTAGGAACAACTGTCAGGTATTGTTCTTGCTACTAGGAAATAAGAAAAACAGGTAATGGGAAATAGAAAGTTATCTGGCCCTACAGAACAAAAAAGAAGATGGGGAGAAGAGAAGGGAGGGATGGTAGAAGAGAGGGCAAATTGGTGACAGGGAAAATTAAAATGTTGGGTGTATTGGGGTGGGGGGAGGGAAAAATGGGGAGAAAATTTGGAACCCAAAGTTTTGTGAAAATGAAAGTGAAAAGTGAAAGAAAGAAAGAAAGAAAGAATCTGGATGCTTTCCTATTTGATGCATACATGTTCAGTATTTATTTCACTTCATTATCTATCATACACTTTAGGACGATTCAGTTTCCTTGCATGTCTCTTTTAATTATTTCTACTTTTGTTTTGATTTTGTGTGTGATCATGATTGATACCCTAGCCATTGTTATCCAAGCTGAAACATAATAGATTCTGCTCTAGCTCTTAATTTTAACTGTGTGTGTTTCTGTTTCAAAGGTGTTTCTTTTAAAGAAAACATTGTTGCATTCTGATTTCCATTTCATTCTGCTATCCACTGCTGTTTTATGGGTGAATTCATCCCCTTCACATTTATAACTTTGATTACTAATTGTGCATTTCCATCCATCCTCCTGTCTTGTTTTTAACACTCTATCATGATTTCTACTCTTTTCCTCCTTGAAAGCCTGTTTTTCTTCTGACCAATGCTTCCATTAATCCACTATTTAGTATAACCCCCACTCTCTTATCTCGTCCTATTTTTTTAACTCTTGTGTGGAAATATTGGGAGAATTCACCTGGGTTTCTTCCTTTCCTCCACTGTCTTGGCTCTTGTAGTGCCAATATGATATTTGGAGCACCCAAAGTGCCATGAATATCATGGCACAATTCTGAATCATGGCATACAACAGAATCTCCACATGGATCACAGAAGGAAAACATTTATTCAGACACCAGAAAGTTAAATCTATCATAGTAACAAAAATCCATATTCAATGACAATGCAAAGAACCATCTCTAAGCCTTCCCCCATTAGGCTTCCCACAAACCAACTCCATTAAATAAATTACAAACAGTCTACCTTAAACAAAATCACAATGAAGTTGTTTTTTCTTTTTCACCCTAAAGTAGCCAGCTGCTTGCTTGCCTGCATCCTTCCTAGCTTTGACTGTTCTCTGATCAATTTCCTCTTAACTCTGCTCTCTGCCTCCTCCTGATCCACCCATTCAGCAGGCTCCATGCGACTCAGACTTATGTGAGTTTTTCTTCCATGTGACCCAGGGAGGTCACATGGGTCTATTAATGCATGAGAAAGAGCTCCCCATTTAAATTACCATTGCAGCTCCTTTGTGACAGCATCCCTTTGAACTTAAGGTAATAAGGGTTTTTTGTTTCTGCTCTCTGTTTACCTGAACTGTAACTTGCACATGTTAAATATGGGGTGATAGATCAGAAAAGACATTACATAAGCATACACAAACACATACAAAGCAGATCCATGATCATTTTGAGAGAGAAGGGAAGGGAGCAAGGAAAAATACAACTCATGCAGAAGGTAACTGAATTTTGAAATCTTGAAACAAATAAGGGATCTTTTGATGTGGAGGTGACTATAATCTTCTAAAAACCTGGGACAATTTTTGTTTGCACGTGTTTTTGCATTTGAATCTCTAGTAATCAGCAAGTGCTCACTTAGTAGACAATTAATTAATGCTAGCTGACTGAGTAATTGAGAAGGGAGTGCATTCCAGTCACAAGGAGTTAACCCATGTAAAGATGAAGATACAGGAGATAGAACATTTTCTCCAAGGAATCAGAGAACCAGTTTGGTTGGACCCAGAGTATACAGAGGGGAGTAATGTTTAATAAATCTAACAAGGTAGGTGGGGACAAAGTAGTAGGAGATTTAAATGCCAAACAAAGGTATTTACAGTTGATCTTACAGATAATAGAGAGTTAATAGGGATTATTAAGTAGCGTGGTGAAATAGACTCGTACTTTTGATAAATTACTTTGGCGGCAGTCTAGAGATGGACTGAAGTGAGGAGATACTTGAGTCCAGCAAACCATTTACAAATCAATTGCAATCATCCATATGAGAGTTGATGAGGGACTGAACTAGTGTGATGGCTGAATGAGTGGAAAGAAAGAGGCCATACATGAGGGATGCTCTGTAGGTAGAAGTAATGAGATTTGTCAAGTGATTCCATACTGGAAATGAGGACGATTTAAGATGGGGTAATGACTTTGCAGTGTCAAAAATGAATGTTTGTTTGGATGCTGTAGCTTTTGACAAAAATATGATAATTCAGAATATTAATAGATTTGGGAAAGTAACATAACGAGTTATGGCACATTGAGTTTGAGATGCCCACAGAACATTCAGATTGAAATATTTAATAAACACTTGGTGATTTGGGACTGGCACTTGGGGCTGGTAGAGAAACAAGGCCTGGGTAATGATTGAATCCATGGGGACTGAGAATATAACCAAGTGATAAAGTATCTAGAGGAAGCAGTCAAGGTCATAGATAGAGCTTTATATTTAAAGGGTGTAACATACATGATGATCTACCAAATGATCTTTGTTATGAAAAATCAAGGGGAGAAACCATCCAGGAAAAGATGGCATTACTACTTCAGAAAGGCAGAGGATGACTGAGAAAGGGTCAGTAGATTTCAGAATAAAGAAATTCCAGAATCCCCATCAAGATGATGATTTTTCACACCTGAATTCACCTGGTACTGTCATTTCCTTACAGATATGACATTCATTATTTTGACTTGCAATTATTTTTTAAAGTAGTGGTAATATATTTATAGTAAAATGTGGGTTAGACAACATTTGACTCAAGAGAACTATAAGCAGACATTTGGATGGTCACCACACTCATGTAAGTCTTTATTTCCATGTCCCCCCATGGGATCTTGAGTTAATCTTTACATTTTGGCAGGCCACAAATGTGTTTTAGTGTTTATGTGTTTTAGTTTCTTCATTTGTAAAAGAGTAGGTTCAACTTGATGGCCTTTTGGTCCCTATCAAATCTAAACCTAGCATCCTGTAATTATATTGGGCCTTCTGAGTAGTGTTTACTAGGTGTATATTATTACTCCAGAAGGCTATCAATATCTATCACAGCTATGTAAGGAAATAGAGAGATTTAACCTTCTCAGAAATAGATAAATTATAGAAAGAAGCCTAAGGAATAACATTTCTGAAAGGATCACAGAAAAATTTGACTCAAAATTTCATTGTTCTTCTAAGGTGAAAGGTAGCAAAAAAAAGTTAACTTGGAATTACTAAGAAGTTCAAGCTTTGTAATGTGGAGATTTTTAGGAAAGTATAGGAGAAAGATGGGAGGACAAATGGGATGAAACAAAAAAGTGAATGTTTTTAACATTGAAAGTAAAATGAAGGAGTGTCTTAGAAGACTAGCTTCATCTCACATAGTGCTTCTTAATATGAAAAATAAAAATCTCATCAATCTCTATAAAATCATAGCCTTTTTCTGACTGTGATGCATTATTCCAATTTATAAAGACATTTAATTTTAGCAGCTTAGCTGTACATATAAGAATTGAATCATTTTGATAAGTACTTCAACCAAAACTTAAAGAAAACTCCAAAACAATTACAAATGTTGTTGTTTTCTTTTTTTTTTTTTCTGTTGGACTTCAGTGTTTAGGATGAGCCGTTGGTTGTCTTTGGAAGTGAAGGCAGGGAGTTATTGACAGAAGGTGGGAGGGGCACTAGATTGGAAATCAAGAACCTTGGGTTCTTGTCCCAGCTCTGTCATTGATTTCTTGTGGAACATTAGGCAACCTTTAATATTCATAAAGAAAACATAGGACCTAGGCCAGATTACTTCTTTTTTATTTTTTCCTAATTAATTAATTTATTTTAGTTTTGGTGGGATTATACTTACACACACAAACACACACACACACACACACACACACATATAAAGAGAGAGAGAGAGAGAGAGAGAGAGAGACAGAGAGACAGAAACAGAGACAGAGACAGAGAGCACAGGGTGAGTTGAATAGGAAAGGATCATATCCAAAAAAGGAAATTAAAGGTTGAGTGAGGAATATATTGGGAGGAGAAAGGGAGAAATCGAGTGGGGCAAATTATCTCTCATAAAAGAGGCAAGAAAAAGACTTTTTAATGGAGGGAAAATGAGGGGGAGGTGAGAGGGAAAACATGAAGCTTATTTTCATCACATTTGACTCAAGGAGGGAATAAAATGCACATTCATTTTGGTATGAAAAAAAATACTTTGAGTTCCAATTTCTCTTCCTTGTTCCCTACCCACCCATCCCCACTGAGAAAACAAGCAATTCAACATTGGTTATACACGTGCAGTTATGCAAAACACTTTCGTAGCACCCATTGTGGAAAACTAACTATAGTCCCCTCCATCCTATCTTGCTCCCCATTTATTAGGTTCTCTCTTTCTACCCTGTCCCTTCTCAAAAGTATTTACTTCTAATTACCCTCTTCTCCCATTTGTCTTCCCTTACTTCATTTCTACCCCGACTTTTCCCCTTGCCCCTGCCATACTTTTATATAGTGCAATATAGATTTTCATGCCAAATTAAATGTACATGTTATTCCCTCCTTAAACCAAATGCTATGAGAGTAAGGTTCACTCTTTCCCTCTTATTTCCCCTCTCTTCTCCTCTAGTGAAAAAGTTTTTTCTTTCCTCCTTTACATGAAATAGTTGGCCTCATTCTTTATCTCCCTATCTCCTCCCAATATATTCCTGTCTTACCTGCTTAATTTTATATTTTTAGATACATCCCTACCTATTCAACTCATCCTGTGCCCTCTGTCTATATGTATATAATCCCTCCTTTGTATATAGTCACACCTTTGGAATATAGGATGTGTTCAAGGAGGACCAATACCTTTGGTGTAATGGCTCCTGAGCCCTTTATGGGGCCCTTTCCACCTTTGGTGCCCACCTTTTCCACCTAATTCTCACATGTGACTCCAAGAAGCTGCAGCATGGACAGTAGCCACACCCCCATATGGACCAAACCAGGTGGCAGCTAAGCATGTGTTCTCAAATTCATTGGTGAGCTAGGGGTTGTCTCCCTCAACCATGTGAAGACTTCCTCTAGTGGAATGGGTGGATGAGAACAGTTTGTTGCAACGGCCATGAAGGCAGGTGAAGCAGGCAATCCGGAGCTCTTAGAGCTTGGTTAGATACTGAAGGTGCCAAGGTCATCCACTGCATCTTGAGCCATCACCAGTCATCTTGACTCTGTCCTGCCACTGAAATATGATGACTCAGGAGGAGAAAATGACGCTAAGGTCTTCGTGCAATTCTACCTCAATTAAATCGAATTTATGCACAAATCAAAAAGATATATAATCCCAAGTGTTACAAATATGATCTTTCTATGTAGCAAAGTAAACAGCTCAACTTTAGTAAGTCCCTTATGATTTCTCTTTTCTGTTTACCAGTCATACTTCTCTTAATCTTTGCATTTGAAAATCAAGTTTTCTATACAGTTCTGGTCATTTCAACAAGAATGCTTGAAAGTCCTTTATTTCATTGAATGATCATTTTCCTCTGAAGTATCATACTCAGTTTTGCTGGATGGGTGATTCTTGATTTTAATCCTAGCTCCTTTGACCTCTGGAATATCATATTCCAAACCTTCTGATACCCTGATGTAGATTCTGCTAGATCTTGTGTTATCTTGCTTGCATTCCCACAATACTTGAATTATTTCCTTCTGGTTGCTTGCCATGTTTTATCCTTGTTCTGGGAATTCTGCAACTTGGCTACAATATTCTTAGGAGATCTTTTTAGATCTTTAGATCTGAAAGATCCTTAGGGATCTTTTTCAGTAGGTGATCGGTGGATTCTTTCAATATCTACTTTACCTGCTAACAGGGAATTTCAGGAAAGTTTTCCTTGATAATTTCTTGAAAGATGATATCTGGGCTCTTTATTTGATTATGGCTTTCAAGTAGTCCAATAATTTTTAAATTATTTCTCCTTGACTTATTTTCCAGGTCAATTCTGTTTCCAATGAGATATTTCACATTGTCTGCCATCTTTTCTTTCCTTTGACTTTCTTTTATAATTTCTTGCTTTTTCATAAAGTCATTAGATTCTCTCTTCTCCATTCTAATCTTTAAGGAATTATTTTCTTCAGTGAGATTTTGAGCTTCCTTTTCCATTTGGCTTATTCTGTTTTGAAATTCATTCTTCTTGTCATTAGCTTTTTGGATCTCTTTTGCCATTTGGATTAGTCTATTTTTAAGATATTATTCTCTTCAGCATTTTTTGGTTCCCCTTTAGCAAGCAGTTGACTCTTTTTCATGATTTCTTGCATCATTTTCATCTCTCTTCTAAATTTTTCCTCTACTTCACTTACTTGATTTTCAAAATCCTTTTTGATCTCTTCCTTGGCTTGAGACCAATTCACATTTTTCTTGGAAGCTCTGGGTGCAGTAGTTTTGGCTTTGTGTTCTTCTGGCAGTATATTTTGATATACTTTGTCACCAAAGTAAGATTCTATAGCGTATTTTTTCTTTCTTTTGCTTTTTTCCCCACCAAATCACATGACTTTTGAAATAGGAAGGTGTTCTGTCAGCCCCTTCAATCTCTGGGTCTAGAGCTTCAGAAACAGCTGCTGCTGCTGCTTCTAATGATAATGCAGGTGCCATGGTCTCCTCGACCACCTCCACCTTCCTAGGACTTGGGTTCCACCATGCTACTTTTGCACATAGGTCTGATAGTTTTTTTCCACGGACCTTCCAAGTTTTCCTTGGTGTTATGGGTTCGTGAAGTGTGGAAGCTACCTCAGATGCCAGTGATTCAAACCCTGCTGAGGTCCCATCAGTGCTGGTGCCGCCCATGCTATAGTGTGCTTTGCTCCCAGCAGAGGCAAAATAGATACTTTGGGTAGGGCCTTCCAGGCTGTCTTGGGTTGGAGATTTGCTACCCCCATTCTGTGGGTTTTGTGCTCCTAGAATTTGTGTAGAGTCATTTTTACAGGTATCTGGGTGAGAGCTCAAGCAAGTCTATCCTTTTACTCCACCATCTTGGCTCTACTCCCTAGATGTTTTTTCTAGAGAGATTTCTGATTCTATGATTTATCAAAACGCTTTTCTAGTGGATAAGAATGACTTCTCTTTATAATGATACAAAGGCATTATTGCAAGTGTCACTTAACCTCAAACTGTCATGATTTTGTGACCTAGGCATTACTAGGAAATTAAGATCATAGTATCATAAATACAGAACTGAAAGATACCTTCTTTTATAAAACGCAATAGGTTTTCAGATGAGGATACTGATGACCATAGAGATTAAGTAATTTGCCTCAAGTCACACAGGTGATCGGTCAAAGTCAAGACTTGAATTCAGGTCTTCAGATTTTAAATTCTCACTTTTCCCAGTGCTAAAAAGGTTGTTCAAGTATTTTCCATGACACAGTTATCAATAACTTGGTGGTGCAGACTTAAACTTGTTACACTCTTTCACATTCTCTTTGCCTAAATCCTCAGGTAGCTTGTACCATGACTAGATAGATTCAATTTCACTATTGTTATTCATACCATTAAAGGAAGCTGCCCAAGGACATACATTTCCAGAAACAATATTGCCCTTCCACAGCTCTTACCTATACTACTCTTTCTTCCCAAATGAAACAACTCTGCAACAAAAATGCGATGCACCAGGTGAGCAAACAATATTTAAGTAAAAACATTCTTCAACTTAAATAATCAGGTACCCAATCTATCGCAGTAGAATCTTCAATAAAGTAGAGAAAATTTCAGAGAAATATTTCAAAAATCTACCTGTCACTGGCCCAGTAATATGGTCATCTTCACTCAATATCTAGTTACCCCCTATATTGAATATCTTGAGCATCTGGGGTTCTTTTCATAATATTACCAAATAAGAACCTAAAACGAGTACCCTCCTATTGGAGAGCATTAAGGTATTAAGTTATATTCACAAAATGGCAAGCAGTCAGGTGGCTCACTGGATAGAACACTGGTACTGAAGTCAGGAAGACATGAATTCTGGCTCAGACACTTACTAGCTATGTGATTCTGGGCAAGTCACTTAATCTCTGCTTTCCTCAATCCAATAGAAAAGGAAATGGCAAACTACTCCAGTATCTTTTCCAAGAAAACTCCATGGGGTTGTACTGGCATACTATGATCCAAGGAGTTAGAAGAGGTTGACGTGAATGAACAACAACAATGATGAATGGGACAATATTTTGTCAAAAGGTAGGATGAAATAATCTGAGAAAAATGCTAGGAAGATTTCTATGAAGAGGAAAGTGAATAGAAAAAAAATAGTCTACATAATCAAAATATTATAGAGAAAAGAATAACTTTAAAAAGACTTCAGAACTCTGATAAATACAATGAATATTATGAGTTTAAAGGATTAAATATGAAACAAGTCACACAGTTACAGCTAAAGAGATGGTGAACTTAAAATGTAAAATGAAACTTACATTTTAGTATAGAGTCAATATAGAAACTGATTTTTCTGGACTACACATATTTGTTATGAAGGTTTTATTTTCCTTTTTACTTGTTCAATTAAAGAGGGAGAGACAGAAAAGGGAGAGATGACAAAGCTTGTTAAAATAAATGAATGAGAAAATGAATTTTTTCTGGGGAAATAAAGTCTTGAGTAGCTAGAAGCATTAAAAATATCTAGAGAATACAAAGAAACATGGAAGTCACCTAAGAACTCACTGTTCTGCTACCAAAAAACCCTCAGTCAGCTTTCTTGCTATCCTCATAAGGCGAGTTACAAATATAGATCATTGTCAAGGAAAGACGCTGGTCTTCAAGTTAGAAGGCTGGTGTTAGATGCCCAGTTTTGCTCCTTACTAATTGCTTGAAACTGGGGAAGATCCTTGAGTTCTCTGTGTCTCCTCAAATGGTGATAATATAATATATAGAAAGTATATTGAGTGTTCATGTAAAATGTGTATCTATCCATTCACTGATTTATCTTTGTTAATGTGAACATAAATAAAATATAAACAATATATATGGCTATTTATACATACATACATACACACACATTGCTTTTTAGTTTGTTTAAAATGCGTCTTTAGTATGGCATGAATAGATACTTCTTGAATCTGGCCTCCGTTCTCCTCCTAAATATTACATAGGGTTGAAATTGGTTTAAAACAAAGGACAATTTTATGTTTACTAACTCTTAGAGAGGGGAAAATAGCTCCAAGTTTACGTGTTGCCATCTTGACCCTTACTCATAAAATGCTATTTACACATAAGTCCATCACAAATAGAGAATAATGAATAAAGACATGGTTAAATTAGTATATAGAAGAAATCAGAAATTTTCTTCAATCATACAATCTTACTATTGAGTATTGGAGAGAGCCACCAAGAGTTTAAATGACTAATCCAGGCTTTCATAGTCCATATGTACCAGAAAAGGGATTTATAACATGGCACAACTGATTCAGTACTTTATTTACTATGCTTGTTACTCAAGACATACAGAGCTGTTGACTCCCTAAACTTGGAGTCAGAATAGCTGTGTAACCAATTGCAGCTGTGTGACTAAAGGCAAATTACTTAGCCTTTCTGAATTTCCAATTCTTTATCTTCACATTCCAAAATTTATATAAGAATCAAATGAGAATTTTTTGAGAAAATGTTCACTCTGTAACCATAAGTTATAGTTCCATGTAAATATAAGCTATTATTTTTGGTGTAAAACCACCTTTTAAGCCTCAGTAGCTCAGTACTAAATTTTCTCATGTGAAAATAGCAGATAACAACATCTGTTTCATACCTATGCCAAAGGAATGTTGTGAGGATGACTTTGGAAACATCTATAAATCTCTTAATGCACTTTCAGGAAGGAAGCTATAAAGCCCAGTTATTCCCATGTTATCGAAAGCTAGGCAAGCACTAAGAGGTATTGAATGAAACCACCCAGTATTAAGTGGGAAAGGAAATAAATACTGCAGTGAGACTTTTCCATCTTCATATTGCTCTTCATTGCATCATTGGATTTGGCTTTGGGGAGTTTGATTTTAATTTTGGATTAAGAGTTTTGAACCCAAACCTATAAATGATAGTTAAAGTTTCTTTTTTAATGAGCAAATAATGATGGGGGATTTTGAAGTTGATTATTTTAAAGATATTAAAGACACTCTATGTACCTGAAAGAGACAGCTGTGTTTTTGTGGATAGACAGACACAAAACTTCATAGTGAGGAAAGTTTTGGTTCATTCTCAAAGAAAGGATGCTAGCAATGTGAAGCATGGGCAAATCATGAACGTCTCAATTCTCTAAGTGTGTGAGTTAGAGACTTGCTAATCTGCGTTGATTTAAAGATATTCCATACCAAGAATTCTCAATACCAAGGACATTATGGGGTTTGGATAGCTCTACCCTGCTCCCCAAAGTATGTCTAAATGTGGACATATTGCACGTCTATATTAAGCATACATGTATGCATATTAAATACATATTCATGTGTGTACATGTATACATATTAAGTGTATGTAGTGGCAGGGAGAGGGACTATTGCCTCTGATTCCACTGATATAAGAAACCCTTGTATGAGGAAACTAACCCTATTACTGCAGGTCAGCATCTTCTTGGCAAGTTATTTTTAGAAAGTTGTCTAGGGTTGCAACCCACAATTTAAGAAACACTGATTAGAGGTCTTGACTTGAAAAAAATTAAGAAGCCCTAGTCTAGAGCACTGAGAATTTAAAGAATTTACTAAAGCTCACAATGCCAGTATGCGTCAGAGGCAGATATTGAGCCCAAGACTTTCAGGGCTTAAATGTATACCTTGCTACCTGCCTACATGCAAAATAAATAGATATTTGTGAAGATATATGCATATAGAGAAAGTGATAGATTATGAAAGGAAACACGTCCTTGAAGCATGAAGCAGGTAAAGAGCTAATCAAAGTAAGGGGAGAAAAACAATTAGGTTACACAATGAAGAGAGTGCTGACCTTGAAGTCAGGAAGACCTGAGCTCAAATCTGGCCTCTGATTCTTACTAGTTGTGTGACTCCAAGTCACTTGACCCTATTTGTCTCAGTTTCCTTACCTGTAAAATGAACTAGAGAAGTAAATGTCAAAACACTCCAGTATCTTTGTCAAGAAAGCCACAAAAGGGACCTTGAAAAGTCAGATGCAACTGATCAACCAAAAAAAAAAATCAGAGTAAGGAAGTGCTGGATTTAAGCTTTGCCTATGCCAAATACTGTTCAGGTGACCTAGATAAGTCATTTAGCTACCTTTCAGTGTTCTAGGAAATTCTTTAAAACTATAAAATGCACTGATATACACAGGTAGATGACACATTGTTTTCTTGTATATGATCAAAATCATATACACATGTATTTGTATCAGTAAATACAAATACATATGATAGATGTAAAATGCATGTATATATAATTTTGAGTCATGGCAATATGATACATAAATCATATGTAAATGCCTAAACATGCATGTATTCAGAAACACATACACACACACACAGAAAGAGACAGAGACAAATAGTTAGAGAGAGAGTGAACAGAGAAGGTCTCATCTGCTTCATTGTGAATGCAATGTGTTGCTGAAGACAGTGAAAAGGTGAGAGCCTTGTATTTCTGTAACCAAAAAAAAAATGTACTTGTGGTAGCTAGGTGCTGCAGTGCATAATGTGACTGGCCTCGACTCAGAAAGATTGGGTTTAATTCTCAAGTCTGATACTTCTTACCTGTGTGACTTAAGAAAAGTCACTTAACCTCTATTCATCACGGTTTCCTCATCTGTGGAATGGGGATACTTGTACTACATTTTTGAAAGGGTTGTTGTGAGGACCAAATGGTATAATACATACACACACACATATGTGTGTGTGTTGTGTGTGTTGTTATATAAAAGCTAGCTATCAATATCAGAATTATGTCCAAAGAATCATCTTTTAGAGTTTTGTAGCCAACATGGTAGTTGCTGCTTTGCACAGAGTGATAGAGCTACTAGAATAAAGTTAGGTGAATTCTTTATTCCTCAATTTCTTTTGTGTTTAGGTTAGTAGAACACTGTGAAGATTTGCCTCAGGCAGGAGGCATAATAAATCCAAAAATGACCTTCTGACCGTAAATTAGATGATATTTGAACTCAGAGGCCCAAAGGGGAGGACTGAGTGCTTCATTAAAGTCAAGGAGCACTAGACCGCTGGAAAAAAAAGAGGCAGAGTTGAGTATCATTCAGAAGACCTTCAGAGGAACCTGTCTACATTGGTTTCCATATTTTCTGCTTTGTATGTGTGAGAAGAGATATTAATAATAATTAGATAATAGAAATTAAAAAATGAAGCAAGCCTTCATTGCTATTGGCTGGCTATGTATATTTAAGGTAACTATAACTAACTTTCCCAGCAGAGAAAGGCTTAGGAAGTATGACTCCTTAATTGATTAGTCATGGCTGACTCTCTGTGACTCTATTTTGGGGGTTTCTTGGCAAAGATACTGACTACCTTGATGTTTCCTTCTTCAGATCACTTGATAGATGAGGAAACTGAGGCTAACAGATTTAAGTGACTTGCCCAGAGTCAAATGGCTATTAAGTATCTGAGGCCAGATTTGAACTCTGGTCTACCTGACTTTCAGGGCTAGCTCTCTATCCATTGAGTCACCTAGCTGATCCAACTAGTGGAAGGATTGAACTACAAATAGCTCTGTTAATAGTACCTTGCTGAGTCACAGTTGAGCCTTTTATAGTTACAGTTGAACTATAGCTTTTACTCTGAAAGGCAACATTTGCATTACACATGGCACTCCCAGCAGATTAATGGAAGTGACTAGAAGAGCTGTCACCACGATTCCCTAGTGTATAGTTTGTGAAGTTATTACATAATTAAGTGATTCTTATAATAGATCTACTTGGAAACTATACAATATATGGGAAAAATGGGAAAGAGAAGAAAATTGTCTATCAGAGAGCAACTTAAAATGCAATAACAACAGAAAAAAAAGATTTTAGGAACATTGCAACACTGAAAGCATAATTTTCTCTGTGTGTGTGCGTGTGTGGGTGTGTGTTGGTCATATGTATTTTCTGGGTTTGCATCTCTTCATATTACTTCTATGATCATGTGTTCCTTCATATGTGCATGCTTATCCATTATTCTTTTCATGACTCAGTTTTCTCCTGATTGCACATGGATTTGTGGAATGGTAATTTCAGTTTTCATGGAGAGATGTTATATTATTACTTTATGACATAATTTGGTTAAAATGACTTTGTTAAATGTAGTGAGTATTTGAAATGGCTGACTGGCAAAAAGGTAAAATCATTTTTTAGCAGTTCCTGAACTATGTTTGGGAGAATATATTTACTTTTGAATATCTGGATACTAATTAACTCATAGTTGCACATAGAATTTTTGTTTTGAGAAATTAGACCTATGGAAAAGTGAAATGGGATTCCTCGGTTTTCCTCAAAATAAGATAGGATGGTCATGTCTGGTGGTAACATTCTTATTCAGGTATGTGTTGATCTAGATGGACGCTAAAGTTCTTTCCCACGCTCAGATTTTGAGATCTGCTTGAAAATATATCACACCTGTCCTGGGAACCCCTTTTAAATGAACTTTATATCCCCTGACTTCTTCAGGGCTTAGCCAAGTGATTGTCAATCAACCATCACTCTTAGGCTTCATTGTCACGTTCAATGCTCTTTGTCTGGGAATGTCAGTAACAATCTATGTCTCATAAACTTGTTCTCCACTTACTAGCTCCTCTATTCTTTTCTTATCTAGAAAATTACTTCGGTTAATCAAGCCTCCAGATTATGACCAAATAAGCAATATAATCAGATTTGTAAAAATGTGGTAAAGTCAAGAAAGCCTCAGTCAGCTGTATTACAAAATTCCTTTCTAAACACTTTTCAACTTATATGGCCAAGTCAAACCCTGGCCCTCAGATTTTCTACTCTGTTTAGAATATTTTAATCTTTTGAACACTGAGATAGCAAGGGAGTTAATTTATCTAATAAAACTCCCTTTCTCCCACATCACAGAGGAGCAATAGATTGTAATGGTCAATCTTACCAGTTAACATATGAACAGATGCTAGAGTTGGAAGTATTCTTTCCCACGTTCTGAGCAGCATATCCTGAGCTGGCTGCCACACACTTGATGCTGAAGCTTCTTGATCTTAGTCAATAGAAGCTTCTGAGTTATAACGTGTTCAGGCTACCTATCTCTTTTGCTCAAAGGAATGTATGGCATATTTGTGTGTTACTACATTACAGCACAGATTTAGAACTGGAAGAACTTTGTTCAAATTTTTCTGCCTACAAATTCAGTGCTCTATTCAATGGGACACTTCACTGTGTATACTAAAATACATGTAGTTAAACCTATTTCTGGCTACTCCATAAGAAAGAGAGATGTTCCCCATTTCCACTATGTCTCTCTGTTTCATTTACCTTCAATTTCCACACGTGGTGATTGGAGTGCATACTTCACACATGGATTCTGCTAAGTCACTTCCATAGACTACATATCCTTTTCCTCAAAGCTTTATGGGAGATCGAGCATGGAATGCATAGCTAGATTTAGAGGTAGAAGATCTGAATTCAGATACCATCCTCTGCCCAATTTAATATTAAAATCACATATTAAGTCCCTAACATACCCTCTATGTTCTACAAAATGGGATTACAAAGACAAATTAAAAATAGTTCCTATCTGCAATGATTTTGTGTTCTACTCTGAGAATAAAATTTTTGTGTATGTATGTGTATATATATATATATACACATATATATTCATATGTACAGACACATATAATGTGAAAAGGAAAGAAAAGGATGCAAAACTGGAGGATTAAGGAAAATAAATCAGTGATATACTTGGAATTTTTTTTCAAAAACAAACCAAACCAAAACAAGGAAAGGAATTACTTTGTTGGAGGAGCTAAGATGGCAGTGTAGAAAGATTCACATATACTAGCTCCGAACCCACAGCCCATGGACTTCCTGTAAAAAGAACTCCCAAAAAAATTTGGAGCAGTGGAAGCCATGCAGCAATGGAGTGAAGGAGATTTCCATTCCAGAGAGCCCTGACAAACCGAACCCAAAGGTCTGTCATGCACCCCACAGGAGTGGAGCCTAGCGCTTTCGTGACCGCACTGCACCAAGAGGAGCTGTTCCAAGTAGGCTTCAGGGATGGAATCTCCAGCTGCCACAAAGGTCTCTCCACCCACAGGCACACAGGTCAGTGAGAGAGATTTCTGGACTGGCTGAGAGGGGAACAGGGTGTCTCCATAACTTAGGCACCCTCGGGAGGCAGCAGCAGAGGCAGCGGGCACCAAGAGGCTCCAGGAGGAGGCAGGACCTTGGGTCCATAACTGAAGGTCCCTACATAAACCCTCTGAGGGAAGTGAGCCTGGGAGGCAGCCCTGCCCCCATCTGAGAACCCGAACTTAATCCCACTGAATAGCAACACCTCCTGCCGCTAAAAGCCCTGAGGCTGGGGAGCAGCATTTGAATCTCAGACCCCAAACACTAACTGGGAAATCTAGGTGAGGATGGAGTGGAATCTCAGAAGTCAAGTTACTGACTGGGAAAATGCCCAGAAAAGGGAAAAAAAAATAAAAACATAGAAGGTTACATTCTTGGTGACCAGATATTTCCTCCCTTCCTTTCTGATGAGGAAGAACAATGCCTACCATCAAGAAAAGACATAGGAGTCAAGGAATCTGTATACCATATATCTGAAATAGATATCCAACGGGCTCAGGCCATGGAAGAACTCAAAAAGGATTTGGAAAATCAAATTAGACAGGTGGAGGAAACACTGGGAAGAGAAATGAGAGAGATGCAAGCAAAGCATGAAAAACGGGACAATACCTTGATAAAGGAGACCCAAAAAAATGCTGAAGAAAATAACACCTTGAAACATGGGCTAACTCAATTGGAAAAAGAGGTTCAAAAAGCCAATGAGGAGAAGAAGGCTTATAAAATCAGAATTAGCCAAGTGGAAAAAGAGGTTCGAAAGCTCACTGAAGAAAACAATTCTCTCAAAACTAGAATGGAACAGATGGAGGTTAATGATTTTCTGAGAAACCAAGAAATCACAAAACAAAACCAAAAGAATGAAAAAATGGAAGAGAATGTGAAATATCTCATTGGAAAAACAACTGACCTGGAAAATAGATCCAGGAGAGACAATTTAAAAATTATGGGACTACCTGAAAGGCATAACTAAAAAAAGAGCCTAGACATCATCTATCGTAAAATTATCAAGGAGAACTGCCCTGATATTCTAGAACCAGAGGGCAAAATAAGTATTCAAGGAATCCATCAATCACCACCTCAAAGAGATCCAAAAAGAGAAACTCCTAGGAACACTGTGGCCAAATTCCAGAGATCCTAGGTCAAGGAGAAAATGGTGCAAGCAGCTAGAAAGAAAAAACTCTAGTAGTATGGAAATACAATCAGGATAACACAAGATCTAGCAGCTTCTACATTAGGGGATCGAAGAGCATAGTATAGCATATTCCAGAAGTCAAAGGACCTAGGAATAAAATCAAGAATGATCTACCCAGCAAAACTGAGTACAATACTTCAGGGGAAAAACTTGTCTTTCAATGAAATAGAGGACTTTCAAGCATTCTTGATGAAAACACCAGATCTGAAAAGAAAATTTGACTTTCAATACAAGAATGAGAAGAATCATGAAAAAGTAAACAGCAAAGAGAAGTCATAAGGGACTTATCAAAGTTGAACTGTTTACGTTCCTACATGGAAAGACAATATTGGTAACTCTTGAAATTTTCAGTTTCTGGGTAGTTGGTGGGATTACACACACACACACACACACACACACACACACACACACACACACACACATGTACGCACACAGAGACAGAGAGCACAGAGTGAATTGAATAGGATGGGATCATATCTTAAAAGAAATCAAGGTAAATCTTGAGAGAGAAATGTAGTGGGAGGAGAGAGGGTGAAATGGAAATGGGGTAAATTATCTCTCATAGAAGAGGCAAGAAGGAGACTTTTTAGTGGAGAGAAAAAGGACAGTTGAGAAAAAAAAACATCTCATCACATTCGACTATAGGAAGGAATAAAATACACACTCATTTTGGTATGAAAACCTATCTTACAACACAGGAAAGTGGGGGAGAAGGAGATAAGCAGGGTAGGGGGATAATGGAAGGGGTGTAATGGGAGGAGGGAGCAATTTGAACTCAACCCTCGGGGAGGGACAGGATCAAAAAAGAGATTAGACACAATGGGGGGCAGGATAGGATGGAGGGAAATATAGTTAGTCTTACACAACACGACTATTATGGAAGTCATTTGCAAAACTACACAGATATGGCCAATATTGAATTGCCTGCCTTCCCAAAGGGAATGGGTGGGGAGGGAGGGATGGGGAGAAGTTGGAACTCAAAGTTCTAGAGACAATTGTTGAGTGTTGTTCTTGCTACTAGGAAGTAAGAAATACAGGTAATGGGGAATAGAAAGTTATCTGGCTCTACAGGACAAAAGAGAAGATGGGGACAAGAGAAGGGAGGGATCATAGAAGAGATGGCAGATTGGCAATAGGGGAAATTGGAATGTTCAGTGTATTGGGGTGGGAGGAGGAAAGAAATGGGGAGAAAATTTGGAACCCAAAATTTTGTGAAAATGAATGTAAAAAGTTAAACAAATAAGTTTACATTAAAAAAAAAGAGGGGGCAGAGCCAAGATGGCAGAGTAGAAAGACTCACCTATGCTAGGTCCGAACCCACAGCCCATGGATTTCCTCTAAAAAGAACTCCCAACAAATTCTGGAACAGTGGAAGCCACGTAGCAACACAGAGAAGGAGAATTCTGTTCCAGAGAGCCCTGAGAAACTGATCCCAAAGGCCCATCACGCCCCTGAAGGGAGTGGAGCCCTCCCCCAGACCCAGCCACGAAGCACTGAGAGGAGCTAGGAGACCCAAGCAGGCTTCAGGGACTGGAATCTCCAGCGGCCACGAAGGTTCCTCCACCCACAGACTCACAGGTCAGTGAGAGAGACGGGCTGAGAGGGGTATCCTCGGGACTCGGACACCCTGAAAGGCAGCAGCTGCAGCAGAGGCAGAGGCTGCGGAGGCCAGAGGCTCCTGGAGCAGGCAGCCAGAGGCTCTCAGAGCAGGCAGGAGCTCAGCATCAGCTCCATTACAAAAGGTCTCTGCATAAACCACCTGAGGGAACTTAATCCGGGAGGCGGCCATGCCCCCACCTGAGACCAGCAGATAAGCTCCCATTGAATAGCAGCCAGGCCTGACGCCAAAGCCCTGAGGCTGGGGAGCAGCATTTGAATCTCAGACCCCAAGCACTAGCTGGGAAGACCTAGGCTGGGGTGGAGAGGACTCTCAGAAGTCAAGTAACTGGCTGGGAAAAGCCCCGAAAGGGGAAAAAAAGTAAGACCATAGAAGGTTATTTTTTTGAAAAAAGGATTCCAACGCTCATCTCTGAAGATGAAGAAGAAGAAAACTGCTTACCATCAGGTAAAGACAGAGGAGTCAAGGCCTCTGTATTCCAAAAATCTGAAATAGTTATCCAATGGGTTCAGACCATGGAAGGGCTCCAAAAGGATTTTGAAAATCAAGTTAGACATGTGGAGGAAAAACTGGGAAAAGAAATGAGAGAGATGCAAGAAAAGCATGAAAAACAGGTCAATACCTTAAGAAAGGAGGCCTAAAAAAATGCTGAAGAAAATAACACCTTGAAAAATAGTCTAACTCAATTGACAAAAGAGGTTCAAAACGCCAATGAGGAGAAGAATGCTTTCAAAAGCAGAAGTAGCCAAGTGGAAAAAGAGGTGCAAAAGCTCACTGAAGATGTGACGATTAAAAAGGTTTGAGAGGCTGTAATGCTAACGAGAGCTAAATATTTTCTTCATCCATTAACGGATCTGCCCATTAAGGGAAGCTTGAATAGGGGAAATTTTCTTTTGTTGGAAGGCCCACAACATTTGTTAATTTCTGATGAGGCACCAGTACTCCAGGGTGGTGATGCCCTCTGGTTCTTAAAAGTGTACGTACATATATATATATATATTTATATATGTGTGTGTATGTATGTGTGTGTATGTGTGTATATTTATGTATGTGTGTATATGTGTGTGTGTATGTATGTATGTATGTATGTACTCTGAGGGGAGCTTTTGTTTTGGAACTTATTCATTGAAAGTGTTTGGACAGATGAGACTCTGAGCAGCTGCTAAGAAGTCCCCCCAGTTTTGAAAACCCAGATGTTGGTGCTTCTCTCTCTTGTAACTAAGTATATGCTGCTTATGGTGAGACAGTTAGAAGCTCTGTCTTTTGATCTTTATTTCTCTGTTTGTATTTTCTCTGAAGTTCAGGGTGCTGACTTTTCTCCCTGAACTAACTGAATGACATAAGTACTTGATTAAAGTGATTGTTGACTCCTCAAAATCTGCTTTCCTTTTGGAAATGAAAATCTAAGATCCTGTACACCGGGTTCTCTTGTGTACACTGGGGGTTCTTGCTGTTACAGAGGCATAGTTTCTATGTAATTTAATCATTTTATTAATATGTCCATTAGGTTATTTATAAGAGGATGATCATTTGGTCCTCACTCTTTGATCATGAAATCATAGAAGTGGGCTCACACTTTATATTACCTTACTAGCAATGAGGGACTGCTAGTGACATCATGTCTCCCTTGGAAAGATAAACTATCTTTACTCAGACCAGCTGCAGCCTTGAGCTATCTAGACAAAAGGATCTGTGTCCACCAAAGCTTGAAGAGAATACAATGATTTTCCCAATATTAGATTAAATTTCTTGCAAAGTTGGGTGAATCTGACCAAAATCAAGGAAAGTTAATAAAATCTCATTATTAATAATATCCTTCAAGAAAACTGAACTTCTGAAAATGAGAAATTTAGAAAAAGGGAAGACCTCTGAATTTCTCCAAGATATTGGTTATTAATAACAATTTTTATCACATCATAATTTCATTTTCATGCATATCAAAGGGTAATGATCTTTTTACAATCGATAATTGGTTAAAAGATATGAATTAACAGTTCTCCAAAGAAAGACAACTTATCAGTTAACTATATAAAAATGATAAAATTCTTTACAAATAAAAAAAATGCAAATTAAAACAACTCCCAGCTATTTATTGGCAAAAGGAATAATAGGCAACAGAATGTATTCTTGTTGTTGCTGGTGTGAGAGTCATCTCTAATACATAGCTGGTAGAGCTGTGGATTGGTCCAATCTTTTTTGAAAATAATGTAGAAATATATTAATACATGATGCAATAGTTTCACTAATATGGGAACACTAGTTAAAGGAGTTAGTTATAAATAATAAAAAGTATGTAGAATTATTCTTATAACATTTTTATTATTGATATTGGCAAAAAATAGAAGGCATATTTTCTTCCAACTTAATAGGAAATGATGAAAAATGAGTGCAAATTAATGTGGAATGGGGACTAGAACTATGATTTCAGTGATAGAGGGACTCTAAGTTAAGGAGAATCTCTAAGAATCTATGTATCTTCTCTGTAACTTTCATTCTTAGAAAGGCATCCACATCACTGACAGTGAGAGAATAAATTATTTGTACAAAGTCATACAGTCTGTATATAATAGAGGTGTTCTTACAGGTTTTGAAGTTGACCATTAATCATCAATCCTTCCTTTACCATTCCTGGATGTGCTCTTCTTTAGTGGCAACTGGTGTGTGTGTGTGTGTGTGTGTGTGTGTGTGTGTGTGTGTGTGTGTGTGTGTGTGTGTATAGCATTGCGTATACAAATGTAAATTATACAGATGGGTAGATATACATATACAATATGCATACATACATATATACAGTCATATAAATATGCATATCAAAGAGAAAACAAAAGAAACAATTTTCAACAGCAGTAGAAGCCCAACCAGTACCAAGATGTTCAAGGTTGAAGGAACATGGAAGAGAGAAAAAAGGAAAGAGAAATGAATATTTGTTAAAACTTGTACCATGTGTAACTGATTCTCTTTATAAATGGAAGATATGGACTCTCTGAAAAGGAATAAATTTATTTTACTTTAAGAAATTATGCATATTTCTATCTATACTTATGAATACATACCTGTGCATATATACACATAAATTTCATGCATATATGTGCATAACCACTACATGCATATACATGCATATACATAATACACACATGTACACTCCTGCACATATCATCTTTAAAGTAAAATTAGTTTCTTTCTCCAAGAGTTCAAAATTCAAGTCTTCCATTTATGGGGAAGAGCCCCTTGCCTATTACGTTACCATTTTTTAAAAAATGCTCATTCATTCTTTGTTCCTTCTTTCTCTATTTCACATTCCTTCATTAAACACCCTGATATTGGTTATTTTTCTACTTCCATTGAAAATTTTGTTTCTTTAGCTTTTTCTTTGATAATCTTTCATTGTTCAAAGGAAGAGTTCATCATCCCTCATAACCTTGAGAATAGAAAAGCATTACTTCAGCCCTTCTTCATCTACCTCCACTAAAGGGACTACTTCCATCTTGTGCATGTGCATTTGTTATGTTTTCAACTGATAAAAATAATTATCTTCTATTTAGTTCAAAATTCCCTTCCTTCTCTCTGAATTTTGGAAGTCAGCTCCTCAATTTCCTGTCATTTCCATTGATTACTCTCAGGTTTTCTACCAAGCAGATAGGACTTCTTAAACAATGGGTTGTGATGGCATTGAGTCTCAAAAAATTGGCAACAGTAAAAGTTTTCTGAAGACACAATGACCAAAAATTAATTCAAAATCAAATGCATTATGTATTCAAGGTGTTTCTAGAAGCACTTGAAAAGCCACTTCACGACAGTCTTTGTCCTGGATTCAAAGTATGTGCACTTTGCACTGCAGATGCCTTCAGGTCATACAAAGCAAGTGATAATGCTACCTGAATGTGAAAAGGGGTTGCAAATGGAAAAAGTTTCTGAAATCCTGATTACCTTTTATAAGTGTTCAGTTGAACTGCCTCCTTGTTGTGCACATTGACTATCCTGAGAGCTGAATCACTGGGGACTTCTTTTGTATGTATGTAGTGTATCCATCTATCTATGTGTGTGTGTACAAACACATATCTATATATGTATATGTGTGTATTATTTGTATAGGTGTACATGTGTATATGCATTATATATGTATGTATACATGCATATATATATATATATATATATATATATATATATATATATATACACATATATATCAGAAAAAAGGGGAGAATGAAAAGCATAAGAACATCAAGTATATGGAAGATGATTTTTCTGTCCAAATTCTCCTTCACTTAGGTTACATCTGAAGTATCATGTTCAGTTTTGAAAATCAGATTTCAAGAGGTCATTCATAAATTAATGAGTCTTGAGAGGAATCCAATGAGTACAATGAACTTCATTAAGATCAGGTCATATGAAAATTTCCTTGAGAAACTGGAAACATTTAAACTGAAGAGAAAAATTAGATTGGAATGAGAATCATTTATAAATTATTTAATAAGCTTTCATTTGGAAGAAGGCTTAGACTCTGCTTGATTCCAAAGCAGAGAACAAAACCCACAGGATCTGCAGTGTGAAGTTGAATGTGGTTGCAAGTCCATGAATCAGCTGGTACTGTCTTGCTGCCTGAGTGTGGTGAGAGGTGCGGAAAGGAGTTCTCAGTGCTAATGAAGGTGTATTTAATATTGGTCTTGTCTATTGTTAGTTCATCAAGATTTTATTTGATCTGTTTTCTTAGTATCTAGAACTTGCAGACAGATGAAATTCCTTAACCACGGCACATAATTTCTATTTTAGAGAATCTTGAGAAGCCACAAGGATAGAGAAAACATCTAGTCCTCCAGTTTGATGGTCACATGACTCTATATTCTCAATTTCTTTAATGATTAATTTAAATATGAAAGAAAAATAGCAAAAGTTTTTTTTGTTTTGGTTTTTGTCATGTATTTCTAGTAATCCAATAGTCCTTGAATTTTCTCCCCTCTATCTGCTTTCAGATCAGTTGTTTTTGGTATGGGATTTTCTTCTATTTTTCTTTCAGTTTCTTGACTTTGTTTTCATATTTATTTTTGCTTCATGGAGTCATTAGTTTCTTTTTGTTTAATTATAACTTTGAAAGAATCACTCCTACTCTCTCCAGTTCCCAGTACAACTTTGGATAAGGTTTTGCACCCCTTGTTCCAAGATGTTAATTCTCTTTCCAAATCTTTCTTCCATGGCTATCATTTCTTTTCCCAGTTTTTTTTTCTTTGTGAACTCTCATTTCTTTGTAAAGTCTCTTTTAGCTATTTTTAAATCCTCACTTTATGCCTTCTAGGAATTTTAGTTGAATTTATAACCAAACTATGGTTTCCTTTGAGGTTTTGTTTAAGATGTTTTTGAGTCACTCTCTTATTTTGTCTTTGATGTCACTTTCATCTCAATATGATAGGTTCATTCTTTGTGTCTTTACTCGTTCTTTCAATCTACTTTCTGACTTGAAATTATGTTAGGACTGGTCTCTGGACACTCCTGGGGGTAGGAATGTTTGCATTAAGCTTTGGTCTTCTTGGGTTCTTCTGTTACTTTCTTGGGTGGTACTGGCTGCTGTGTTTTTTTCCAAGATTACACTTAGAGTTCAGACTGGGAACCTCTAAGCTTCCAGTGCTCCCAAAGTAGTCTAATTTTAGGCAAAATCTGATCTGCGCCCTTCCGATCTGAACTCTGCAAATTTATGACCTAAGTTTTTGTATGAACAGTATTTCTGCTAACTTAGCTTTGGTCAAAAGTTCCCATAGTTTGCTCCTAGTTTTAGCCACTATCAGGAAGCTGAAATTCATTCTATTTATTCTATTCAACTATTCGTTCACAACATCTGAACTACAAGCTGCCCTTTGGTTTGTCATATCTTCCCTGCTTATTCCACCACAGATTTTAGAGTAGGATGCAGGTTGTAATCAAGACCTTGATCTGCTACTGGGGTCAGAATCATCATGTAGCAAATATGCCCTTAAATATGTTCCTCACTCAGGGAATTTCCCACAGACTACCCCATTCCTCACTTTGAAAAATCACTCTCCAGTGATTTTTACATGTCCCCTACAGTCCACTCCAGATCTATGACCTGAAACTGTGTCATATGTGACAAAGTGGACAATTAGCATCTATTGTCACAATTTAGACAAGGGCAAGGTGTTCCTCTGTAATGTGTGTCCTCTTCATGCCTTGGTTCTTATCTTCTTCCAGTTCGTGGAATGATGCAAATGAGCCTGGTGAGATGTGGCAACCAGTGTCTACAGACCATTCTCTGAGTCTCTATGTATACCTGGGCTGGAAAATGACTGACTGCCTTTTTTCCTTGGATTTATTTTCAATCAGGATTCAATGTGTTGCATTTGCTAGATCTTTTTGGAGTTGTATTTCAGGAGTTGCACTCTCATTCTTCCTGATATTCTTCCACCTTTGTTCTAGAACCTCATGCTTTCTTAATACAATCTGATATTCCATTGATTCTGAGACTGCCATTTTTCACTACTGATTTATATTAAACTTCTTGTCCTTTTGTATTTTATCAAAAAGTTATTAAGTATTTTCTAAGGTTTTTTATTTAAATATATACATGTATTTTGTTTTGATACAAGTGCTTTACAAAATATATTTTATGAAAAAGTTTACTGATTGTTAAAAGAAAGGAGGGGTGGTAAATTTTAATAGTAAAATATTTTACTGAAATTTGCAGTTGTAATTGACCTATTTTCTTTCCTTTACCATACTGGCTTTATTTGCATAATTCTCTTCTTTATCCTATTTTTTCCCTTCATTCTTTTTTTTATATTCTTTTTTTTAATTTTTTATTTTATTTATTTACAAATGTTCTACAATCACTTCCTTAAAATTAAGATTTTATTCCCCCCACACCTTCCCCCCGCAACCCCCCTCCCTCCCCATGACAGCATACAATTCTGTATAGGTTCTACATCTACTTTCCTATTGAGCATATTTTCACTATAGTTATGCTATATAGTATCACTAACATAAGTGGAAGAAACCATATAACAAATCAAAACACAATACAATAAAACACACACAAACATGATTTGTTCCATTCTGCGAATGATTTCCATATTTCTTCTCTGAGTGTGGAAGGCATTTTGCCTTAGAAAATCGTCATTTGGATTTTTTTTTCAGTAAGTTCTTGTGTTATTACAAAGTTCCAAGTCTACCAGAAAAAACTCTCACACACTGTGGTCATTGCTGTGCACAAAGTTTTCCTGGTTCTGCTCCTTTCGCTCAGCATCAGATCATATAAGTCCTTCCAGGCCTCCCTGAAGTCTTCTTGTTCTTCATTTCTTATGGCACAATAATACTCCATTATATTCATATACCATAATTTATTAAGCCATTCCCCAATGGATGGGCATCTTTTTGATTTCCAGTTCTTGGCTACCA
>CM053774.1:52941718-52961837 GCA_028658325.1 Potorous gilbertii | reverse complement strand
CATTTTGCCTTAGAAAATCGACATTGGGATTTTTTTTTCAGTAAGTTCTTGTGTTATTACAAATTTCCAAGTCTACCAGAAAAAACTCTCGCACACTGTGGTCATTGCTGTGCACAAAGTTTTCCTGGTTCTGCTCCTTTCGCTCAGCATCAGATCATCCAACCATTCTGGAGAATGGTTTGGAACTATGCCCAAAGGGCTACAAAAATGTGCATACCCTTTGACCCAGCAATATCACTACTAGGACTGTATTCCCCAAGAGATTATAAAAATGGGAAAGGGACCCACATGTACAAAAATATTTATAGCAGCACTCTTTGTGGTAGCCAAGAACTGGAAATCGAAGAGATGCCCATCAACTGGGGAATGGCTTAATAAATTATGGTATATGAATGTAATGGAGTACTATTGAGCCATAAGAAATGATGAACAAAAAGACTTCAGGGAGGCCTGGAAAGACTTATAATAATTTTTAAAATGTGCATGCCCTTTGGCCCAACAGTATCACTTCTAGGACTGTATCCTAAATAGATCGTAAAAATATAAAAAGGTCCCACTTTTACAAACATTTATAGCAGCTCTCTTTGCGTTGCCCAAAAACTGGAAATCGTGGGGATATCCACCAATTGGGGAATGGCTGAACAAGTTGTGGTTTATGAATGTAATGGAATACTATTGTACTGTAAGAAATGATGAACAGGAAAACTTCAGAGAGGACTGGAAGGACTTATATGAACTGATGCTGAGTGAAAGGAGTAGAATCAGGAGAACGTTTAACACAGCATACCATGATGTGTGAGGAATTTTTGTGGTAGACTTAGTCCTTCACAGCAGTGCAAGGACCTAAAAAATTCCTAATGGACTCTTGTGGCAAAACACCTTCCACATCCAGAGAAAGAACTAGGGAATTGGATCACAAAATGAAGCAGACCATTTTTGCTTGGGTTATGTTTTGTTTTGTTTTATGGTTTTTCTCATTCATTTTAATTCTTCTATACATCATGACAAAGGTGGAAATGTATTTAATGAGAATATTTGGGTAGAATTTATATAAGATTGCATGCTGTCTCAGGAAGGGAGCAGGGTGGGAGTGGGGAGGAAGGGGGAAGGAAGAGAAAAAGTCTAAGATATGTGGAAGTGATTGTAAAAACTGGGAACTAATAAAGTAAATTTTAAAAAATTAAAAATAATTTTTAAAATGTGATTGAAATGTTCTAATGTTAAATCTTCTTTACCTCTTTGATATATATCCAACTTGATCATGAGGAATAATTCTTTGGTTGAATTATTGGTGACTTTTTCATAGGATTTTATTAATATTTTTAATTGATATTCATTAATGATTTTGATCTATAATTTCCCTTCTGTATCCTTCCCTACTCTAAGTACTAAGACTATATTTGCCTTTTCTAAGAAATCTAGTATAGTGCTTATTTTATTAATTCTTAAGAATAATTTATGTACCATTGGCAATAATTAGATTTTATTCATACTGGCTTACCTTCCACCTTATACAAATCAGTGAGACAATAGGTTTAAAGAGGTTTTGGCCTCCTTTAAAGAAGTATTGTTAATGAGTTCTAGCTGAAGCACTATATAGTATATTTAATAATAAATATTAACTACCTCTTGTTCCTTCCTTTCTTCCCTGTCCTAGGCCAGTAAATTTTAATATCATCTATTAATTACTGAACAAATAAAGGAAATTATTAGACTATTGGGTAACCACAAGGTAATATTTTAATTCACATAAGTAACTATCTCCCAGTAACTTAATTAGACTCAAGTTCTTTGTGAATCTAGTAGTATGATCTGCAATATATTTGCAAATTAACCAAAATGCAAAATTCAAACTTTTCTTATTTTCATTGAGTACAAATTCCACTTGAAAGATTTTAGTCTCTTGGTCAAAATGAAAACTAAAGAATTTTTAAAACGTTGTTTTTATATATATATATATATATATATATATATTTAATAGAAAATTAAGACATTCAACTAAGTAGTCCAAATAGGACTTTGGAGTAGCAATGCAGTATTCTTGTAGTTAGGTGGTACAGTGTATAGAGCACTGAACTTCAAGGCAGAAATTGTCATCTTCTGGAGTTCAAATTTATCCTCAGACACTTACTAGCTGTGTGACCTTGGACAGGTTACTTAACCTAACTTGCCTCAATAACCTCCTTTGTAAAATGAGCTGGAGAAGGAAATGACAAAAAACTCCGTCATCTTGACCTAGAAAACCCCAAATATGGTCATAAAATGTCAGATACAACTGAAATGACTGAACAACAATATTGTTGTAGCTTGAGGTGAACTCCTTCCTTCTCCACAATCCCTATTCTGTGACACTTGGGGAGAGAAATTACATAGAGGCAGACAGAAAGGGAAAAAAAAATGATGCAGGATTAGAAACTAGCAGGAATTTCTTAAAGAAGTGTTTTAAAGAAGCAAGAGAGAAACTGTGGACTAGAACTCCTTTAGATCTCACAATGGTGACAATGCTACAGGATGAAGGTCAGTCACTAGCTTGCACAGATATCATCCTATCAGTATCCTGTATGTGCTCTTAGTCTGCTTCATCTTTGCATCCTTTAACATGCTCTGCCAGTGTCTTATTCAGTCAGTTCCAAGGCCAGGAAGTCTCAAGATCGCAATTTTCATTCCTCTTTATTTTACTTTTGATCATTCAAAAGAAGGTTAGACCCTTGGAACATATATCACCTCCTTTTCCATTCTGCAAAATCATAAAACACTGGGCAAAAGCCTTTTTGAGGGCAAAAGAATTAGGAAAATGATTCTTTTAATGTACTCATTTCTTTGCTTATGAAAGGTTCTGTGATGCCTTTATTCTGATCCTCCTAGAAGAATTGGAGATGTAGGTTACATTCATATCTTTGCTGAAAACGTTCATATTAATATGTGGTAATTGAGCTTGAACTATTATACAATACACCAAATGCTAATGAAGTTATATTCCTATTCTTAAATGTAAAAATGTGATGCCATCCTTCATTCTTATTTCTAGCTTGGGTGACATGCCTGCCATAATAATTCTTGCCATGAATTTATCTTTTTCCTGACAAGCATTTATGCCCTGAGCTGGTGTTGCTCCCGTCATTACAAATCTTAATGATGAACTCTGTTTGAGAAACTAATTATTTAGCCGATGTTTTAAAATTGTAATAAAATTGACATTAATTAAACTAAGAGTTAGCCAATTAGGTCTAAATGTTTCTTTTTTAGCTTTGCTAAAGCTCCCTTGTCATGCACTTATGTGCCACCAACACTTCAAATTCACATACTCCAGTCAAAAATAAAGTATTTAGAACCCCATTTTTTCAGCACCATGCATTATTTTATGCATTATGAAAGAATTGGTTGAAAGAAAAAATTTATGCTTGAGTACATATTGATTTCAAATTTCAGAACTTTCTTTTAGTAATATAACTTTTTCCTCTTTCACAAAGAAAGGGCTCTTGCAGGGTTTCATTAAAAGAACAATTAATGGAAATGCGTTAACCATTTTGTTAGCTAAAGAAAATGTCTCTGGAATACAGACAACTCTGGAAAAGAGAGAATAAAAAGAAGAGGAAGAGAGGGCAGATATGCATTTAATAAGAATTTAACAAGTGTATTTAAAATTTAAAAATAATTCAGATGAGTGCTTTATAAATGATTCCAAAGTATTATAATATTCAAGGAATACTTCTTCCTTGTCAGAATCACCTGTCCTGAGCATCAGCATTTAAAGCATTCATGCCTTCGTAAATAAAATGGATTTTAGTGTTTCGGCAAATAATTATTTCAATGATATGGTCACTCTTTCAGAGCCTAGGAAGCAGTCTTTATGAATTTTGTGTTCACAAAAGCAAATGAAAACAAAACATTCCCGAAGTAAGGATCAACCCTCTGATGCTGCCTCTCTGAACATAACTAATATGATTATCGAGTGAAACACAATCAGTGGCCTAAACCTAGACTTTTTAGATTTGCAAATTCATAAGATTTAAAATTAAATTGTGAAACAAACTTTTATTAAGTATTTACTATATTCTGAGAATTGCATTAGATAGGGAAGATACAACACTGACGTAAGAATGTTGTAATGAATGTAGATTGTAAAAATGTAAGAATGAAGTAAGAATGCCTAATAGTGTTTACAATATAGGGAAGCAGCAGCAGCAACAGCAGACAAGTGTTGTAGTGGATAGAATGGTTGGATTCAAGTCAGGAATATAAATTCAGCCTAAGACACTTATATGTGGTTTGACCTTGGCAAATCCTTTTAATCTCTAGTTCAGGTTCTTCAATTGTAAATGGAAAATAATAACATCTACTCCCCAGCAGTTTTGTAAGACTCAAATGAGATATTTGTAAAGCACTTAACATGGTGCTTGACACCTAATTTTGTTGTTTGTGGTGTTGAATCATTTCAATCACTTTCAACTCTTTCTAATCTCCTTTGTGGTTTTCATGGCAAAGATATTGGAGTGGATTGTCATTTCTTTCTCCAGGTACTTTTATAGGTGAGAAAACTGAGGCAAACAAAGTTAAGTAATTTGCCCAGATTTTTACACTTAGTAAGTATCTGAGGCCAGATCTGAACTCAGAAAGAGAATTCTACATAATAAGAACTATATGAAAGTTGGCAAAAATTACAATGATGACTATACACAAAGTACTTTTAAAATATTACTGCATTTCATCTTGGTAACAGCCCTGAGAAGTAGGTGTTATTATTTCCTCCATTTTATAAAAGAAGAAGCTGAGAGAGGCAGAAGTTAAGTGATTTGCATATGTTCACATAGCTAGTAAATGTCTGAGGCCAAATTTTAAACTTTGTCTTCCTGACTCCAGGTTCAGCACTCAAAGCACTATAAGACCTCACTATCTGGATAAGGTTAAAGACATATTCAGAGGTAAGTATAATACATATGAGGCTGTCTAGCGCAGTAGTTAGTGGGCTGGTCTTGAAGTCAAGAAGACTCAGGTTCAAGTCCCATCTCTAATACAATAGTTCTGTCACCTCAAGACAAGACAATTAACCTTTGAGTGTCCTTAGGCAATTCTCTGAGGACTCTAAGTTAAAAATGAATTTCTGACTGAGCTACATAGTTGTGATGGATGTCACACACTAGAGATTCTCTTCACTAATTAAGTCACAGCTCAAAATTTATAATACACAAATATATATAGTAAGTGCTAGAAAAGTACAAAATATGGTGTTTTATGAAGTGTGATCTCCATATCATTATCAGTGTGTAGGGAAGCTGTTCTCAAAATTCATGGTCTCAGAATCACTTTAAACACTTAGTCAAAGACCCTATGAGTAAATAATATTGTAAAAACAGAAAATGGGAAAAGAGGAGACAAAAGATTAAATGTTGGGGAATAAGTACCTTAAGGAGTCAGAAAGACAACCAAATAAGCCTGCCAAAAAGAGAGAGAAAGAATAGTTAGAGAGGAACAAGAAGTAGGAGATAATAGTATCACTGAATGTAAAGCAAAGTGAGTAGTTTCCACTGCTCTAGGCTTCAAGAACACAAGGTGACTTCTATAACATGTTAAGACATTGGGGTTGGATGTTGGTACATCATGTTATGGGGTAGCAGTAATGCTGTTGTATTCTTTCTAAGCCTTCTACTGGATTATGCTTCTATACAGAGAAGTGTATTTCTCTGAGGGTTCAGGTCCTGCAGCTGATTGTTTTACTAATTGTAAATTTTATATAGGTGTCAAGTTAGAATTAATATTATACATGATTTAAATGGAAAAGGAGGAAAGGAAATTGGGTGAATGACAACATGAAGCATGATGAGTGAATGGGAGCAAGGGAAAAATGATTTTTTTTGGTAATCATCTAGAACACCAAATGATATCTACATTGCCTCTAAACCAGTGAAGGAGAGATGGGAGATGATAAAAGAGAGGGGAAGGGAGAATTAGGAATGGGAGAGGTTAAACATCTACATCAACATGTCAGTTAAAATTTGCATTATATAGGGGCAGACCAAAGATGGCAAAGTAGAGGGATGGATCTGCTTTTAGCTTTCTCCCCATATTCCATAAAACACCTGTAAAAAATGACTCTAAACAAATTCTAGAGTAGCAGAAGACACAAAATCACAGAGTGAGAGATCTCTAGCCTAAGACAGCCTGGAAAGCTGATAGAAAAGGTCTCTCACAACAGAATCAGATTGAAGTGCAGCCCAGCCTTGGCCAAGAGCATGCAGGAACTGGACTGGGGCAGGCTTCAGGGCATGGAATCATGGGTAGCAGCTAGGGCTCCTAGATTTCTCAACCCACAAATATCAAAGAGAGCTTCAAAAGTCACTAAGTAAACTTTTTCACCTACGTGAGAGGGGTGTGCATTCTGGCCCCAGTCCTGGCCCCAGGGTGGCAGCAGCCACTGTGGCAGCAGTGCCCATTTTTGGAGCCCTCGGACTAAAGGCTGGGAGAATCGAGCAGCTGATCTGGGTCTCAGTTCTGAGTGGCAGTTCTGAGTTGAGGAAAAGGGTTGGCATGGTGAAGCTTGTGGTGACTGTGGAGAGGGAATCCGACTCCCATATCCTGTGCAGAGAAGAGTGCTTGTGTTTGCTCACAGACCAGAGCACAGATCAAGAGAGGAATTAACTTCTCTCCCTTGATTGTGCCACCTTAGAGGAACCGAGAATTCACAGGTCCCTAGAGCATTCCCTCCACTTGACAAAGAACTCAAAAGTCAAATAACTGACTGGGAAAATGCCCCAAAAGGGGAAAAATAGACTATAGAAGGTTACTTTCTTGTTGAACAGGTATTTTCTTCCATCCTTTTAGACAAGGAAGAACAAAGCATACCATCAGAGGAAGACATTACAGTCAAGGCTTCTATATCGAAAATGACCAACAAAATGTATGCAACAGTCTCAGACAATGGAAGAGCTCAAAAAAGAAGTTGAAAATCAAGTAAGAGAGGTACAGGAGAAGTTGGGAAGAAATAAGGGCGATGCAAGAAATTCATGAAAAGTTAATGTAAGACAGATAAACAGAGCATACTTGAGGACTTCTAGTACAGGTTCACTCTTGATTTGCTCAAACAGGAAAGCCGGTAAAAGGGGTTAATAACCTTATCTTATTCTAGTCTCAGAAGAGGTTGCTGATAGTGAGAGCACAAACTTCTATAGCATTCTCTAATCTAATCTAATTCTCTTATTCTATAGCATTCTCTAATCTAATCTAATTCTCTAATCACCCTTCCCACAAGGGACGGTGAGAATGAGGGACAACTACCCCTTTGACTCAATAGGGTTAATCAAGGAAGGTACAAATTGTGCTTCCCGTAAAATCCCTAAAGCCTCAATGGGGGCCAGTTGAGGCACACACAACATTTGTGAATTCAACTCTAAGGATTCCTAATTCACTGTCTAGTGACCACCTATTTTATAGACCAAGAGAAAAAGAAGACATATTACCAGTAATAGCCTCACAACTTTACATCACCACATATTTGCATTTCACTGCACAGTTGAAATGGATGTTTATGTTATTTACCATTATATAACTCTATACAACCATGGTGGAGGTATTTTGAACCTTAGGTGTGGGAACTCATATCTAATGCTTGAGAATTGTTGATTGTTATGGCTATGAATCCTCGGAAATTGAACTCTGAGAAATAATAGCAAAAATTAACTTTATATATGCAAAATTCTACCTTACTTACAATAAAATTCATCTTATATACAGTGAGTTAACAGTTTGCTAAAGGAGACTCAAAAAATACTGAAGAAAATAACACCTTTCAAAATAGAGTGACCCCAATACAAAGGAAGTCCAAAAAGCCAATGAGGAAAAGAATGTTTAAAAAGCAGAATTACCCAAATGGAAAAGGAGGTTTCAAATCTCACTGAGGAAAGAAGTTCTTTAAAAATTAGAACGCAGGAGATTAAAGCTAATGACTTTATAAGAAACTAAGAAATTATTGAACAAAATCAAAAGAATGAAAAAATAGAAGAAAATGTGAAATATCTCATTGGAAAAAAAAAACTTACCTGGAAAATAGATCCAGGAGAGATAATTTAAAAGTTTTTGGTCTACCTGAAAACCATGATCAAAAAAAGAGGTTGGACATCAACTTCAAAGAAATTTTCAAGGAAAACTGCCCTGATATCCTAGAACCAGAGGGGGAAATAGAAATGGAAGGATTTCATATATATCCTCCTAAAAGATATTCCAAAAGAAAATTGCTAAGAATATTTTAGCCGAGTTCCAGAGTTTCCAGGTCAAGGAAAAAATAATACAAGCAGCTGGAAAGAATCCATTCAAGTATTTTGGAAATACAATCAGGATAGCATGAGATTTAGCAGCTTCTACACTAAGAGATAGAAGGGCTTAGAATATGATATTCCAGAGGTCAAATGAGCTAGAACTACAACTAAGAGTCATCTACCCAGAAAAACTGCGTATAATACTTCAGGGGAAAAAATGGAATTTCAATGAAATAGAGGACTTCCAAGAATTCTTGTTGTAAAGACCAGAGCTGAATAGAAAATTTGACTTTCAAATACAAGAATCAAACGAAACATGAAAAGGTAAACAGGAAAGAGAAGCCTTAAGGAACTCATTAAAATTGAACTGTTTACATTCCTACAAGGAAAGATGTAATTTGGCACTCACGTGAACTTTTTCAATATTTAGTTAGTCCCAGAGAACATATATCTATCTATATAGATATATAAATATAGATTATACAGGTGATATCTATATAGATATCTATATATAGATTTAATCTATATATATATACATATATATATATATATATACATATATATATATATATGTATATATATATATATATACATATATATGTGGGGGGGTATGTATGCATGTCTATATGGCTGTTATCCTTTCTCTTCAAAGAAAACCAAAATGACAATACCATTGTAAAGTGAAATTTGAGTGTGTCCAGCTATGGCTGATCAGACCAATATGAGCTTGGAATGCTCTATCACAAGTTGGGCACAGATAGTGCGGTTGAATATTTGGGGTGGGCATCCCAAATTTATGCATCCTGTGCTTACTTTGTGCTGTCTCAATTCTGCTTCGCTCAAAGAGCACAGCACCTTTTCTTAAGTGGGCATGCCCTGCTGAGTGGGCAGGGCCGTATGCTTACTCCCATGCTTTTTAGCATGATGTTTTAGGCCATGTTGACAAATGCTTTCAATGAGGATGAACAAGGCATAAAGGTCAATTACCATACTGATGGTAAGGTCTTCAATTTGAAAAGGTTGCAAACCAAGACCAAAGTGGAGGGAGTGTTGGTGCATGATTTCCTGTTTGCAGATGATTGCTCACTCAATGCAGCCTCTGAAGCTGAGACACAGCAAAGTATGGATCAGTGCTCTGCTACCTGTGATAATTTTGGTCTAATAATTAATACTCCCAAAAAAGCTTGTGTACATACATGATATATATATATATATATATATATACATACATACATATATATATATACATACATATATATACACGCATAGATACGGATATAGATATCTAGATATCTATCTATATAGATATACATATCTACATGTATGTTTGTGTGTGTGTGTGTGTGTGTGTGTGTATAGATTAAGGGAACAGGGTAAGCTAAATATGAAGGGAGAATACCTAAAAAAATAAAATTTACTGTTGAATGGAATGTGTTTAGAGTTAGAATGTACCAAGTCATCTCACGTACAAGTGGGAAGAAAGAACTTTTACAATGAAGGGGAAGAGGGAGGAGATGAAAGGAAATAAGAGAGCCTTACTCTCATGGGATTTGATTTAAGGAAGGAATAACACACACTTAATTGGATATGGAAATGCATTTTACCCAGCAAGAAGGCAGAGAGGAAGGGAATAGGAGAGGGAAGATAAGAGAAGGGACAGCAAATTGGACAGACAAAGCAATAGTCAGAAGGAGACACTTGTGAGGGAGGACAGATCAATGAAGAGGATGGAATAAATGGATAGCAGGATAGGACAGAGGGAAATGTGGTTAATCTTTTACAACCTAATTATTATGGAAGTGCTTTGCATTGTTAAATACACACACACACACACACACACACACACACACACACACACACACACATATATATATATATATATATATATATATATATAAAACCCATATTAAGGTACTTGTTTTCTCAATGAGGGTGGGTGGGAAGAGAGGGAGAGAATATAGAACTCAAAGCTGTAAGAATAAATGTTAAAAGTTATTTTAGCATGCAGCTGGAAATTACACTGTAGAAGCAATAGAATATAGAAATGTATTTTGCCCTATGGAACAATAGAGGGGAAGGGAGATGGAAGAAGTGTGGGTAATAGAATGGAGGACAGAATGGAGATGGGGTGGCTGGGATGCATTCTGTCCTTGGGTGGGGTTGGGGAGAGCTTGGGACAAAATTATGAATTCAAATTCTTGTGGAAGAGAATGTTAAGAACTGAAAATTAAATAATGTATTTAAAAATTTCACTATATTGGTGGAAAAAAATTTTAACTCCAATTGTAACATCTCTTCTCTCTCTCTCTCTCTCTCTCTCTCTCTCTCTCTCTCTCTCTCTCTCTCTCTCTCTCTCTCTCTCTCTCTCTCTCTCTCTCTCTCCCCTTTCCTCTGTTTCTGTTCAGTTAGAGCCACCTAGTCCTGAAAGAAGCAGAAGGATCCCAAAGTATGTAACATAGGACAACTCTCACTTCGTCAAATCTTAGAAATTGTTCTATGAAAAGTTTCATGAAGAACTCAGCATGCAGACTATCAGTTATTAGGGTTATCAGATTTTAACCAAATGAGAAATGACAACATTTAATAGATGTAGAAGAAATATGGAAAGATCTAGAGGAGATGAAAATGTCAACATAAGACAAACGCATGAAACAGAGATATCTATTGAGTTGAAATCCTAAAATATTTCATTTAAGGACTAGAATTCTAAGAATTTAACAAATACAAACTGAATTTATCTGAGCAAGTAGAACCAACATATATTTATGAAAGTATAGCAAAATCAATCAGAACTATAACTTTCCCTCCCAGTTAATACATTTCATTCATCTGCACTATTATGTGACAAGCAGGCTAGAATATTTGATCTTCCACAATGCAGAAATCCAACGATTCATTTAAAGCTTACTGATTAAACTGACCTTTCATTAATGAAATGTATAGGTGGGGGATCAATTATTCTAATGACTTTCTGTTTTACAAAAGAAGAAACTGAGGGCTGCAGTGACGAAGGAGTTCGTCTAAGGCTATACAGTGGGAAAATGCCAGAGTCAACACTAGAAACTAGCTTTCCTGACTCTTAAATAAGCTGTTATTTCTATTATTTTATGTCTAAACCAGGCTGTGAGCCCATTCTCTATTGACTTTGGTAGTGTGGCAGGACTAAATGATTGAATTCATTTCAATAAACATTTATTCAATACCTACTATATGTAAAGTGAAAAACCAGCCTAATATAGTGGATCGGGAGGTGGCCTTAGAAACAGGAAAACTTGAGTCAAACTTCTGTCATTCACACATAGAGACTGTAAGATCTTGAGTAAGTCCTTTAACCTTTAAGCCCTCTAGGGAACACACATACTTTAAGTTGCAGAGAGAGTGTCAACTTGGTAGAGAGAATGTTCATACACACACTGACACACTGACACACAGACACATTCTCTTTCTCTGTCTCTCTCTCCCCTTTCACTACCTAGCTATCCTCTATTTCCTCTAGAATATCAAATCAAAAAAAATATATTCTGTTTGATATTCAAAGCCTATGTTAATTGAATCATAGGTCTAGCCTCTTTCTTTCTCACTATATGTAAGGCATTGTACTGGAATTTTAAATATAAAAATTAACAATTACACTTTTGGAATATAACATGAACATCATTAAATTTAATTCAGGAGAAAGTATCATCCCAAAAGAAATACTGGAAAGATGTTCTAGGAAATTCATTCATAATATAGGGTCAAACAAGCTTGATTTGCCACAGGATTGGTACATCCAAAAGTAGGACTGGCAGAGCTGTGCTTGAGATGCAGGCAAGGGTTGAACAATTATCAAACCTCTTTCTCTTCTGTGATGAGGAAACATGAAATTAATCTATCTATAGTTTCCTAGAGTGTAATAGGCCTTCCTTATGTGCCATTTGTTTTCCATGGTTTTTTTTTAATGCTTTATGAATTAACTTTCATCCGTTTCAATATTCCAAAAGATAACTTTATGTGTCTTGTCTGATAAAAAGACAGTATGGTTTCACTTTATTTTGTTCCTTTTCTTTGGCTTCCAGAGACAAGATTTGACTTCCAAGTTCAAAGCCTTCAGTCTCCACTTGATCCAGTGAAACTGACCTCCAATTTTTCCACAAGTCAGATGATATCTGTCACTTAAGGCTTGTTTGTTTTTCTGGCTATCTCCTGTGCTTGAAAACACTCTCTCTCCTTCACTGAACCTTTTGACAAGTGTGTGTGTGTGTGTGTGTGTGTGTGTGTGTGTGTGTGTGTGTGTGTGTTTTCGTATCTTCTCCCCTTTTGGATTATGAGCTCTTTGAGGGCAGGGACTGTCTTTTGACTCTTTTTGTCCACCTAGTCCTTAACTTAGTGCCTGACACATTGTAGAAGCTTGATAACTATTTTCTTGAAATAAAAACAACAACTATTTCCAGCACAAACTCTAGAAGATTTAAATTATTGTAGTCATTACATACAAATAATTTTAAAAAACCTTTAAAAGCATGTCAACGAATGGAACTTTCCTCTATGTAGCAAATAATATCATGGAATGGAGACTAGTAAATTGCTTTCCAATAAAATCAGGTATACAGAAAAGATGCCTATTGTCACCTCTACTATTCAGTATAGTGCTAGAAATACTAGCGATAGTAATAAGAGAGGAATAATAGACAAAGAAGTAGCAGTATTATCACTCATAAGATAATTAGAAAATTTACATAATAAAATAAAATAATTATAAAAATAAATGTGTAAGACACACAATAAATATACTTAAAAAACATTCCTTTAATGTTACCAACTAAATTCAGCAGAATGAACTAAAAAAGAAAAAAGAATTCATTCAATATAACAATAGAAGATATAAAATACTTGGCAGGAAAAGGAATGCACATTATAAACTTATCCTATTCATAGGGCATAAACTTTACAATATATTGTTCTAGTCTACTTGCTAGTATTTTATTTATTTTTGTTGCCTCAATTTTCATTAAGGATAATGGTCTGTAATATTTTCTTTCTCTGCTTTGCCCATATTTGCATCCTAGAAAGAGATTAGAAGCAGCTAATGCATTCCACTCAGCCCACTTTTTGATTAATGTTGGTTATAACCATTTGGATCCAACTAAAAAGCATACTTTGAATAAATATGAACCTAAATAACTTAAGAAATATTAATTGCTCATGAGTAGGTTAAGCCAATGCAATACAATTACTGTGTCACCTAAATTAATGTATTTATTCATTGCTTTAACAATCAAATGATAAAAGGAATATTTTTTAGAATTAGAAAAACATAATAAAATTCATAAGGAGGAACTAAATGTAGAAGTTCTCAAGTGTAATGAAAAAATGGGAAGGGAAGAGGTCTAAGTGTATCAGATCTCAAAATGCCATTGTTGTCCGTCATTTTCAAAGAAGTCCAGTGACATCACATGGTGATGTTTTGATTCATGTATGAATTGCATTCAACTCAGGAAGAGTTGCACAAAGTCCTCAGCCTCACTCTCTCTTCCAGAACCATCAAAGTCCAGTGGTAAGACAAAAGACAAGACACATGACAGTGACCCAGTTTGTAGTGGATGACCCTGGGGTCTTCAATTTCTCACCAAGCTTTAAGAACTCCACAGTATTTGCTTCAACTGCCTACATGGCCATTGGGACAAATTGTTCTCATCCACTCATTCCACAAGGAGTTGTTTACATATTTGCAATAGACATCATCCAATTCACTGACAAGTTTGAAGCCTTTTGATGATCTTCAAAATATACTACAAAGAAACATCTTTAACACAAGAGATTGATCAGTGAAACCCAGCAAGGTGACACATGCCTCTAATCTCAGTTATCCAAGAAGCAAAAGCTGGTGGATCTCTTGAGCTAAGTAACTATGAGTTGCACTTGGTTGTGCCTATTGGATGTTTTCATACTTTGTCATTGTTATGATGAGTTTTAGGGGTAGAAAAAGGAAATTGTCTTGTGGCCTAAGATGGGCAAACTAGCAAAGGTAGAATGATGAAAATTCTGCTGGTCAGTAGTAGGATCACGTCTATGAATAATGCCTGCATTTTGAATGTGGGTACAAAGAGAGAATGTAGTCATATATATATATATATATATATGTATATATATATATATATATATATATACATATATATATATTATATATGTATGTATATAGTACCTAGTGTTTGCTAAATTGAAAGACCTTAGTTATGTGGAGAAGATTCCATCTGACAAAAATTTCAGGGAAACCTAAATTGAAGCCTAGAAGAAATTAGGCTTAGACCAACATCATGAACCATGTAACAAGATCAACTACAAATGGATAAATGATCTAGATATTAAAGATCATATCAGAAAGTTATTAGAGGTACGATCAAAAAATTAATTTTAAACTATGGATAGGGAAAGAGGTCATAAAAAATAACAGTATTGCACATGAAAAAGCACAATAATTTAATTACATAAAATGTAAATGGTTTCTTTTTGAATAATTTCTTTTTTTAATTAGTTAATTTAGTTTTAGTTTTCAATATTCATTTCCACAAGATTTTGAGTTCCAAATTTTCTCCCCATCTCTCCCCTCCCCCCACCAGAAGACTTCATGCATTTTGATTATCCCTTTCCCCAATCTGCCCTCTCTTCTAACACACCCTTCCATTCTCTTATATCCATCTTCACACTGTAGCTGTTGCTGTGTAAAAAGTTCTCCTGGTTCTGCTCCTTTCACTCAGCATCAGTTCATATAAGTCTTTCCAAGCTTCTCTGAAGTATTCCTGTTCACTATTTCTTACAGCAAAATACTATTTCATTACATTCTTATAACACAACTTGTACCACCATTCTCCAATTGATGGGCATTCCCTTGAATTCCAGTTTTGGCCACCACAAAGAAAGCTGTTACAAATATTTTGTACATGTGAGGCACTTTCTCATTTCTATGATCTCTTTGGGATGGAGTTCCAGGAGCAATATTGCTGGGTCAAATGGTATATACATTTTTGTGGCCCTTTAGGCATATTTCCCAACTGCTCTCCTGAATGGTTGGATCAGTTCACAGCTCCACCAACAATGAATTAATGTTCCAACATTCCCACATCTTTTCCAACATTTACCATCTTCCTATTTTGTCATGTCAACAAATCTGATAGGTGTGATGTGGTACCTCCGAATTGTTTTGATTTGTATCTCTAATCAATAATTATTCAGAGTATGCTTTTATATGATTGCAGATAGCTTTAATATCTTCCTCTCAAAATTCCCTGTTCATATTCTTTGACCATTTATCAATTGGGGAATGACTTGTATTCTTGTACACTTGAATCACTACTCTACATATTTTAGAAATGAGGCCTTTATCACAGACGCTAGTTGCAAAAATCCTTTCCCAGTTTTCTGCTTCCTCATAAACTTGGTTGCAACGCATTTGGGTGTTCAAAAACTTTTCAGTTTATTGTAATCAATATTATCCACTTTGCACTTCTTAATGTTCTCTATTTCTTGTTAGGTCATAAATTTTTCCATTCTTCACAAATCTGGCAAATACACCATTCCTTAATGGCTTAATTTGTTTACATTATCAATCTTTATAGCTAGATCATGTATCTGTTTGGATTTTACTCTTGTATATTGTATCAGGCATTGATCTATTCCCAGTTTCTGGCACACCATTGCTCATTTTTCCCAGCAATTTTTCTCAAACAGTGAGTTCTTATCCCAGAAACTGGAGTGTACTTTGGTTGATTAAACATTAGATTGTTATATTCATTAACTTATGTGTCCTGAGTACCTAATACATTCCACTGCTCTACCCCTGTGTTTCTTAGCCTATATCAAATGGTTTTGATGATTGCTGCTTCATAACACAATTTCAGATCTGGCATGGCTAGGCCGCCTTCCCTAGCATTCCTTTTCATTAGTTCCCTTGAAGTTCTGGATCTTTTATTCTTCCATATGAATTTAGAAATTATTTTTCTAACTCTCAAAAATAGTTATCAAGTAGCTTGATTGGTATGACACTGAACAAGCAAATTAATTTAGGTAGAATTTTCATTTTTATTATATTAGCTTAGCCTACCCACAAGCAACTGATACTTTTCCACTTACTTAGATCTGACTTTAAAGGTGTTTTGTAATTGCATTTGTAGTGTCCCTGGGTTTTTTTGACAGGTAGATTCCCAGATATTTTATAGTGTCTACCATATCTTTAAACGGATTTTCTCTTTCTATCTCTTGGTGTTGGGCTTTTTTAGTAATATATAGAAATGCACACGATTTAACTAGGTTTACTTTGTAACCTGAAACTTTGTCAAAGTTGTTTATTATTCCAAGTAGTTTTTTACTTCTTTCTTTGGGATTCTCTTATTATATCATATCATCTCCAAAGAGTGATAATTTAGTTTCTTCTTTGCCTATTCTAATTCCTTCAATTTCTTTTTCTTCTCTTATTGTTACAGCTAGTATATCTGGTACCATATTGAGTAGCGGTGGTGATAATGGACATCCTTGCTTCATTCGTGATCTTATTGGAAATGCATCTAGCTTGTCCCCATTGCATTGCACCCCATTGCTGAAGGTTTTAGGTAGATACTGCTTATTATTTTAGGGAAACTTACATTTATTCCTATGTTTTCTAGTGTTTTCAGTAGAAATGGTTGTTGTATTTTGTCACAATATTTTTCTTCATTTATTGAGATAATCATGTGAGTTCTCTTAGGTTTGCTGTTGATATGATCAATGATGCTAAGAGTTTTTTTCTAATATGTAAACAGCCCTGCATTCCTGGTATAAATCCTACCTGATCATAATGTATTATTGTCATGATAAGATATTGTACTCTTTTTGCTAATACTTTATTTAAAATTTTTGCATCTATATTCATTAGAAAAATTACTCTATAATTTTTTCTCTATTTTGGCTCTTCCTGGTTTAGGTATCAGAACCATATTTGTATCATAATAAAAATTGGCAAGTTTCCTTCTTCGCCAATTTTCCCAAATAGTTTATATAGTATTGGAGTTAGTTATTCTTGAAAGTTTTGATAGAATTCACTTGTAAATTCATCTGGACCTGGAGATATTTTACTAGTATGTTCTTTGATGGGTCGTTCATTTAGTTTTCTGAGATGGAGTTAAGTACACAACTTCCTCTTCTGTTAATCTGGGCAATGTATCTTTTTTTTTTTAAATAATCATCCATCTCCTTTAGATTGTCTAATTTATGGACATACAGTTGGGTAAAGTAATTTCTAATCACTGTTTTTATTTCCTCCTCCTCTGGAGGTTACTTTGACTCTTTTCATTTTTAATATTAGTAATTTGGTTACCTTTTTTTTTAATCAAGTTGGCCCAAAGCTTTATCAATTTTATGTGTTTTTTTATCATAAAACAAACTCTTAGTTTTATTTATTAGATCAATAGTTTTCTTAATTTCAATTTTATTAATCTCTCCTTTGGTTTCCAGTATTTCTAATTTGGTATTTACATGGGGATGTTCAATTCGTTCTTCTTCTAGATTTTTAAGGTGCATTCTCAATTCATTGAACTCCTGTTTCTCTATTTTGTTCATGTAGGCATTCAAAGATATAAAACTTTCCCTAAGATCTGCTTTTGCGCTATCCCTTAAGATATGGTGGAAGGTCTGATTATTGTCATTCTCTTAAAAGGAGCTGTTGATTGTTTCTATAAACTGTTGTTTAACCCACTCATTCTTTAGGATTAGATTATTTTGTTTCTTTGATTATGTATCATTTTTTTTTTTTGCTTTATGATCTGAGAAGGACACATTCTCCGACTTTCTCCACTGGATTGTGAGGTTTTAATGGCCTGGTATGTGGTCAGTTTTTTTATATGTGCCATGTACTGCTGAGAAAAGGGTATATTTCTTTGCATCCCCATTCAATTTTCTCCAGAGATCTATCATGTCTATCTTATCAAGAGTTCTGTTCACCTCTTTAACTTCTTTCTTGTTTAATTTGAGGTTAGAGTTATCACGTTCAGAGAGGGGGAAGTTGAAGTCCCTCACTATTATAGTTTTGCTCTCTGTTTCTTCCTGTAACTCCCTTCACTTCTCCTCTAAGGAATTTGGATGCTATACCACTTGGAACATATGTGTTTAGTAATGAAACTGCTTCATTGTCTGTGGTGCCTTTTAGCAGAACATAGTTTCCTTCATTATCTCTTTTGATTAAGATCTATCTTGGTTATTGCTTTGTGTGACATTTGGATTGCTACCCCTGTCTTTTTTAAATCAGATGAAGCACAACATAATCTGCTCCAACCTTTTACCTTTACCTTGTGTGTATGCCCTTGTCTCAAATGCATTTCTATTAAGCATCACATTGTCGGATCATGGTTTTTAATCCATTCTGCTATCGCTCTCCTTTTTATGGGAGAGTTCATCCTATTCACATTCCCTTCCTCTCTATAACAGAGTTTTAATTTTTGACCACTGTGGCCCCTCAGTTTTATCTCTTTTCTTTCAACCCTCTTGCTATTTATAGAGTGAGCTGTATACTTAACAGAATATCTTGGAGCATCTTTAAATCCAGTCAGTTGAGAGTACCTATGAAACAATGATCATCTCCCTCCCCTCTGTCTCTCTACTGTCACATATTTTTGTTCCTCTTGTGATGGAATTTATTTTGTTGTTCCTCTCATTTTTCCATCCCCCATAACAATCCCTTCACATTCTTAAATCACATTTGTTATCATCACATCATTTAATTTATACCCCTTCCCCCTATCCTGCTTATATTTCATAATAAATATAAAATTCTCAAAATTAACTAGTATTGGGGCAGAGCCAAGATGGCAAAGTAGAAAGACTCACATATGCCAGCTGTGAACCCACAGCCCATGGATTTTCTCTAAAAAGAAGTCCCAACAAATTCTGGACAGTGGAAGATGCACAGCAACACAGTGAAGGAGATTTCCTTTCAAGACAGCCCTGAAAAACTGACACCAAAGGTCTATCGTGCACCTGAGGGGAGTGGAGCCCTGACCTGCCCCGGACACGCAGCACTGAGAGAAGCGAGCAGATCTGAGCAGACTTCAGGGATAGAATCTCCAGTGGCCACGAAGGTCCCTCCACCCACATATGCACAAGTCAGTGAGAGAGACGTCTGGATGGGCTGAGAGGGGAGCAGGGTGTCTCCAACTCGGGCCCCCTCGTGAGGCAGCAGCAGAGGCAGCAGTGGCCAGAGGCTCTCAGAGAAGGCAGGAGTTCTGCAGCAGGTCCATTACAGAAGGTCTCTGCATAAAGCCCCTGAGGGAACTGAGTCTGGGAGGCAGCCCTGCCCCCACCTGAGAACCTGATTTAATCTTACCCTGAATGGCAGCAAGCCAGCCACCAAAAGCCCTGAGGCTGGGGAGCAGCATTTGAATCTCAGAATCCAAGTATTAGCTGGGCAGACCTAGGTGGGTGTGGAGAGGCCTCTCATAAGTCAAGTAACTGGCTGGGAAAATGTCCAGAAAAGGGAAAAAAATAAGACCATAGAAGGTTACTTTCTTGGGGACCAAATGATTCCAACATTCCTCTCTGACAAGGAAGAAAACTGCTTACCATTAGGTAAAGACATAAGAGTCAAGGCCTCTGTATCCCAAACATCCGAAATAGATATCCAATGGGCTCAGGCCATGGAAGAGCTCAAAAAGGATTTTGAAAATCAAGTTAGACAAGTGGAGGAAAAACTGGGAAAAGAAATGAGAGAGATGCAAGAAAAGCATGAAAAACGGGTCAATACTTTAATAAAGGAGACCCAAAAAAATTCTGAAGAAAATAACACCTTGAAAAATAGGCTAACTCAATTGGTAAAAGAGGTTCAAAAAGCCAATGAGGAGAAGAATGCTTTCAAAAGCAGAATTAGC
>CM053774.1:52921500-52941218 GCA_028658325.1 Potorous gilbertii | reverse complement strand
TTCATGCTTTTCTTGCATCTCTCTCATTTCTTTTCCCAGATTTTCCTCCACCTGTCTCAACTTGATTTTCAAAATCCTTTTTGAGCTCTTCCATGGCCTGAGCCCATAGGATACCTATTTCAGATGTTTGGGATACAGAGGCCTTGACTCCTATGTATTTACCTGATGGTAAGCAGTTTTTTTTTTTCATCAGAGACGAATGGTGCAATCATCTGATCAAGAAAATAACCTTCTATGGTCTTATTTTTTTTTCCCTTTTCTGGGCATTTTCCCAGCCAGTTACTTGACTTCTGAGAGTCCTCTCCACCCCTGACCTAGATCCACCCAGCTAGTGCTTGGTGTCTGAGATTCAAATGCTGCTCCCCTGCCTCAGGGCTTTCAATGGGAGCTTATCTGCTGGTGCTCAGATGGGGGTAGGGCTGCCTCCCACACCCAGTTTCCTCAGGGGGTTTATTTAGAGACCTTTTGTAATGGAGCAGCTGCAGAGCTCCTGCCTACTCTGGGAGCCTCTCACCACCTGCTGCCACTGCCACTGCCTCTGCAGCTGCCTCTTGAGGGGGCCTGAGTCCCTGGGACACCCTGCTCCCCTCTCTGCCTGTCTCTCTCACTGACCTGTGCGTCTGTGGGTGGAGGGACCTTCGCGGCCACTGGAGATTCTGTCCCTGATGCCTGTTTGGATCTGCTCGTTCCTCTCAGTGCCGCGTGGCTGGGACAGGGTAGGGCTCTGCTCCCGGGGCGCAATGGACTTTTGGAGTCAGTTTTTCAGGGTTCTCTGGAATGGAAATCTCCTTCACTGTGTTGCTGTGCAGCTTCCACTGTTCCAGAATTTGTTGGGAGGTCTTTTTAGAGAAAATCCTTGGGCTGTGGGTTCGGCACTACCAAATGTATGTCTTTCTACTCTGCCATCTTGGCTCCACCTCCCTGAAGATTTATACTTAGTTTTACTGGATAGGTGATTTTTAATTTTTAATCCTACCTCCTGTGACCTTTGGAATATCTTATTCTGAGCTCTCTGATCCCTTAGTGTTGAAGCTGCTAAATTTTGTGATATCCTGATTGTGTTTCCACAATACTTTAACTCTTTCTTTCTGGCTGCTAGTAATACTTTCTTCTTAACCTGGGAATTCTAGAATTTGGCTACAATGTTCCTTGAGGTTTTCTTCTTGGGATCTATTTCAGAATGTGATTGGTGGATTCTTCCCATTTCCATTAATTTCTTCAAAGATGAGGTCTAGGCTTTTTTCTTGATCATGGCTTTAAGGTAGCCTAGAATTTTAAAATTATCTCTCCTGGATTCACTTTTCCAGGTCAGTAGTTTTTTTTTTTTTTTCCAATGAGGTACTTCACATTGTCTTCTAATTCTTTTCATTCTTTTGTTTTTTTTTTTGTAATTTCTTAATTTATCATAAAGTCATTAGCTTTCTTTTCCTTCATTCTAATTTTGAAGGAATTATTTTCCAAAGTGAATTTTTTTATCTCATTTTCCATTTGTTCTGTTCTGCTTTTTAAGGCATTCTTCTGCTTATTGGCTTTTTGCACTTCATTTGCCATTTGAGTTAGTCTAATTTTAAAGGTGTTACTTTGTTCAGTATTTTTTCGAGGTCTCCTTTAGCAAGCTATTGAGTCATTTATCATGATTTTCTTCCATTACCCTCATTTCTTTTCCCAGTTCTTCCTCTACTTCTCTTAACTGATTTTCAAAATTATTTTTGAGTTTTTCTATGACCTGAGACCAATTCTCACTTTTCTTGGAGACTTTGAGTGTAGGGACCTTGACTTTGTTGTCTTCTTCTGGTTGTATGTTTTGATCGTGTTTATCAGAAATGACATAAGACAATACATCTTTGCAAAGGAAGTAAGAATTTGTAGTCTTCCTCTCCCCCTCTCCAATTTGCTCATTTTTCTAGCAAGTTACTTGATTTTTGAAATCTTTGTTAGATGAAGAGCTCCAGAATGAGTCATCCTTCAGCAGTGGCTGTTATTGCCCTGGTGCTGGTGCTGAGGCCAGACTACACTCTCTTCTCAGCCAGATGAGAGACACTTCCCACTGATTTTCAGAACTGTCTTTGGTGTTTTGGGGTTGACAAGTCTGGAAATTATCACAGTACCAGTGTCCCCTAAGCCTTACTCCAGCTCCATCTACATGATCATCCATGTCAAACTGTGTTCCAGTCTCAGCCCAGTGTGATCACTCTTCTTTATGACCTTCCAAGTTGTCTTGGGCTGGAAATTTGCTTCAGTCTGTAATTTTTGTGGCTTCTGCTATAATCTTTATGTTTGAATAAATACCTCTCCCCCTAAGACTGAGGTATCTCAATATCTCAACTAAAATGGAGTGAGGGAGGGAGAGAAAAAGAGAGAAAGAGACACATAGACAGACAGAGACAGAGACAAACAGAGGGAGAGAAAAAGACAAGGGGAAAGAAGGGAGAGAGAGAGAGAGAGAGATCCTCCAAGAGGAAATTCTTCAATGAGTCTAAGGAATCAAATGGAATCAGGGACATGTTAAAGTTCTAACTTCTCTACATATCTCAACTCCCAAAATCTTTTCTCTCTGTCATCCCCCCCCAACTTTCTGTCAGTCGTCAGTCTTTGTCTTAGTCTCTTTATCTCTCTGTCTTTGTTTTTCTGTGTCTGCCTGTCTTTCTTGTCTGTTTGTCTTTCTTTCCCTGTTTTTCCCAGTCTGGAACCATGTGTGTCCTCTCTTTGGAGCAGAAACTATCTCCTAAGTTTTGAAGTGAATGTATTCTATATTATTGAAAAGATCAAGTACTTAAATGAAATTGCATATCTTTCAAAGACATGTTGGTACCATAAATTCTAGCTTGACTGTATATAATATGACTGTAGGAAGTATGTCTTTCTTTCATGCTGTATCTTTCTGAATACCTAATATAGTCCTTTACACAATATTTGCTTGATGTATGTTATCAAATTTGAGTGGAGTGAATTCTGTTTTTGACAGATGTCTCTGGTTTTGTAAAACTGCTTGTGGAAATATTCTAGTTTCTATAATTCATTTTACATTACTCTGGTTATGTAAAGACAACGCCTAATTCTTGTCATTACTGTTACCCCATTGTTTTGTTTTTAATGCCTTAATTTAGGAAACACAGAGATTTATTACAGGAAATTTGAACAATTGTATGTGAGTTAACATCTACAACTTAGGATTGTTGTAAGGATCAAATGAGATAATATTTAAAGAAAGAAGAGCAGCACAGCACAGTGCCTGGTACATGGTATGTGCTATACAAATGTTAATCTCTTTTCCTTTCCCTCATTTCCTTTAAGATTTGCAAGTTGAAAAGAAATCAGATGCTTAAGATAACATTGACATAGTAATTTCTTTATAATGCACATGTTAATCCACACAAAATGGTTTCCAGGAAACTTCATCTTTCTGAAAAAGACTGTTCCTCTTATCAAAATACAAGATGAGCAAACAATTTCAACGTAAAAATGGCTTGTTATTTTTAGTAGTTTAGTATCTGTCTGAATGTCTCTACAAAGGAGACAGGAACCACTGAAATGCTTAAATATAAAGGGGCTAATATGTTTAGGCATAAAGTGTGTGGGGGGGCAATGTTCCTTAATAAATAAATTGAAACTAAATGGATATTGCATTTTTGGCAAGGAGTATCTATCTTCATAATCTGATAAGAGGGTCCTGGGGAACATTTGTATAAATGCATGTTAACTTGACTACCAAAGACCTATAACTTCTTACCTGACCACTTATTGCTATGAATTATTTAATTAGGTTGTGTGCTCTAATGACAGGTAAAGTTGCAAGCATACTAGTGGTCTCTAAAAGGAATGGATCACTGATAATTAGAACAGACTCAGTTTCTAATAGCTTGATAACAGAGTTTCAAAAACTCAGGTTCCATTTAAATGATTGGTATTGACTGAGGCTATAAATCCCAAACTAACTGGTATGGCAGAAACAAAATCAATTTCTCTTAAAAATGTGAACAAAATCCTGATGAAGAAAGCTGGCATAAGACTTGATTAACATCATCAGAGCTGCCTGAGATCCATGATAAGTCTTATCATTTGTTCTAATGATTAATAAATGGCATAAGTTTAAAAGCAGAGGCCAAAGGGAAAAAAAAATCATTTAGGAAAATAAGTTGATTGTATAGAACAGATGTCAGAAATTCCAGGGACTTCTTTTTCATTGCAGTAGTCTCCAACTATTAAATATTGAAAAGGTTTGGGATTAATGCAATAAATTCTACATAAGAGCAATATTATTAAGCTAAAAGTTCACATGCTTAGAAATCTTTTTAAGTTTTTTTTTTCTTCCAATAAAGTGCTTTGTTTGATATGTATTTTCACTTAGAAAAACCAGAACCAGCACTTGGAGAAAATATCCCCAGTGGTCAAATTTGCTTCAGATGTTGGGATAGAATGATGGGAATGAAGAAAAACAAAAGAAAGAAAATAAAAAGGGCCCAACTAGTTTGCAAAGTTGGGAGAGGGTTAATTACAATCAGGAAAGAATAAGGGACAGCAAAAACAGTAATGTGCAAAATGTTAGAACTATTCTTCAATTGGATTTCTTTGCATTTCCCTTAATAAGTTTATTTAACTTAGAGGGAGTTGCTAAAACAAACAGTATGTTACATAGAATACTAAGCTTTGAGGTTTAAATAGTACTTTCAAATTGTTTTTTCCAATGAAAGAGCCTAAATACACTGTTATGTTGTCTTGATTCTTCACAAAGGATTGTAGTACCAAGCCAATGACTCTTGGAGGGTCCTGAAAAGGAGAAAGGGTTTTAGAAAGAATGTTGCTTGATTTTTTTTTTCTTTTTTCCTTCTCCAACCTCATCCTGTTCTCCTCTAATTGCTTTCCATAATTGCTGGACTAATTCATAACTACAAAAACATTGCACCAGTGTGCCTTCCTCCCACTTTGCATTTAATGGTGCCATTTTCTCAACTTTGCCAAGCTGATAAATATGAGTCAGAACCACAGAGTCAAATAATTGACATTTATTTAATTATGAGTATTCTGCAGTATGCTTTTTATATGACTGTTCCTTGCTTCAGTTTCTTCATTTGGAAACTGTCCATTAGTATCCTTTGACCATTCATCTATTGCAGAAGGTCTACTTCTATACATTTTGTTCAGTTTCTTGTATATCTTGAAAATGAGAGATTTTTCAGAGAAACATTCTGCAATGATTTCCCCCAATTGCCTCTTTTATTTCTAATTTTTCCCACATTGATTTTGTGATATAAAAATATTTGAATTTTATAAAATCATGCATGTCCCTTTTGTTTTCTGAAAGTATAATGAAACAGAGATTTACGCTACGGGCTAGGTATACAAATAGAAACAAACAAGGAAGTTCCTTTCCTTACAAGCTGATGGGGGCAAGATAGTATACAAAGGGGAGCTAGAAGGCAAAACTGGGGGAGTTAGAGCTTACATGCTAATGAGTAACTGGTGAAATCCTGAGTGAATAAAGAGAGTTGAAATTGAGTATGGCATCTTTCCCTCATAAAGTGATAGTCTGGGTTAGGTACTAACTCTATTCAAACTGATCTTCTCTATCTTATGCAATCATGAGTTCTTTACATTACCATAGTTGCAGAAAATATTTTCCTCCTGACTTCTTTAAGATGTTTATGGTGTGACTGGAGCTTATTGTGGTATGTCATGTGAGAATGTATTCTGAACATAATTTTGACCAACCTGCTTTCCAACTTTCCCAACAGTTTTTTGTTGGAACATGAGTCCTTACTCCAGTAGTCAGGGTCTTTGTGTTCTTTGAACATCATATTACTATGTTCACTTGCTTCTGTATTTTTTATTCCTAGTCTGTTTCACTAATCCACTTTTTTACAGTTTTTCTTGATGATCAAAGAAAGTCAAATTGGTAGAAGGAGATTCATACAATTTTTGCCACAAGACATTTAAAATGATCATGGTGCTTGGAAACTCAAAAATTAGAAGGGATCTTAGATATGAGGAGGCAGAAAATCCCACATCAAGAATTGGGTTCAGATCCTGCTACTGATGCTTACTTACTACCTATGTGACTTTTGGCAAGTCATTCAATCTTTTGAAGCCTCAGTTACTTTATCTGAAAAATTTAAAAGTTGAGCGAAATAACATCTGAAGACCCTTCAAGTAAAAATAGATAAGTTGAAATAATTTACGTGGGGGTCATCTTCAACATTTCTTGAACATCTTTTTGAATCACTGGATGTTGATGAAGAATGTAAGCTATGTAACTGTTATTTCTTATTTTTGTTGCATTGACAATCCCATCTACTTAAGACATACATGTTTCATTTGACCTCTTTGCTAGATATGTTCCATTACACTGACAAATAACTTTTTGAGTATACATTTGTATCCCAAAGGTAATATTCACAGCAATGAGGGGGACTATGAATATGCAAGCAGAGTTTTCAATAGCAAAGTATAACAGACTCTCCATATAGAAGGCAGAAGAAAAACATTTATTCAGACACCAGAAAGTTAAATCACAACACCAGAAAGCCAAATCTGGCATAGTAACCAAGAAGTCAATACACATTGGCACCACTGGGGAAAAAGTCATTCCCAAGCATTCCCTGCCAACCCCATTTGCTGGGGCTTTCCAACACTCATGAAGCTATCTGTCTGCTTGCCAGTGTCCTCTCCTCCCTCTACTCTAACTGCTTTTACCAAATTCCTCCCAGTTCTCCTCCACCTGTTCAGCAAGCTCCTCCCACCACATATGACTTAGACTTCTATGTGATTTAAACAGATCACATGGGCCTATTCATGAATAGGAAATATCTTCCCATTTAAATCATCATTACATTCAGCCCCAAGATCTTTCATATTCATTACATATGTCAGTGGCACACCTGGTATCAATAGAATTGTATTTGAAATAAAAGAAAATAAGCATATAAAACAATAATTGAGGCAACTAGTATCAACAGAACTTTTACCACAATATAACAGGAATCACATTAAATAAGCACATAGAACAGTATCTTAGAGTACAACTTGAGCACAAGCATCCCATCATACCCCCTTGAACAAATGGGTCCTAAATTCTAGGGGTAAGGGTGAAGATCTCTTCGTGTATAGCTACTTCCTGATAAAATTAGATGTAGAGCTGTCTCAGTCCCAAGAGGTCCTATTGAAGAGGTCAGTTCTTTAGTTGGCATCTGGGGTTTGGTCAGTACCAGTTACAGGGGTGACACATCACAGTTTGTGGACATGGGGTGACATCTGTCTTAATAGATTAAGTATCTGCAGGAGGAGGGTACTAAGCCTGCAGAAAACAAATCTGGCAAACAAGGTGAACAGACAAAAAGCCAAAAAGAAACAAGGAAACAATAACCAGAAGCAGGGTAGACATAGGACCAGCTGTGTTTCTGGAGTCCATGACTGGCATAGCATTTACAATCTAATCTATGAGATAAAGGTATATTTTGCAATCTTCTTCTCCGGAATAAATAACAGTTACAGTGCTATCTTTATTGTGTGATATACTTTCCATAGTCTTTGGAACATGGTCTGGCTTCCATTTTACCCATAATTTATCTCCCAATTTTATTCCATCAGTGGAACCCAATCCTCTGTTCCTCTGTTAGTTACTTTGGAAGGAGGGTCAGTTTTCACAAAGGGTATTATTTCCCAAGGAATAGTGATCACTTGAACTATTCTATCATTGCTACAAAACTGTATAGGTCCTTCACCTAAATTTTGGAATGTCACAATAATTTCTTCTTGATTATTAGAATCTGCCACTCCAGCCAATACATGTATGCCTCAAGCTGCTAATCCCAATTTAGGTAATATCAGTTCAAAATTATTTTAGGGATTTTCATGCATATTTCAGTAGAGATTTTTCTTATTTCTTTTTTATACAACCAAAAGTCCTCTAAACAATTTAAATCATATCCTGCTGAAGCAAGTGTCTCTGGATACGTTGCTAGGATATTTGACCTCATATTCCAGAGCACAACATTGGTGATATTGTGTGTTTGTTGTTTTGTAATTTGCAGATTTTGGGTCATCATTCTGGATAGAGGTGTATTTCCTCACAATGGTCTATTATTCAAATTATTTAAAGCAGTGAACAAATTATCTTTCCAATGTTGATAAGAATTATTAGAACTTAACTTCCTTAACTGTTCTTTCAATAATCCATTCATTCTTTCAATTAAATGGGCTGCTTGTGAATGATATGGAATATGATATATCCATTCTATATTGTTTAATACGCAATGTCTCCTCATTTCATTACCTTTGACCCATTGTCGTTTTGAATTTGAATTAGGGTTTCATAAGACAAACTTATGATATCTAGAGTTTTACAGGTGTTCTTCTGGGTTTCATTCTTATATGGGTAAGCCATTAGTATATCTGAACAGGTGTCAGCACAAGTGCATACTAATTTGCATCTTTTATCCTTGGGTAGGGGTCAAATACAATCTATTTGCCAAATTTTGGCTGGTACTTTCCCCCTTTTTATCTCTCCAGTTAAGGAACAGTTCATTATTTTTTTAAATGACATATATAACATTCCTCTGATACTTGTTTCAACAATGAATGAGAAATATTAACACCTCAGTCTTATGCCCACTAGTGGGTGGCCTGGAACCCTAAATGGTATGGTGTTTTATGAACCTATTTTGCTATTATCATATCTTCAGTTGGTGTCAGATTAGGGACAATATGTTGAGTAGTAATCTTTGCTGTTCGATCAACATGTTCATTGTGCTCGGGTTCTGGTGTGGTGAGGGCCATGTGAGCTTCCACATGAAAAACTGACAAATTAGTAACCAAAGACATGTCCCATGTATCTTTCCATAATTCTTTGCCTCACACTTGTTTGCCACAAATTTCCCAATTTTGTTTTTTTTCCATATGGGCATCCATGCAACTAAGCCATTAGTTCCCACCCATGAATTAATGAATATATGCGACTGTCCTCCTTGTTCTGTTTTGATAGCTTGATATACTACAATAAGTTCAGCATAATAACTACTTCCATCTATTCCGGTACTTCCCAAACTCTGCCTAGCACATGAGGTATAGGCTACCCCTTTTCAACATCTTTTGTGACCCTAATATTTTGCTGTCTCATCAGTAACTATGCATATCTCTTTTGTTCTTCAGTTAATCCATCATATCCCTCATTTCACTTTACCAAGGACTGTACCAACTGTTGCTTTGCTTCAAAGTATGACTCATTTCCCTCAGTATCTCTTTTTGTTATAGATTCATGTAAAGCAGAAACCCCACATTTGTTTGTTTTAGATCTATCTTGAATGTACTATTTCCATTTAATTATGGTAGCCTTTTACTCATGTCCAATTCTATGAGAAGCTGGGGTACTCATGAGCCAGGACATTATTGGGATTCCAGTCTTTAATGGAATGATGCACCTCATGGTGCAGTCAGTTGTTCAGTCTCTACCAAAACTTAATATACAGCTAACAACTGCTTTTCAGAAGGGGTATATTGAACTCCAGATAAACAGAGTTTCCTAGACCAAGGATGCATACTAAGGATACATTTCATCTTTGTTGCTTTGGCCATAAACTCCAGTTTCCATGTTCATGATTTACAGTCACTTGTAATTTCACTGGGCCACTTTACATAGGCCATAAACCTAGGGCCAATTGTAAAGTGGCCTCTGCTTCTTCAAAAACTTTACTCTGCTCAAGTACTCCATCAAATTCATTTTTCCTATTTTATATAAGGGTTTCGTACTTTGTCCTAGATGTGAAAGGTGATTCACTAATACCCAAATAATCCTATAAGCTTTTTGGCCTCTTTCTTATGACAATCCTGAATCTTTTGTTGGGCTTGCAGAAGAATCTCTCACAGCCCCTTATTCCATTGTATACCCCAAAAGTTTATGGTTCGAACTGGCCCTTGAATCTTTGCAGAGTAACTTTCTAACCCTTTGTTTTTCACATGCTCAATTAGAATCTCTTCTCCACTTCTTTTACACCATTTCCCTCCTGCATCATAGTATCATTAATGTAGTAGATAATGTGTATACCAAGTAGCTCTAATTCATCTGAATGTTCAGTCACAATTCTATGACAATAAAGGGGCTATGCAGATATTCTTGTGGCAAGCATATAAAAGTATATTGTTGACCCTGCCAAGTGAAAGCAAATTGATTCAGTTATTTAGAATCTATTGGGATAGTAAAGAATGCATTGACAAAATCAATAACTGCACATCAAGTCCCATCCTATTTCTGGATCCTTTATATTAAGGTAACATCATGTGAAGCAGTAGCATACCAGGGAGGATTCACCTTGTTTAATTTTCTATAATCTACTGTCATCCTCCATGTCCCATCTGACTTTTATACTGGTCAGACTAGATTATTTCACTGAGTGGTTGTAGGGAATAACACTCCTGAGTCAATATTCTCCTTCATAGTATTGGTAATTTCATCTTTCCCACCTGTCACATGATACTGCTTTAAAGTAGTTACTTGGGAAGGTTCAGGTAGTGATTGGATCCATTTTTATTTTGTCCACAAACCTGTATTAATTGCTATCCTCCTTACTGGAAATTAGTATCTCCTCTTCGGTAAATTTGGTGTCATAACTCTCAACATAGATATTCCAATGATGTATTCAAGAATGGATACAATTATGACAGGATGTTTTTTTCTTAGTTAATTGTCCAATTTTCATCTTTCATTTGACCTGTTGGCTGATATTTCAGCCCTTCTCAGTCCTGTGATGGTGAAGGAGTTCCATGTTTAAACTTATCAGGGCTTCTGTATATAAGAGAGGCCTCTGCTCCAGTATCTATTAATGCCCTAGTCATGGAAATTGATTCATTTTTCCAATATATGTTCAAATTTATATGGGATCTGTAATCCTTTCTGTATAGTTATTTAATCTGAGCTGTGGCTTGGGCAATGCCCTATTCTCCCTGAAGGTGTGGCAAACTGGGATACAAGGGTTCAGGAGGATCTATAGGGGAAATTTTTACTTCTCTATGCCATCTAGTATCAAAACCCCTTTCTTGGTACAGTTTGAATAGTTCATTAGTTAGAATATCATCTGTGCTTCCAAAATCTTTCCCTGCTCTCAATAGAACAGTAAACAATTTTTTTTTTTCTTGTCAGTCTATTCTGACTTTGAATCTGCTGGCTATTTACTCTTCTGTCTTGAGGAAATTTATCTTTTCTCTAGTTTCTTAAGTCATTTATTGTGAAATCTTGTCAAGTATTTCTGAAAGACAGTATCCTACTCTCCAACTATTAGAAGTAAATCTAGATGCTTGTAAGTAGGTGATGCTGTATTCACTATTATATTCCCATGGGAAACTGCTAAGGAGTTATCACAGTATTCCAGTATTCATCTGTGTTTCCAATCATTACCTCCTCCTTTAACTTTTTCAGACAGCCCCAAAGTGAATGCCTAGGTGTATTTCCACCAGGCCACATAGAGTCAATAGGATACTATTTATTGCATCCTTCTGCAGTGAAAGCTAACAGATTAGTCATATTGTTCCTTCCTTGCATATTGTAATCTCTAAAATCTTGCTGTATAAAAGGATTCTAACTAATACCTAGGAATTTCAAGCTATACACACTATCTATAGATACTCCTCCTGCCTCTTCATCACTGATTCTCACCATCCAAGGTATTAACAATTCTCCCATCCTTTGGGTGAACAGACTCAAAATGTCTGTGATCTCCTGCTGAATAAAATTCTTAATAATCTCCCTATACACTATGTTGTCTCCCAGGTTCTCCTGTGTCCTCCTTAATCTCCTTAGTATTTTGCATGCTTCTGCCTAAGAAGCTTCTTCTTCTGCCATTGTTTCACTTTCCAACTCTAACTTCATTACATTTTCCTCCCATTCACTCTCTTGGCAGTTGTCACAATGACAACTAGGCTGGGTCTGCACAAAGGTTGTATGCATACTTCTTTTGTCCGCATTTTTATTTTCCTGAGCTAAATGAACAGCCTTTTCTTCCACCTGATACCCCCCAGTTTGCTCTTTTAAATGAGAGTCTGAATGTTGAGAATTCTCATGCAAGCTAGCTAACTTTTTCTATCTGGACTTTTTATTTTAGCAATTTGTCTCTGCTTTTACACACAATAGAGTAGGTATCTATTTCTTCCTCTAAGACCTTTCTGCCTCCAAATAGAGATTTTTATCCTGTGATACTGTTCTTGATCCCAAATGTATCCCCAAGGCAATAGTCACAGTATCAAGGGTTGCTATGAATGTGCCGGTACAGTTCTGAATTCCAAAGTATAACAGACTCTCCATATAGAAGGCAGAAGAAAAACATGTATTCAGACACCAGAAAGTCAAATCCCAACATGAGAAATTCAAATCTGTCACAGTAACCAAGAAGTCAATATCAATTGGCACTGCAGGGGATAAAGCTATTCCAAAGCCTTCTTCCCACCCCTACACCAGTGCTAGGGCCTTGCAACAAAGAAACTAGCAATCACTCACAAGCTTATCTATCTGCTTGCCTGTGTCCTCTCCTCCCTCCACTATATGTGCTCTCACCAACTTCTTCCCAGTTCTGCTCCATCCCTCCTGTTCTATCCATTAAGAAAGCTCCTCCCACGATATGTGACTTAGCTTTCCATGTGAATTAAACTGGTCACATGAACCTACTAATGAATGGGAAACATCTTCCCATTTAAATTACCATTACAATATTGTACTACTATATGGCTCAATGGTACTAATAACTGGAGTCAACAAAGAAATTTACCTCTGATCCTTTATATATAATATATTGTCATAAAATATGCATGGAAAAACTTTGGAGGAAGAGAACCTTTTAGATAAGATTTAACTATGCCAAATAATTTTTTTTTATAAACAAGCATACAAAGAAAATAATGGAATCTGTGTTCTACATATTTTTCATTCATTTGTGAGAAATCAAGATGTGGTTCACTGTAAAATATAAGCAACTATCTGTTTCTTGGATTTTCATAAAATGTGCTACTTCTCAGCCCATAGAAGGTAGGGGATTGGACACAGGGGTCAAAAGGAGATTGACAGGGATCCCTTGGTTGGCACAAGGGTCAGAATTGTATTAATGTACATTTACATTATCTGTTGTATTATCTATCCTTGGATCTGGGTTACAATTCTGGGTCTTAATCCTGGTATGGGGAGGAGTGCAAACTCATCAGAGCTTGCAGGTTGCAGAGGAGCAACAACACTGATCTCAGTTCCAGGATTGAAAAGAAAGATTTCACAAACCAGTTCACAGTACAGAAGAAACACATCTCACCCCTAGGTCATAACACCATGAAAAGTAAAAATTTACAGGTCCTCAGAATTACCTCTGAAAACAACTGTGAAAAAACCGTGAAATTTTAGTCTCACTTTAATATAGAATGGAAAGTCGTGAAATAGATTACAAAATGAACTAAAAACAGAGAAAAGGTCTAGCCATAGAAATTTACTATGGTGACAAGGAAGATCAAAACACACACCTAGAAGAAAACAGCAAAGTCAAAATTCCTTCATTAAAAGCCTCAAAATTGGTCTAATGTTATGGAAGAACTCAAAAAGGATTTTAAAAGTCAATTAAGAAAGGTAGAAGAAAAATTGGGAAATGAAATAAGAGTAATGCAAGAAAATCAAGGAGCTGACAGCTTGGTAAAAAAGGCTAAAAATACTTAAGGAAAGAACATCTTAAATAATAGCATACGCCAAGTAGTAAAAAGAAAACCCAAAATCCATTAAAGTGAAGAATGTTTCGAAAAGCAGAATTGCCCAAATGGAAAAAAGAAAGACAAAAAAATAAAAACTGAAAAGAAGAACTCAAAAAGGAGAACTGACAAAATGGAAAAGGAGGTACAAAAAGGTCACAGAAGAAAATAATTCCTTAAATATTAGAATTGGGAAAGTGGAAGCTAATGGTTTCATGAGACATCAAGAAACAATCAAACTAAATCAAAAGAATAAAAAATAGAAGAAAATGTGAAATATTTCATTGGGAAAAAGTAACTAATCTGAAAAATAAATCCAGGAAAAGTGACTTAAGAATTGTTATGATTAAAAAAAGAATCTAGTCATCATCTTTCAAAAAATTATCAAGAAAAGCTGTCCTGATATTCCAGAACCAGGGAGTAAAATAAAAATTGAAGGAATCTACCAATCACCTCCCAAAAGAAATCCCAAAATGAAAACTCACACAAATACTATGGCCAAATTTCAGACCTCCCATATCAAGGAGAAAATACTGCAAGAACCACAAAGCAATCACGTGACTGTCATGGAGTCATAGTTAGGATAAGACAAGATCTAGCAACTTCTGAATGAAAGAATTTTATGGCTAAGAATATGTTATTCTGGAGGGCCAAAGAGCTAGGTTATAAGCAAGAATCACCACCTAAAAAAACTGAGTATAATCCTTCAGGGGGAAAATTAAAATTCAATGAAATAGAGTAATTTCCAGAATTCTTGATGAAGAGATTAAAGATAAATAGAAATTTCAATTTTCAAATACAAGATGCAATGGAAACTTACAAAGGTAAAGCTTAATAAAGGAAATCCTATGAGATTTGATAAAGTTAAACCATGTATATTTCTACATGGGAAAATGATATTTATAACTCCTAAAATCCTTCTATTAATTCAGGCAATTACAAGAAGTATACATTGACAGAAAAATGAGTTGTGATTTGAACGTGATGGTATGATTATCTAAAAGAAAACAAAGGATGAGAAAGAATAATGCACTGGGAGAAGGGGAAAAGGAGAGGTTGAATGGGACAAATTATCTGACATAAAACAAGTTTGAAAGAGAATTTTCCAGTGGAAGGGGAAATGGAGTAATTGGAGAGGGAAGCACATGAACCTTCCTCTCATCAGAATATGCTCAAAAGGGGAGTAATAAGGTTACCCAAATAGGTATATAAATCTATTTTACCAAACAAGAAAGTAGAAAATGGAGTGGGGGGCAGTGTTAGAAAGGAGGGCTATCTAGGTAAGGCAAAAGTCAGAAGCAAAACACTTTTTAAATATTTATTTATTTTTAGTTTTCAAAACTCATTTGCACAAGATTTTGAGTACTAAATTTTCTCCCCATCTCTCACCTCCCCCCACCCCAAGACTCCATGAGTTGTGATTATCCCTTCCGCAATCTGCCCTCCCTTCTATCACACTCCTCTACTCCCTTACCCCCATGGTCCTCTATTTTCTTGTATGGCAAGATAGATTTGTATTTCCCATTACCTGTTTATCTTATTTCTCAGTTGCATGTACAAACCATTCTCTGCATTCACTTTTAAAACTTTGAGTTCCAACTTCTCTCCCTTCCTCTCTCCCCACCCATTGCCACTGAGAAGACAAGCAATTCAAAATAGGTTATATATATGTAGTTATGCAAAAGACTTCTATAAATGTCATGTTGTGAAAGACTTATTATATTTCTCTCCATTCTATCCTGTCCTCCATTTCTTCTATCCTCCCTTTTGGCTTTGTCCCTTCCCAAAAGTTTTTATTATAATTACTCCTCTCCTCCCATTTACATCCCTTCTAACATCCCCCTACACCGCACTTGTCCTCTTCTCCCCTACTTTCCTGTAGGGTAAGAGAGATTTTCATGCCTGATTGAGTGTGCATATTATTCACTCCTTAAGTCAAATGTGATGAGAGTGAACTTCATTTTTTCCCTATCACCGCCTTACTTTTTTCTATCCTTTGAAAAAGATTTTTTTTCTCTCTTTTATAAGAGACAATTTGCTCCATTTCTTTGTTCCCTTTCCTCTTCCAATATATTCCTCTCTTACCTTCTAACTATAATTTTTAGATATCATTCCTTCTTATTCAACCCATCCTGTGCCCTCTGTCTGTCTATATGTTTATTATCCCTCCACCTACCTACATATTGAGTAAAGTCTCAAGAGTTAAAATGTTATCTTTCAATGGAGGAATGGAAACAATTCAGTTTTAGTAAGTGAGGGACAAAGCCAAAAAGGAGAATAGAAGAAATGGGGGACAGGATAGAATGGAGAGAAATATAAGTCTTTCACAACATGATTTTTTCCTTCCTGTTTACCATTCATTCATGCTTCTCTTGATTCTTATGTTTGAAAGTCAGATTTTTAATTGAACTCTGGTCTTTTCATCAAGAATGAATGAAAGTCCTCTATTTTATTGAATGCCATTTTTTTCCCACGAAGAATTGTACTCAGTTTTTCTAGGTAGGTGATTCTTGGTTCTAATCTTAACTCTTTTGACTTCTAGAATATGATATTCCAAGCCCTTTAATTACTTAATATAAAAGGTGCTAGAACTTGTGTTATCCTGATTGTATTTCCACAATAATCTAATTGTTTCTTTCTGACTGCTTGTAATATTTTCAAAAATGAATTCATTTTATTTGTTTTCAGTGTCCTCTGTTCCCTTCATTCCCCCATCCCTGACCACTCCCTCTCTGACATGATGTACAATGATATATAGGTTCTACAGGCACATCCTTATTAAATATATGTTGCATAGAAAAATTTAAATGAATGGGACAAACCATAAAATAAAACAAAACAAAATAAAATACAAAAGAAAATGATCTGTTTCTATCTACAATCCAATTTCATCATTCTTTCTCTGGATGTGGAAGGCATTTTGCCTCAGGAATCCACTGGAACTTTTTTAAGTCTATGCATTTCAATGAAGTACTAAGTCTACCAGAAAAAAAATCCTTGCACACTGTGGTTGTTGCTGGGTACAAATTTCTCAAACATCAGTTCATATAAATCTTTCCAGGCTTCTCTGAAGTCTTCCTATTCATCATTTCTCACAGCACAATAGTATTCCCTTACAATATGCCACAAATTGTTCAGCCATTCTCCAATGGAGGGGCATCCCCTTGATTTCCAGTTTTGGACCACCACAAAGAGAGCTGTTACAAATGTTTCTGTACATGCAGGACCCTTTCCCATTTCTGTGATCTCTTTCAGATTGAGTCCCAGAAGCAATATTGCTAGGTCAATGGGTATACATATTTTTGTAGCCCTTTGGGCATAGTTCCAATTTGCTCTCCGGAACAACTGGATCAGCTCATAACTGATCCAACAATGAATTACTGTTCCAACTCTGCCACATCTTCTTCAACATTTATCATCTTCTGTTGTGTCATGTTAATTAATCTGATAGGTGTGATGTGATATCTCTGAGTTGTTTTGATTTGCATCTCTCTAATTGATAGTGATTTAGAGCATTTTTTTTTTTGGTATGATTATAGATAGCTTTATTTTCTTCTTCTGAAAACTCTCTGTTTATATGCTTTGACCATTTATCAGTTGGGGAACGACTTGTATTCTGTCACAGAAACTATTTGCAAAAATTGTTTCCCAGTTTTCTACTACCCTCCTAGTCTTGTTTTCATTGGGTTTGTTTATGCAAAAACTTTTCAATCTAATTTAACCAAAATTATCCATTTTGCCCTTCAGTATGTTCTCTGTCTTTTGTTTGGTCATAAATTTCTCCATTTTTCATAAATCTGACAAATATAAAATTCCTTGCTCCCCTAATTTGTTTATAGTATCAATCTTCATACCTAGATCATGTATCCATTCTTGTGTACGGTGCGAGGTTTGGTCTATGCTCAGTTTGTGCCACATTGTTATCCAGGTTTCTCAGCATCTTTTGTCCAACAATGAGTTCTTATCCAAGAACCTGGGGTCCTTGGGTTTATCAAACAGTAGACTGCTGTATTGAGTACCTAACACTGGTTTACCACTCTCTTTCTTAGCCAGTATCAAGTGGTTTTGATGATTGCCACTTTAAAATACAATTTGAGATCTGATGGGGCTAAGTCATTTTCCCTAGCATTTCTTTTCATTAGTTCCCTCAATATTCAGGACCTTTGGTTCTTCCAGATGAATTTTTACATTATTTTCTCTAGCTCTAGAAAATAATTGTCTGATAGTTTGATTGGTATGGCACTCAATAAGTAAATTAATTTAGGTAGAATTGTGATTTTTATTATGTTAACTAGACCTGTCCACTAGGAACAGATGTTTTTCCACTTACTTAGATTTGACTGTATTTGTGCAAAAATGTTTTATAATTATGTTCATATAGTTGTTGGGTTTGTTTTGGCAGGTAGACTTCCGGGTATTTTATATTGTCTACCATAGCTTTAAATGGGATTTTTCTCTCTATTTCTTGCTGTAGGGCTTTGTTGGCAATATACAGAAATGCAGATGATTTTTCTGGGTTTATTTTGTAACTTGCAACTTTGCCAAAGTTGTCTGTTATTTCAAGTAGTTTTTTACTTGATTCTCTGCGATTCTCTAAGCATATCATCATATCATCTGCAAAGATTGATAAATTAGTTTCTTCTTTGCCTATACTAATTCCTTCAATTTCTTTTTCTTCTCTTATTGCTACAGCTAGCATTTCTTATACCATATTGCATAACAGTGGTGATAATGAACATCCATGTTTCACCCCTGATCTTATTGGAAATGCAACTAGCTTGTCCCCATTGCATATAACACTTGCTGATGATTTTAAGTAGATACTGCTTATTGTTTTATGGAAAGTTTCTTTTATTCCTATGCTTCCAAGCGTTTTCAATAGGAATGGGTATTGCATTTTGTCAAAAGTTTTTTCCGCATCTATTGAGATAATCATGTGGTTTCTGTTAGTTTTGTTGTTGATATGATCAATAACCCTAAGAGTTTTTCTAATATTGTACCAGTCCTGAATTACTGGTATAGATTCTACCTGATCGTAATGTATTATTCTCATGATAAGTGATTGTATTCATTTTTGCTAATATCTTATTTAAATTTTTTGCATCTATATTCACTAGAGAAATTGACATATAATTTTCTTTCTCTGTTTTGGCTCTTGTTGGTTTAGGTATCTCAACCATACTTGTATCACAAAAAGAATTTGGGAGGACTTTATCTTCAACAATTACTGCAAATAATCTATATAGTATTGGAATTAATTGTTCTTTAAATGTTTGATAGAATTGACTTGTAAATACATCTGGTCCTGGAGATTTTTTCCTAAGGAATTCATTGATAACTTGTTCAATTTCTTTTTCTGAGATGGAGTTATCTAAGTACTCAACTTCCTCTTCTGTTAATCTGAGTAATTTATATTTTTTAAAATAATCCTCCATCTCGTTTTGATTGTCAAATTTTTGAGCATGCATCGGGCAGAGTAATTTCTATTTATTGTTTTAATTTCTTCCTCATTGGAATTTAGTTCATTTTTAGGTATTGGTAATTTGGTTTTCTTCTTCCTTTTTTAAATCAAGTTGACCAAAGCTTTATCATTTTTTTTCATAAAACACACTCAGTGTTATTTATTAATTCAGTAGCTTTTGTAATTTCAATTTTATTTATCTCTCCTTTAGTTGAATGTGATGAGAGTAAACTTCATGTTTTTCTCTCAGCTCTCCTCTTTTTCCTTCCACTAAAAAGTCTCCTGCCTGCCTCTTCTATGAGAGATAATTTGCCCCATTCCATTTATCCCTCTCTCCTCTCAATGCATTTCTCTCTCACCGCTTAACTTCATTTTTTAAAGATATGATCCCATCCTATTCAATTTACTTTGTGCTATCTGCCTCTGTGTGTGCTTGCACGTGTGTGTGTGTGTGTGTGTATGTGTGTGTGTGTCTGTGTAATCCCACCAACCACCCAGATACTGAAAAGTTTCAAGAGTTACAAATATTGTCTTTCCATGTAGGAATGTAAACAGT
>CM053774.1:52876218-52921000 GCA_028658325.1 Potorous gilbertii | reverse complement strand
ATTGGGTTCCAATTCTTTCGATCTTTTAATGTAGAAGCTGCTAAGTCCTGTGTAATCCTGACTGTATCTCCTTGATATTTAAATTGTTTCTTTCTGGCTGTTTGTAATATTTTCTCCTTCACTTGATAACTCTGGAATTTGGCAACTATATTTAAATTTTTTAAATATTTAGAATAATTTAGCTGATGTTCATCCTTTCACATATATTGTTTTAATATTTAAAATTGTACAGAGTCAAAATAACTATCATATTATGGATTATGTCTATAATTCCATGAGATCACTGACGTTAAATTCCACCCAGTAAGCATAACCACTGATGGTTAAAGAAAGAATTTTTCACTGGTTATATAATTATTTACAACACTGTTCTCCAGATATTCTTACAACAAGATGGCTCAGATCATTCCTTTCCTAACCACAGTCCCTCAACATGTCACAATATTTATTTTTATTTATAGAAAGTATTTTCAACACCACTTGACAGTTGATATTCAGAAGTTAGAATACATAGATGGTCACTTTTCAATAATAAATATTGCAAGAATATCTGAGTGGGCAAATAGTTGACCCAATACATAGAACACTGGGCATGGAGTAAGGAAAAATCTGAGTTCAAATCTGGCCCTAGATACTTGCTAGTTGTGTAACCACAGACAAGTGACTTTGCCCTGTTTGCCTTAGTTTCCTCATCCTTAAGATGAGCTGAAGAAAGAGATGGAAAAACATTTCAGTATCATTGCCAAGAAAACCCCAAATAGGGTCACCGACAGTGCAACACAACTGAACAGCAATATAGAAGAGCTGAAAATGTTGTCCTTTGTGCAACAGTGAAAATCAAGGAATAAAACAAATTGAATAAAACTTTTCTTATAGACTTGCACTGTTTCAGCATATTTTATATAAAAAAAGGCTCATCATATGAGGGCTTGCTAATGATATTAGTTTCCATTAAATAGGCAATTTAAAAAAATATTGTTGCATCCTACACTAAAGTTTAAATTATTATTTCACAATATTATTTTGTCGTGTTGTCAGTAGAAATGAGTCACAAAATGAAATGCTGATGTGATCATATTTCATAGGTCCTGTTCTTTCATTGAAAGTTTAGATACAATTACTCTCTCTCTATCAAACTTTTAAAAACGATTTTGTATTAAATATATAAAACATATCAAAATTGTTACCCAAAAAATGAAGCTGCGTTTTGTAATATTTTGTGTTTACTATTGAAACAGACACAGTAACATTTTATTATTAAAATTGACTACATCTTGTATTTTTTGCCCTACATTTATGACAATTTAATAAAATATAAGCATGGAGTATACAAAATATTCTGGACCACACAGAAGTGATCGATTCTCTAACATAACATTATATAACAGAAGAAACTTTCCTAGACAATCTAATGAGCTAGCACTTATGTGAAGTTTGATGGCAACAGTGAATCTGCCCCCTCTTTAGATGAGAAAATTTTAAAATCTAAGTTTATTGCCATTGTAGTCATGACAACAATACTATCATATTTTTAAAAAATCAACTTGAAGAAATACTGACTTATTTGATAAATAGTTAAGAATTTAGATAAAACAAACAGAATTTTTAATCAGGGAATTTGGAAACATATTACAAATTTTAACAAGTAGGGCATCAAAATCAGCATCCATTACAATGATGCTATTTCTTAGTCAGTATTGTGATTTTTATCAGATTTTGTCATTTGCTTATTCCTTTTGACTACTTCAAGTATATGCCTACTATAATATCTTCACTGCCTCTCTTCTCTGAAATTCATTGATTTCATTGATTCACAAGTATACTTCTCCAATAAAGATTCCCTGTGCCTCATTAGGAAATGAAAGTGATTCTGTGATCATGATTTTTTTTAATTTCATTAATCTCTAATACAAGAATTTTGGTAAAATATTTATCTATATTGTTTATCTAACCTACTAATAAATTTCTTGAGTGCGAGGAATCCATTTTACTAAACTTTTATCTCTTGCAATATGCAGTATAGAACATTTCACCTAATATAGACTTAATATTTTTTTTCACTTTTTATTGATTATTGATCTGCAATAAAATTAAATTTATTTAAATTTCAGGTTTATTTAAATATGTACTACATGGATGTTTATGCATCAATTACTAAATGCTGGCTGAAAAATCTTTACTAATGATATGTGAAACTGCACTGTGCTAGAAGTTAAATGGTGTGGGAAAAGTTCAAGAAAAAAATAGAAATATATCATGGTCACAGAATATATATGACAGTTACATAGAGATTCATATATAGCTTCATACATATACTCACAAGGAGTCAGATGCACTCAGAAATGGAAAATACTATGTTTTTTGTAGAAAAAAAGTTATTCTCAGAGTTTTGGTAAATACTAATTATTCTTTGCAAATAGATAAGCATTTTATCTGTATCATATACTGGCCTATTGGTAGGAACATAAGCAGATTCAACCAATCATGAGCAGGTAGATTTTTAGGCTTATTATTCAGCAATAGACCTACATATTGTTTTTGTTATTGTTGTTAGCCTCCCCACACACATGCATATATGTATTTATAGATGGATGTCTATATACGTATATGTCAACATATATATCTATAGATATATAGATATATTTTCATTTGTAGAGCACCAAAATGAACATGATTTTTCTAAAATAACAAAAACAATGATAGCTTACATTAATATAGCATTTACTATTTGTCAGGTACTGTGCTAAATGTTTTATAATCTCCTTTAATTGTCACAACAGCCTTGGTAGATAGTTGTTATTGTGATCACTTTTTTATAAATGAGGAAACTGAGGCAGAGAGAATTGAATGACTTACCCAGGCTCACACAACTAAGAAATGTCTGAGATTGGATTTGAACTAAGATCTTCTTGACTCCGGGCTAATTTAGGTACCCAAATATAATATATTGTCAATGTATTCTAATTTATTTTATTATTATATATGTGATTTCATATATTTAATTACAATGAAATATAATCATGTTAATAAATATTTAAGTGGCCACTATGTGCCAAGCACTGTGTTAAGCACTGGGAATGTAAAGAAAAGCTGAAGACAATCTCTGATCTTGAGGACCTCACAACTATGCACAAAGTATATGCAGAATAGAAAGGAACTAATCAACAAAGGGAAAGGACAATAATTTTAAATAATTAAGTAAAATAAATAAGAATACATATACATAACTGATATTTATATAGCACTTATTTTACATAGTACTTTACATATTATATCTTATTTGTTTAGCACAAAATTGTGGGAAGTAGATAGTTCAGATATCATTATCTCAGTTTCCTATATGAAGAAAATGAAAGAAAGGTTAAATTTCATACCTAAAAATGTACACCTTGGTACATGGTAATAGTGGAATAAATCAAGGAGAGTGATGGTTAGATTCAAAAGTAAGATGCACTGCAGAAAGAGCACTGGAAAAAAACCCTGAAATCATCCAGAAATTACAACACTACATCTTTTAATAGCTACAGATGGAAGAAAGTTAGTCTCTTTAAAAGAAGGAAATCTATAAAGCAGATTACAGAGCAGATGATCTGAGATGATTGCTATGGAAACAGTTAAATGCAAAATTTATTTTTTATAAAATTCAGATAAACTCTTGATAAGAGGAAAGGCAGAACTATTCAAAGAAAAGAAACAAATAGGTTAAAAAGGAATGAAAAGTTGGAAGAAAAACTGATTACTTTTGGTTAATTTTGGTTGTTCAATGATTTTTCAGCTATCTGACTCTTCATGATACATTTGGAGTTTTCTTGGCGAAGAGACTAGTTTCCCATTTTCTTTTTCCAGCTCATTTAAATGATAAAGAACTGAAACAGAAATTAAAGGCGTTACTCAGGGTCCCAAAACTAGCAAGGATCTGAGACCAGATTTGAACTCAGAAAGATTCCAGATCTGACTTGCTATTCACTCTCTCACCCACCTGTCAAAACATCCAAAGAGTTGATTTTTAGATAAAGAATCAAAAAGTTTGGAGGATCTGATCATAGGACTCCGTGAACAAAAAATGTGTTTAAGTTCCAGGGAAACTGGAAAGAAGATTAAAGTTCCAGAACAAAGCATTTTTGGTTTTGGTTTGGTTTGTGGTTGTTATTGCTCTTCTTTGGATGTGGAGTTAATGAAGGGATCTTGTTTAATCACAGCCTTCGATAGAACATTTTGTTTGGACTCAGTAGTTATTCACTGGCTAGGAAATGACCATGACTGCCATTGTCAGCACTGGAAAATGTTTTGTTTGCAGCCATAAATGAGGCACTATTCTGATACCAAAATTTGATATGTCACTTTCTCTATCATTTCCTTAAGAGATTCCTCTTCCAGGAGAGAGCAGGGAAAGGCAGCCAAGTTGTTAAAGGAGCATAAATTATAGTAGCAATGTAGATAGCCAACTTTGAAATCAAGAAAAAGCTATTCATAGGAATTAAGAGTTTAATTGCATAGAGGAGTAAACCCTGGCAGCTCGAGGACAGTGACCTACAGAGCAGTGACTGTAGGCTCATAAAGAAAATAGCATGAGCACTTCCACGTTTAACAAATTGCAGACACTTTATAAATGCCAATTGACTAATTGTAAGTGAGGTGCTTCCGTTACATGTGTTCAATAGGTGTGTGTTTCACTACCAGCATACTGTAAATCTTTGTCCTCTCTTACTTCTAATGTGTTTGTTTGTGATAAATGTTCTCTAATGTTTTTAAAGATGGGGAATGTTTTATAGCTATTTATTTTACTGTGCCATCTTAGTAAATGTCTTTGCTTTGACATCAGTGTGTCTATTGACTAACGATTAAAAAAAGAATTCACTAGTAGTGGCTTCTGAGCTATAATTTTAGGAAAGAAGACCTACAGGTACCCTCAAAAATAATAGTAGTAGCTGCCCACTATGGATACACCTCATGAGTTCTACTGTAAATTGGTGGTTTAAGCCACAGGGACTGTTACTTAAGGATTATAAAAGGCAAAAATGAAGACTCATGGAATGATAGCAGATAAGACATCAAATTCAATTAACAACTACTAACCTAGTTTAGCCTGTAGTATATTATAGGAATAATATCAAGAGCATCTGTAAAAGTAGGCTAGAAACAATACACATGGACTTAAATGCTAGGGTTTGTATCTTATTTTAGGAAAAATCCTGAGCTACTGGAGGATTTTTAGAGGAATGAGAAACATATTACATAGTATAGGTGAAAGGAAGAGTGGGGATTTAAATTATGGTGATAACAATATTTGTGTTCATCCTTCATTGATGGAGAAGACCATGTTATCAGAGAAATGATGACATGACTTGCACTTGACTTTGTTTTGAGTGAGGGAGGAATATGCAGATCACCAGCTTCACTTCTCCTCCAGAGCCATCTGAATCCAGTGACCAAACATTCATCAGGACGACTGGAAATGACCTAGAATGAGGCAGTTGGGGGTAAGTGACTTGACCAATGTCACACAGCTAGTGAGTGTCAAGTGTCTGAGGTGAGATTTGAACTCAGATCTTCCTGATGCCTGCCCTGGTGTTCTATCAGGTGCACAACCTAGCTGCCCTGGTGATAATAGTATGAGTAGAGAATAAAAAGTAGTACTCTGGAGAAAAGATATAGATATGAAATGTTGTGATGGTAAAACTCAATAGAATTTTGGAGAAAGAAAAATCAAAGATGACTAATATTTCAAATCTGGGTAACTGTAAGCATCATGATAGTTCATTTTAAACATATGGAAGTTAGGTTAAAGGGACTAGTTTAAGACGTGTATATGTGTGTATATATGCATATGTGTATATGGATGTGTATGTATGTGTGTATACATACTCACATGCATGTGTGTTTATTATATGCACATGTGATACATTATATATTGTGCATATATATCGATATATGTAAATATATAAACACATGTATACTTTTATACATGTATATAGACATGTGTATACATGTATATTTCATAAATACATATATACATGCGTATGTATGTGTGTATAATTGTGCATATATATATATATATATATGTATATAGCTACAAAGTGATAGTGATTGTTCCAGGAATGAAAGGAATTTATATTCTTTGGGAGTAAAAACGTACACATAATGTTATGTCTTGTTCTCTAATGATATTTCAGAGCTCTAAGAAGATTTAGGGAAAGATGGTGGAGCAGAAATAGGGACCTATTACAGCTCTCTCCTTAAAACCCTCAAAAAAAACCCTGTAAAAATGACTCTAAACAAATATAGAGATTGACTTCAACCTGAGGTAAATGGAAAAAAAAAAAAACACAGGTGCTCCATCAGCCATCGCCACACCATCCATATGTGGAACCATCAATTACAACAAATGGAGAAGTTTTGAATGCTGTGGATAAGTTCACTTATCTTGGTAGTGTACTTTCCAGGGATATACACATTGACTATGAGGTGGTTGCACATTTTGCCAGAGGTAGTTTGGTGTTTGGGAGGCTCCAAAGAAAGGTTTGGGAGAGAAGAGGTGTTAGACTGAAAACCAAACTGAAGGTCTATAGAGCTGTTGTGCTGACCTCATTGTTATATGCTTGTGAAACATGGACAGTCTACCATTGCCATGCCAGGAAACTGAATCACTTCCATTTGAATTGTCTTAGAAAAATTCTGAGGATCACCTGGCATGATAAGGTACCAGACACTGAAGTCCTTGCTCGAGCTGAACTGCCAAGTATTCAAACTATGTTTCAGAAAGCACAACTGCAATGGGCTGACCACATTGTTGGAATGTAAAATGTAGGTTTGCCCAAAAGACTATCTTATGGAGAACTTGCATGGGTCAGGAAATCACATGAAGAAACGATACAAGGACATTCTCAAGGTCTCTCTAAAGAATTTTGGATTTGACTGTGCAGCAGTGGGAGACACTGGCACTGGATCGCTCTGTATGGCATGCCTACATAAGGAAAAGTGCTGTGCTCTTGGAGCAAAGCAGAATTGAATCAGCACAAAGTAAATGCAGGATGTGGAAATTTGAGATATTCACCCCAGATATTAAAATCTGTGCCCAACCTGTGGTACAGCATTCCAAGCTCATAGTGGTCTGATCAGTCGCAATCAGACACACTGAAATTTCACTTTACAATAGTGATGTCATTTTGTCCTCTTTGAAAAAGGACAACCACCACACACACACATATGCATATATACACATACATATATTTATGCATATACACATACACACACATATATACACACACACACATCTATATGTGTATGTATATGGGGAGCAAGAGAGAGAGCACAAGATGAGCTGAATTTGAAGGGATGACCTATAGAGAAGAAAATTAAGGTTGAGAAAAATGTACTAGGAGAAAGAGAAACAGAAAGATAGATTGTAGTAAATCATCTCACATAAAAGAGGCAAGAAAAAAATAGACAATTGAGAGAAAGAAGGGGAATGTAACAGAGATAAGTGATCATTCCTTTCATTGGATTTGACATCAGAAGGGAACAACAGACACACTGAATTGTGTATGGAAGTTTACCTTACCTCACAGTAAAGCAAAGGGTAAACAGATGAGAGAGGAGGGATAATAGAAGAAATGGTAGATTGGAGGAAGGGGTAACTGGAAGCAAATTCTTTGGTAGAGGGACAGGTCAGAGAAGAGATTTGGATAAACGGAAGGCAGGACAGAATAAAGGGAAATATAGTTACTCTTTCACAACAGTACCGTTATGGAGGTGTTTTGCATGACAACACATTTATAGCCTATATTGAATTGCTCGCATTCTCAATGAAGGTGGGTGCGAAAAGGGGAAGGGAGAGAATGTGGAACTCAGACCTTTAAAAATGAATGTTAGAGGTTGTTTTTACATGAAACTAGAAAATAAGATATATAGGCAGTGGGGGAGAGAAATTTATTTTTCCCTACAAGAAAATAGAAGGGAAGGGGATGGAAGTAGGTGGTAAAAGGAAGGGAAGATTGAAGAAAAGGACAATCAGAATACACGCTGTACTGGGATGGCGTTAGGGTTGGAATCAGGAGAAAACTTGAAATTCAAAATTTTGTGAAAATGAATTTTGAAAACTCAAAGCAAATAAATTTATATGAAAAAATATAGGAATAATAGAGAGTATCTAAATTGACTGATTTCAAGATGAATTTTAATAAAATAATAGATGTGAAATGTAGACTGCACAAAAATTATGGTAGATAGACAGCTTTTCCATAAAAACCTGTAAAACAGGCAAATATAGAACATGGAGAGTTTGTGGTTTGTTTATGGTCTTCCATATAGTAATTTCAGAAAAACAGAATTGAAACAAGTTCTTCAGAGGGTAAATCCGGTACGCTTTCCAATCTCTCATGCTATGTAACTGAGAAGAAGTAAAAGGAAGTATTAGAATAAGAATACCTTGGGCACTAATGCTAGGAAGATGAAAACATGAATGGGGAGTGAATTCAAAGATACAAAACTATCCACTAGTTTGGTAGAAGAAGGCTTCATAAAAATTAGGATAAACAACATCTAATTTCAAATACTGCCTGAAATGTCACATGCAGTAAAATACTGGCTCATAATGAAATAGAAAATACGAATATTGAATATTCATATAAACACCAAAATCCAAAAAAGCTCAGTAGGACTACATGACAAATGGAGAACTCTGTAGAATACTGTTGGGAACAGCTGGAGAAAAGTGGATAAAAGCTGTACTCATGGACATCTATAATGAGAAAAGATATGAGGGTGGCTCAGGGAATAAACAAATAAATGAACAAATGCATGGATGAACGAAGAAATATTTATTGCTTACCATTTACCAAATACAATGATAAGTAATGAAGAAACAAGTAAAAAGAAAAATATAATCTTTGTTTTCAAGGAGCTCTCATGACATTTGAGAGAGACAACATATTTCTTTAAAGTTCAGCTTAAAGTTGAATGAGATGACTTGGAAGTGCTGAGTTTCAGTGATATGATGGATGGCAAGATCCAGAGCTCTTTAGTTTACATAAGTAGAAAAAATGGAAGTAGTGGAGTAATTTCAGGGAATTTACTTCTTGACTTCAAGACACGCTCCTTATCCACTGGTCCAAATGGTCTCCTATTCAAAAAGATAGATTATCTATAAGTATCAAGAACTCACATATACTTTAACTGAGTACATCGCATAAGGGTCTATCTATAATATAATTTTAATAAAAGCATAGATGCATTTGCTGTCTAATACTCCAAATAAAAGTATTCTCTTATTCTTGTTAATTACAGATTATGGTTACTCAATACTTTACAGATAGAATTACCTTAGATATATCTCCTAATATGAAGGGGAAAATTGAGCCCCAGAGAAGTTGGGATATTTGTTTCAAGTCAGCTTTCAAGTACAGGTAAGCCTCAAAGCAAGTTACCGAGCTCCATGCCCTACTCTTTTTTTCCCATTAGTCTACACTTCTTCTTCTAAAGTTTGTTATATGTGGCACCTACTATAAACTTTCAGAATAGAAAAGTCTATGTGCAAAAGAATAAAAATGTTGTATAATATGAATACCCTCTAATAAAAATTATTTGTCATGTGTCTGTCTATTGGAACAAGAAGTACAGTCTATCTGAGAATGTAAAGAGTACTTAGATAATAACTAAGTTATCAAAGCCCAGGGAAAAAAATTTATCTGAATGAAAAAGTTCAAATTCAATCCAATCTAATGCAAATATCCCTTATTAAGTGACAGTTATGTGCCAGGAACTGTGCTAAGTACTAGGGGCAGAATAAATAAAAAGAAGGAGAGAAGCCAAGATGGTGGAGTAGAAAGATTCACATATGCTAGCTCCTAACCTACAGCCCATAAAATACCTGTAAAGAAGAACACCCAACAAATTCTGGAGCAGTTGAAGCCACACAACAATGGATTGGAGATATCTGTTCCAGAGAGCCCTGAAAAACAGACATCAAAGGTCCATCAAGCACCAAACCTGGAGCAGAGCCAAGCCCTGCCTTGGCTGTGTGGCACCGAGAGGAACAGATCCTAAGAGGCTTCAAGGACAGAATCTCCAGTAGCTGCACAGGTCTCTCCATACACAGACACAAAAGGTCAGTGAGAGAACCTTTTTGATTGGCTAAGAGGGGAGCAGGGTGTCCCCATAATTTAGGCCCCCTCAGGAGGCAGCAGCAGAGACAGTAGTGGACAGGGGCTCCCAAAACAGGCAGGAGCTCAGATACATTATTGAAGGTCTCTGCATAAAACCCCTGAGGGAACTGAGCCCTGTGTGGCAGTCTTGCCCCCACCCAAGCAGCAGAACTTAATGTCACATTGAATAGCAGCCTTGCCCCCCACCTGAGCACCTGAATTTAATCTCACACTGAATAGCAGCCTCGCCCCTGCCAAAAGTCCTGAGGTTAAGGAGCAGCATTAGAATCTCCACCCCAAAGCACTAGCTGGGCAGGTCTGGAGGCTAGGTGGCTGTGGAGAGGAATCTCAGAAGTCAAGTAACTGACTGGAAAAATGCCCAGAAAGGGGGAAAAAAAATAAGACCATAGCAGGTTACATTCTTGGTGAACAGATATCTCTTTCCATTCTTTCTGAGGAGGAAGAACAATGCTTACCATCAAGGAAAGACATAGAAGTCAAGGCTTCTGTATCCCAATAAATATTCAATTGGTTCAGGCCATAGAAGAGCTTTAAAAGGATTTGGAAAATCAAGTGAGAGAGGTGGGGGAAAAACTGGGAAGAGAAATGAGAGAGATGCAAGAAAAGCATGAAAAGCAGGTTAACACCTTGCCAAAGGGGACCCAAAAAATGCTAAAGAAAATAACACCTTGAAAACTAGGCTAACTCAATTGGCAAAAGAGGTTCAAAATGCCAATGAGGAGAAGAATGCTTTCCAAAGCAGAATTAGCCAAATGGAAAAAGAGGTGCAAAAGCTCACTGAAGAAAATAGTTCTCTCAAAATTAGAATGGAACAGATGGAGGCTAATGACTTTCTGAGAAACGAAGAAATCACAAAACAAAATCAAAAGAATGACAAAATGGAAGATAATGTGAAATATCTCATTGGAAAAACAACTGAGCTGGAAAATAGATACAGGAAACAAAATTTAAAAATTATGGAACTACCTGAAAGCCATGATCAAAAAAAGAGCCTAGATAACATCTATCATAAAATTATCAAGAACTGCCCTGATATTCTAGAACCAGAGGGCAAAATATGTATTCAAGGAATCCATCAATCACAGCCTGAAAGAGATCCAAAAAGAGACTCTCCTAGGAACACTGTGGTCAAATTCCAGAATTCCCAGGTCAAGGAAAAAATGTTGCAGGCAGCAAGAACGAAACAATTCCAGTATTGTGGAAATACAATCAGGATAACACAAGATCTAGCAGCTTCTACATTAAGGGATCGAAGGGTGTGGAATAGGATATTCCAGAAGTCAAAGGAACTAGGAGTAAAACCAAGAATCACCTACCCAGCAAAACTGAGCATAATACTTCAGAGGGAAAAATGGTGCTTCAATGAAATAGAGGATTTTTAAGCATTCTTGATGAAAAGACCAGGGCTGAAAAGAAAATTTGACTTTCAAACACAAGAATGAAAAGAAGCATGAAAAGGTAAACAGCAAAGAGAAGTCATAAGGGACTTACTCAATTTGAACTGTTCACATTCCTACATGTAAAGACAATATTTGTAACTCTTGAAGCTATTCATTATCTAGGTAGTTGGGATTACACACGCACTCACACACATATGTACACACACACAGAGACAGAGAGCACAGAGTGAATTGAACAGAATGGGATCATATCTTTAAAAAATGAAGGTAAACTTTGAGAGAGAAATGTATTGGGAGGAGAGGGGGAGAAATGGAATGTGGCAAATTATGTTTCATAGAAGAGGCAGGCAAGAGACTTTTTAGTGGAGGGAAAAAAAGGGGATCTGAGAGAAAAACATGAAGTTTACTCTCATCACATTTGACTAAAGGAAGGAATAAAATGCACACTCATTTTGGTATGAAACCCTATCTTATGACACAGGAAAGTGGGGGAGAAGTGGATAAGCATAGTAGGGGAGATGATGGAAAGGGAGAACAATTGGAGGGAGCATTTTGAAATCAACACTCTTGGGGAGGGACAGGATCAAAAGAGAGAATATAAGCAATGTGGGGCAGGATAGGATGGAGGGAAATATAATTAGTCTTACACGACATGAATATTATCGAAGTCATTTGCAAAACTACACAGATATAGCCTAAGGTGAATTGCTTGTTTCCCAAAGGGAATGGGTGGGGAGGGAGGAATGCAGAGAAGCTGGAACTCAAAGTTTTAGGAACAGTTGTTGAGTATTGTTCTTGCTACTAGGAAATAAGAAATACAGGTAATGGGGAATAGAAAGTTATCTGGCCCTGCAGGACAAAAGAGAATATGGGGACAAGGGAAGGGAGGGATGATAGAAGAGAGGGCAGATTGGTGATAGGGGAAATTAGAATGCTCGGTGTATTGGGGTGGGGGGGAGAGGACAAATTGAGAGAAAATTTGAAACCCACAATTTTGTGAAAATGAATGTAAAAAGTTAAATAAAAATTTTTAACTAAAAATAGAATAAAAAGAAGAAAGTGTCCCTGCCTTCGATAAGCTTACAGTCTTGAAAGGGATACAACACACAAAAAAGGAGGAATTTGGGGGAAAGGGGAATGAGGCTGAAGAAACCAGGGCATGTCCAGTGTGGAGGAATTTTTTTTCCTGTGGAGATGAAACTAGGTACAACAGCACATGTAAAGTGTAGTGACCTGAATCCAATTTCAGCCCTCTGTAAAGGGGTTCAGAGGAGTTTGGTACTTTACTCTGCAGCCCTCCAGTCAGAGAGGAGAGGAAGCTGAGGAAAGTGGTGTCAATCAAGGACTGAGCTAGCATTCTGGTGGTGAGATTAAAAGTGATGAGTTCATCCTGGGAGGGTCATTTTGTCTCAGGGAGTTGAAATCTAGCAGAGCTGCAGATTTTGGCATTCTCACAAATGTGTAAAGAGAACAATTCTGCAGTTGTTACCATAAGCTCAAGTAGTAGGAGAAAGCTCAATAGATGTCAAACTCTGTGGCTTAGTCTATTTGTTCATGGATTGTAGCCTTGAACTTTCATACTTTTAGCTGCACGGATTCATGTTGCTTGGTTTTTCATTTGTGAGTGCAAATGCTTAGCAGAGAGAGGGAGACAATATGGGATAACAAACAGATTGGATATTTACCTTAGAGGTCCAAAATCTGCCTGTAATATTCTTTAGCTAGGTGGTCATAGAGGCAGCATAGTAGTGTGGAAAGAGTGCTAGATTAAAACTTAGAATATCTGTTTGAATTCTCGCTCTGCTGCATACTAACTCTGGGTTTTTAAGCAAGTCACCTCTTGTGTCTTGGCTTCCATTTCTCTTCTGTAAATAGAGTTGACCTAGGCAACCCCAGAGTTTTTTTAAGATCTAAATCCATATTTTTATCATCTTTTTGAACCCACAGAGCTTGAGTTTTCTCACCTTCAAAATGAGGATATAGTATTCACACAACTTCCCTCACAGTAATGCCTTGAATGACTTCTACTCAACACTTTTATCAGACCACTTTGTAATATGCATTTTGTCTGTCTCTAGAAGAATATATTGCTATTTGTATATATCTGAGATTTGTATACATCTGTGAATACAGTAGTGTAAGTAGCCCTGGTACTGTGGTAGAGATTACAACTCTTCTACATTTTTTTCATGCCAAATATTTATAATCTAAGGTCTTTTTCTATAAAACCTCTGATTTCCTTGAGTCCTTCCAGTTATTTTAAAATCCTGAGAATGCCAAATCAGTTCTTGAGCTGTCTGTAATCTATCCATCCATCCTTCTCTCTCTCTCTCATCTATTCATCCATCTATCTATGTTGACACATATACATGTTAATGCCACATTCAGGAATATATGTGCATGTGTATATATATATATATATATATATATATATATATATATATATATACATATATACATATACACACATGTATATATACAAATACATATATGTGTATACACATACGTGTACGAATGTGTATCTTTATATATACAAACATGTATGCATATACATACAGACTAAGGTCATATATGCTTATGTCTTAGATGGTCTCTACCTAATTTATCCCATTATTCTTGGTAACATATAGCAGAGTATGTATAACCACCTTTCATCTTCACTCATTTGTTATTTTCATTCACTTAGAATTGCATTCTATGTTTTATAGCCATATAGAATATCATTACATATTGTTGCTAATGTGGGGCACCAGGAAGCATGACAGAATGTTTACTGTCCAGTCATAGAATGTGAATTGAAATATTGCTGTTAGTGTGAAAGAGGGTAGAAAAAATCTTAGAATTTATTAAGTCTACTCCCCAGAAACAGAAAAGGTCACATCTAAACTACTCTAGACTTCATCTCAAAAAGAAGGTTATATAATGGAGAGAAAAGTAAATTGTAAATAATGTGATCTTGAGTAGAAAGAAAATGACCAACAGTGATTTCTGGAGGATAGATAATGAAATATTTTACACATACACACACACACATGTACACACACACACACACACACACACACACACACAAATACAAGCAAGGTGAGGTGAGAGACTAGAGATTCCAAAATTCACTTGTGTTTAAACTTTGGATAAACTTAGTTACAAAGTCTACATTACTTGCCTTAACACATATTTCTGCAATACTCACTATCTTTTCATTTAGTTCTATAATTTTGTTACATTGTCAGACACGACCATTTACACATAGTAGACATTTAATAATAAATAGTTAGCTAGGTGGTGCAGTGGACAGAAAGCTATGCAAGGTGTGAAGTTAAGAAGACTCATCTTCCTGAGTTCTAATCTGACATCAAACTGTTATTAGCCATGTGTCCCCGGACAAGTCACTTAACCATGTTTGCTCAGTTCCTCATCCACAAAATGAGCTAGAGAGAAAAAATAGCAAAACACTTCAGTTGTTTAGCCAAGCAAACCCCAAATGACTTAACAAACCAAAACAAACCAATCCACCAAACAACAGCAACAATAACAACAACAAAAAATCACTTAATATGTGTGTTCCCTTATCGCTAGACTATTTTTCTTTGATTTATGGGAAAGGGCAAATATTGGGAAAAGTTTCCTGGGTTTTGTGCATTGAAGTGTTTCAATGATGTTTGATAAATTTGAAGTTAAAAGGCAGTTGTTTAAAAGTAGTCATACATTTTTGAAAGTATTCTTTCCAGATTTAGAAGACCCAAGGTGAATTTCAAGTTTCACTTCTGACGTATTTTGACTCCTTGAGCTTTGGTTTATTCTTTTATAAAATAAATAAAATAATCCTAAAACACTTACAAATAGTGTGCATCATATTTTCAAGAAGATGTTATATTTTCAGAATGTAAAATAACTATGTAAAATTAGCTAATTAAAAATAAAATATTTTTTGAACATTAGATCTGTCTAATAATGAAACCAGTTGCCTATTGAAACCACAAGCTCTTTGGGAAGCCATTAAGTGGAGGATGAATGGCTCTTTCAAATTTCATACAAAAGAATTCTCAAATGTAGCTGAAAGTTGGACTTGAAGGATTCATGGTTACGTCTAGCTTTAAGATTCCAGCTACTCTGCTTTGAAGGGAGAGGAAACTTTAGTCCTTGTTAACTATTTGTCCATTTTGTCTGCTAAGAATGAAAGCTGAGAAGGGATCCCGTGCTTCAACATCTAGCCTATCACACAGCAGGCACCTAATCCACATTTACTACTGTGAATAGTAATAACTTTTAATAGCATCATCAACAATATATCCTATTCACTTAAGATTCTACCTCTCAGTGAAAGCAATCATGATATGCTATCCCAGCTATAGCAAAGAACACACAGAGAAAGAGTGTTTGCATCATAAACATGTGAAAAGAGAGTGGAAAATGCCAACATGGTAATGAAAATTCACTGTTAGAGAGGCTAGCAGAGTAGCAATAATTAAAGCAAAAGTTCCTCTAGAACAAATAACCCTTACAAAAATGGCCAAGTCCCATTTGAAACAGAAAAGTGGTTTATTTTAAATGAGGCCATTGTGAATGTTTTGTTTGTTTTTTACATTTATATCCAGAAGCCAAGGACAATGTAAATGTCAATTAAAAATACTGTGGTTTGGAGTCAAAAGAGACATGACATTTAATAGCTGTGTGATTACAAGCAACTTACTTCTCTAAGCCTCAGTTTCCTCCTCTGTAAAATGAATAGTAGCACCTACCTCACAGGCTTATTGTGAAGACAAAATTATAATTCACATAAAGCACTCTAAAGACCTTAAAGAGCTATACAAATGACAGTTATTGTTGTTATTCATGTCATTTTAAGGTTTTACTTTTTTATGGATTTCAGATTGAAATGGTCCCAAAACAAGTGACTATTGTATTATTTTCTTATATTTAATATTCTGCAGACTGCTTCACAAAAGGATAGAATGAGTGCTTTTTGTAGTGTTGTAGTATCCTCTGGGTGTTCATTGAAATCATCCTTTATATGACTGCTGTGCAAGACAGGATGATGGAGATAATATGCACCTCAACCTGTTCTCATATAATTTTTACTTCTTTTACTAGGTATAGTTTGAAAGCTTTTTCTCCCATGAAGTTTGAGGTTGTGAGTATTTTGTATGGCACTGTCTATTAAAAAATGCTCTTAAGTTTTTGGTGGATCAATATCATGTTTGAGAGATTGTGGGCTTATGGTTCAGTCTGTGATAATGCTCTAATTTCAAGTAAGTCTATTGAATGACTTCTCTATTTTGAGATATTTATTAGTAGCTTGGAAATTTGTTGTCAGGACATAAAAGCAGTGGCAGCAGGCAGGTGGCACAAGACAGACTGTGGAAGTAATGTAAGGAGTAGTTGCCAGCCTAGCTGGCTAGGACTAAGGTCTTGAGTGATAACAACACCCCACCCCCACTTCCAATTTCAATGTGAGTCTAACTCCTAACACATGAGCAATGTTTTGCCATTGCTCATTTTCATCAAGGAAGATGCTAGTTTTTACAATAAAATATCTCCTTTGTTCAAAGTAACAATATCTTTCTCTATGTAGACCAAAGTCAGTGTTATGAAATGTGGATTATGGAAAATCTGAAAATTGGAAATATGTGAGACTGGTGGAAAATTGTTAAAGACTCCTATTAGCATTTCATGGCTATCTATTGCTTTTATAATAAAAAGAGATGGAATATTATAATATTTATTGATCATTGGGTCTGTCACAGTAATTGACACAATTAAAAAAATTTGACTGTTTTTCTGTGAGAACCTAAAAAAGGACATCAGATGGCATTGCTTTTATTTGTTTCTTTGTTTAATCAGTCCATGGAAGAACAGAGGTGAAAAGAGAGTTGGTTCCTTTTGGATTCCTGGTCAATACTTTCAAGCAAAATGGAAAAAGTGACTATATAGATAACATACAGTCATACAAATGCAGGCTCAGGTTTTCAGTCCAAAGGGGCCCAGAAAGTAGAAAAATGGACCTTAAAGATATAGAGAAGGTACAAGTTTATGACCTTTGTATGACATCACAATCCACATAAGGTATTTTGTGTGACTTGACAAAACTTTAGCTTATTCCAGTGACAGCTCTGCTTTTTTCTCTCTACTCAGTATGCCTGGGGTCCTGGGAAGAAATTCTTCCTCCTCAAATCACAAAGGAAATGGATTTTTTCAAGGCTCTGGTGAACAACTTTAGCCAGGAAACTCAGCAATATTGACTCAAAAAAATAGATTCTTTACCTGTTTGAGAAGTATTTTTTCTTTCCCCAAATGTTTTAGGTATAAATTTATTAAATTTGACAAGAAATAATGTTGTACAAATCTGTGGTCCAGCTGATGCAATTTCACTTTATAAAGCACTGAAATCTAGTTCTGTTAGTTCCTGTCTCACTGCTACTTGGAAGCAGCAGTCAAGAGGCTGCTAGAACAGCAGCCCCAAATGAGAATCTTGCAGATCATAGCAGTGGCATATGAGATGATTTATTTGGAAGAGATATTCATTTGAAAATGTTTCAACATTAAATATTACTTTGCACCAGATTAAAATGAATCCTACTGGCATTCACAGTCTTTTTATTTATCAAATGGTTCAACACTTCCACATGAGAGTTTGAAAGTTCTCATTCAGTAGGGAAAAAAAAACCTCAAGATGGTTTCAATACAAGTTTTTATTCACATCAGGAATTTGGTGGAGTAGATTCAAAATAAAATAAAACTACATTTGAAAAGTTCAGAGACTGAATCCAAAAGATTTTGAGATTGGACTTCACCATATAAAAATGTTTTTATATTGAAAATAGTAGATGTTGTTTCTCATGAGTAATCTGAAAGAGGATCATCCTCATCATTTTTATAACCATATATCTTCATATAAGATGAAATGAAATGGAAACAGATATGGAAATGGACATGAGCTGAAGTAGTAGTCCTTAGCTGAAACATTAACCATTTGGGCCAGAAGTTACAATTTTTTTAAAATTTTATTTCTTTCTCAATTACATGCCAAAATATTTTTCATTTAAAAAAAGCTAAATTCCAAATTCTCTCTCCCCTTCCTTCTCCTGCACCCTCCTTGGGAAAGAAAAAAATTGGGCAGAGATTATACATGTGAAGTAATGCAAAATATTTCCATACTTGTCATGTGGTAAGCACAGATCTAACAAAAAGAACAGGAAAAATAAAGGAAGGTGTAAAAGTATGCTATGATATTCTTTAAGATGCCCTCAGTTCTTTCTCAGCAAATGGACAACATTTTTCATCACAAGTTCTTCAGAATAGATTTATGTCATTGTATTTTTGAGAATAGAAATCATTCACATTTGATCGTCATACTATATTACTATTACTATATTCTTCTGGTTCTACTTATTTCACGTTGTATCTTAATGTAAATCTTTCCAAGTTTTTCTGAAAGCACCCTGTTCTTCATTTCTTGAAGCACAGTTTTATTCCATCAAAATATTATATCACAACTTGCTCAACTATTGCCCAATTGATGGACATCAATTTATAATCCCTTGTCATCACAAAAAAGTCGCTATAAATATTGTAGAATATATAGTTTGTCTTCCTTTTTTTGTCTCTTAAGGTATAGACCTGCTATTGTTATTCCTGTGCAAAAGAAGTTGCACAATTTTATAGCCCTTTGGGAATACTTCCAAAGTGCTCTCCAAAATGTTTAAATCAATTCACAACTCCATAAACAGTGTTTTAGTGTCCCAGTCTTTCTCTTTTTCTCTAGTGTACTTGATGTCTTCCTTTACAAAATATTAGCTAATATGATTAGTGTGGGATGGTCAATGAGAGTGGTCAATGAGGTTTGAATTTTTATTTCTCTTATTAATAGTAATTTAGAGAAATTTTATATGACTATGGATAGTTTTGATTTCTTCATCTGAAATATATTCATAATGGTAAAGAAAAGATGGCAGAAAAACAGCATTAAGTTTCTTTTTTTCCTTAATTTATTTATTTACCTTTAATTTTCAACATTCATTTCCAAAAAGATTTTGAGTTTCAAATTGTCTCCCTATCTCTCCGCTCCTCTCCTCTCACCCCAAAACACCATGCATTCTATTTATCACTTCTATCAATCTATCCAACCTTCTATCACACCCCTCCCTTTTCTTATCCCAATCTTCTCTCTTTTCTTATATGGCAAGATAGATTTCTTATTTCCAAGTTACGTGCAAAAGAAATTGTCAAAATTCGTTCCTAAAACTTTGAGTTTCAACTTCACTCACTTCTTCCTTGCCCACCCATCTCCACTGAGAAGGTAAGCAATTCAACATAGGATATATATGTGAAGTTTTGCTAAAGACTTCCATAATAGCCATGTTGTGGAAGGCATTAGAGTTCCCTACATCTTATTCTGGTTTTCCCATTTGTTCTATTCTCTCTTTTGACGTTATCCCTCCCCAAAAGTGTTTGCTTCTAATTACTCTTCTCCTCTCATTTGCTCACCTTTCAATCATTCCCCCAACATTCCATTTATCCCCTTCTACCCTATTTTCCGGGAGTGTAAGATAGATTTTCATACCACATTCAGTGTGCATGATATTCCTTTCTTAAGCCAAATGTGATGAGAGTAAGCTTCACTTTTTCACTCTCACCTCTCCTTTTGCCCTCCATTGGAAAAGGTTTTCTTGCTTTTTTTATGAGAGATATTTTGTCCCCTTCCCTTTCTCTCTTTCTCGTCCCAATATATTCCTTGGTCACACTTGAATTTTATTTCTTAGATATCACCCCTTCCATTTCAATTCACTCTGTGCCCTTTGTCTCTCTCTCTCTCTCTCTCTCTCTCTCTCTCTCTCTCTCTCTCTCTCTCCATATATATATATATATATATATATATATATATATATATATATATATATATATATATGTATATATGTGTGTGTGTGTGTGTGTGTGTGTGTGTGTATGGTGTAATCTCTCCAGCTACCCAAATACTAAGAAAAGTTTCAAGAGTTACAAATATTATCTTTCCATGTAAGAATGTGAACAGTTCATTTTAGTAAGTCCCTTGTGATTTCTCTTTCCTGTTAACCTTTTCATGCTTCTCTTGATTCTTGTGCTTGAAAGTCAGGTTTTCTATTCAGCTCTGGTCTTTTCATCAAAAATGTTTGAAAGCCTTCTATTTCATTGAATGATCATTTTTTTTCCCTTGAAGTGTCATACTCAGGTTGCTGGATAGGTGGTTCTTGGTTTTAATCCTAGTTCCTTTAACTTCTGGAATATCATATTCTAAGCCCTGCAATCCCTTAATGTATTAGCTGCCAGAGCCTGTGTTGTAGTGATTATATTTCTACAAGACTCTAATTGTTTCTTTCTGGCAGCTTGCAATGATTTCTCCTTGGCCTGGGAACTCTGAGATTTGGCTACAATATTCCTGGGAGTTTTTCTTTTCAGATATCTTTCTGGAAGTGATGAGTGAATTCTTTCAATATTTATTTTACCCTCTCATTCCCAAATATCAGGGCAGGTTTCCTTGATGATTTAATGAAAGATGATCTATAGACTCTTTTTTGATCATGACTTTCAGGTAGTCCCATAATTTTTAAATTGTCTCTCCTGGATCTATTTTCTAGATCAGTTGTTGTTCCAATGAAATATTTCATGTTGTCTTTTATTTTTTATTTCATTCAGGTTTGTTTTGTAATTTCTTTGTTTCTCATAAAGTCATTGGCTTGCATTTGTTTCATTCTAGTTTTGAAAGAACTATTTTTTCAGTGAGTTTTTGAACCTCCTTTTCCATTTGGCTAATTGTGATTTTTAAAGCATCATTTTCCCCCCAGTGGCTTTTTGGACCTCTTTTGCCTTTTGAGTTAGTCCATTTTCATCTTCTGCATTTTTGGGGGTTTCCTTTAGCAAGCTGTTGAATTGCTTTTCATGATTTTCTTGCATTGTACTAATTTCTCTTCCCACCTTTCTTATTTGATTTTCACAATCCTTTTTGAGATCTTCCATGGCCTGAGACCATTGATTATTTATTTTGGAGGTATTGAATGCAGAAGTCTTGACTTTAATGTCTTCCTCTGATGGTATGCATTGTTCTTCCTCATCCAAAAGGGTGGAAGAAAATACTTGCTCCCCAAGAAAGTAACCTTCTATTGTCTTATTATTTTTCCCTTTGGGGTGCTTTTTTCCAGTCTACTTGCCTTTTGAATTCTTTGTCAAGAGGCATGTATACTCTGGGGACTCCTAAGTTCTTAGTTCTTCCAAGGTGGCACGGTCAAGGGAGAAGAGCTTGCTTTTCCCTGACCTGTGCTCTGGTCTGGGAGAAACCACAAGCACTCTTTTCTGTGAATAGAATTCCCACTCCTGAGCCTCCATCAGCTCCACCACGTCAGTCATCGCTCCTCCTCACCCCAGGGTCACTACTCAGAGCCGAGATCCACATCAGGGGCTCAATTCCCCCAGAGTCTTTAGGCCACGGCTCCAACAAAGGAAGCTGCTGCTGCTTGGGGCTGGGATCAGACTACTGCTTTCTCTTCTCACCCAAGAGAAATGGCTTTCTCACTGATCCTTGAAGTTGCCATTGACATTTGCGAGCTGAGGGATCTGGGATTCTGTTGCTCATCGTGTCACCTTGAAATCTGCTCCAGTCTTGTGCCTGTCAGGGTGCAACCAAGGGTGGGTTGCCGTCTGCTCCATGCCTGGTGCAATAAATCTTTATTGTTGGCCTTTCAGGCTGTTTTGGGCTGGAAATCTCTTTCATTCTGTGGTTTTGTGACTTCTGCTGCTCTACAATTTGTTTAGCATCATTTTTTACGGATTTTATGGTCTGTGGGAGGAGAGCTTCTAGTGATGTGTCCTTCTACTCTACTATCTTGGTTCTGCACCCAGCATGAACTTTCTAGAGATCTGCCCCCAAGCCTGGCCAAATACCTGTAAAAAATGTCTCTACACAAATTCTGAAGCTGCAAAACCCACAGAGTGACCGAGTGAAGCAGATCCCCTGCCCAAGGCAGCCTGGAAGACCTCTGAAAATTGTGTATTGTGTCATGCTAGAGGCAAAAAACATTCCATTTTGGGCTGCACTGGAACAGATAGGACCTGAGCAGACCTTGGGGGGACTGAATCTCTCGCATCTGTGGAAGTTTCCAGACTTCAGGACCCCAGAACAAGGAGGACAAATTAGAAGATCAGTGAATAAAGCCTGTGAGACCAGTGTGGGACAGTGCAGTGGTCCAGTCCCAACTCGAGGGCAGCAAAGGGGGAAGGGAGAGGAGGAACCTGTAGCAGCCACAGTAGGAGGAGGGGAAGAGATGGCAACTCTTCCTGGAACTCCAGGCCCACAGATTGTCAGGATTTGAGCAGCTGACAGTACACCCCCCGACCCCCCCACCCCCATTGGAAGCTGAGATCTACTTTGGCAAAGTGCTGAAAAGTCAAGTAAGTGGGTGAGGAAATAAACAAAAACTGAAAAAAGAATCAGAGTATAGAATCTAACTTTAGTGACTAGGAAGACCAAAAGATGAGAACAGAAGACAACAAAGTCAAAGCTCTTCCATCCAAAGCCTCCAAGAAAGATGTAAATTGGTCTCATGCCATGGAAGAGCTCGGAAAGGATTTTGAAAATCAAGTAAGAAAAGTAGAGCAAATATTGGGGAGAGAAATGAGAAGGATGCAAGCGAATCATAAAAAAATGAATCAACTCCTTGCTAAAGGAGATGCCAAAAAATGCTGAGGAAAATAACACTGTAAAAAATAGACTAACTCAAATTACAAAAGAGGTCCAAAAAAAAAGCCAATGACGAGAAGAATGCCATAGAAAGCAGAATTGGCCAGATGGAAAAGGAAGTTCAAAAACTCATTGAAGAAAATAATTCCTTAAAGATTAGAATAGGGCAGAAGGAAACTAATGACTTTATAAAAAATTAAGAAATTTTAAAGCAAAACCAAAGGAATGAAAAAGTAGCATTGTAAAATATTTCATTGGATAAACAACTGATCTGGAAAAGAGATCCAAGAGAGAAAACTTGAAAATTATGGGGGTACCTGAAAACCATGATCCAAAAAGAGCCTATATATCATCTTCCTGATATTCTAGAACAAGAGGGTAAAATAAATTTTGAAGGAATTTACTGATGACTTTCTGAAAGAGATGCCAAAATGAAAACTCCTAGGAATATTGCAGTCAAATTCTAGAGTTCCCAGGTCAAGGAGGAAATATTGCAAGCAGTCAGAAAGAAATAATTCAAGTATTGTGGAAACACAATCAGGAAAATACAAGATCTAGCATCTTTTGCATTAAGGAATTAGCAGGCTTGGAATATAATATTCCAGAAATCAAAGGAATTTGGAATAAAACCAAGGATCACTAGCAAAACTGAGTATAATATTTCAGGGGGAAATTCTCATTCCATAAATAGAGGACTTTCAAATAATCTTGATGAAAAGACAAGGGGAAAGCAAAATTTGATTTTCAAACACAGGAATCACGAGAAGCATGAAAAGGTAAACAGGAAAGGGAAACATAAAGGACTTACTAAAGTTGAATTGTTTACATTACCACATGGAAAACCAATATTTGTTACTCTTGATACTATTCCAAGTACTAGGGTAGTTGAAGGGATTATATCCTTATAGATAGAGTGCACAGGGTGAGTTGAATAGGAACGGATGATACCTAAAAAATAAAATTAAAGAGTGACAAAGGAATATATTGGAAGTAGAAAGGGATAATAGAATGGGGCAAATTATCTCTCAAAGAAAAGAGGCAAAAATGCTTTTTTAATGGAAGGGAAGAGAAGGGATGTGAGAGGGAAAAAGAAAACCTTACTCTCATCACATTTGTCTTAAGGAGGGAATAACATGCACAATTAATATGCCATGAAAATCTACCTTACATTACAGGAAAGCAGGGCAGAAGGGGTAAGTGGGGTGGGAGTTGTGGGTAATGATAGATGGGAAAGCAAATGGGAGCAGTACATGATTAGAAGTGAATACTTTTGAGGAGAGATAGGGTCAAAAGAGAGAATAGAATAAATGCAGACAGGGATACAATGGAGAGAATTATAATTAGTCTTTCACAACATGAATTTTATGGAAGGTTTTGCATAACTACACATGCATAACCTATATCCAGTTACTTGCCTCCTCAGTGGGGATGAATGGGGAGGGAGGAAGAGAGAGAAGTTGGAACTCAAAGTTTTAAAAATGAATGTTAAAAATTGTTTTTACCTGCAACTTTTAAATAAGATATATAGGCAAGGGGTATAGAAATCTATCTTGCCCTCCAAAAAAATTGAGGGAATATGGATAAGAGTAGGGAGGATTGTGATAGAATGGAGGGCAAATTTGGTGCAAGGGGTAATCAAGATGCATGCTGTCTTGGGATGGGCAGAGGATGACGATAAGGAGAAAATTTGGAACTCAAATCTTATGGAAATGAATGCTGAATACTAAATACAAATAAATTAGGAAAAAATAATTGAATTGTTTTGTTTTCAGTGTTCTACAAACACTTCCATATATCTTAGATTTTTTCCCCTCTCTCCCACTTAGTTTTCTTTCCCACCTCCCTCTCTCCCTCTGATGGCCTACAATCTTACAAAGGTTCTACATGTACATTCCTTTTAAATACTTGTCTCATAGAAGAATCAAAATGAATGGAGAAAGTATTAAACAAACAAAACATAATACAAAAGAATATTGTCTGTTTCTATATGCAAACCAGTTCCATAATTCTTTCTCTGCATGTGGAAAGCATTTTGCCTCGAGTCAATGGGGGAACAGAGCCAAGATGGAGGAGCAGAAAGACATACATATACAAGCTCTTCCCACACAGCCCATAAAATGCTTGTAAAGAAAGACTCTCAAAAAATTCTAGACTAGCAGAAGTGGAGAACAACAGGGTAGAGATTTCCAGCCCAGGATGACCTGAAATGGCATCAGGAAACGTCTGTTGCACTGGATGCTGAGAGAGCCCAGTCTGGCCTTGGCCACATGGCTTTGCTCTGGGAGGAGGACACGAGCAGGCCTGAGGGGGGAGGGAATCCCCAGACCCACTAGCAGTGGTTTGCAGGTACCTCAACCCACAGGCACCAAAGATGAGTGACAGGGTTTTTCAGCTGGCCAGGAAGGGAGAAGGGCTTTCTCATAGGTCTGGCCTCAGGCCACAGCCTAGGAAGCCACATCAGGTAGGTGGCAGTAGTTCCCACAGCAGCCCCTACAGTAGCCTGTTGATGGATCCACTGTTGGATCCTAAAACCCCTGGCATCACTGAGCAGCTGATTCTTACCTCAGCCCTTTGTAGAGACCCTACAGCAAAAGATCTTTATCTCACAGTGAATGATGGCCCTGCCTGTGCAGTATATCCAAATCTCAGCCCCCAGTGCTGGCCTGGAAGAACTGGAGGCAAGAGGGTTGCGAAGAGGAAACTCTACTGGGATTCTGGGAACAAAAATCTCTCTATCCTCCCGGACCAGTGTACACGCTTGTTGGTGCCACCTTGGAGGAACTGAGATCTTATAGATCCTCAGAGTATACCCTACTCTTGACACAGGACCCAAAAGTCCAATAACTGGCTGGGAAAATGTCCAAAAAAGGGGAAAAAATAAAACTATAGAAGGTTATTTGCTTGGTGAACAGATATCTTTTCCCATCCTTACAAAGGAGAAAGAACAATGCTTACCATTAGGGAAAGACATAAAAGTCAAAGTTTCTGTATCCCAAATATCCAAAATAAATATTCAATAGTCTCAGGCCAAGGAAGACCTAAACAAGGATTTTGAAAACCAAGTAAGAGACGTAGAGGAAAAGTTGGCAAAAGAAATGAGAGAGATGCAAAAAAATCATGAAAAATGGGTCAACAGCAAGTTAAAGGAGACCCAAAAAAAATGCTGAAGAAAATAACACCTTGAAAAATAGGTTCACTCAATTGGCAAGAGAGGTTCAAAAAGCCAATGAGAAGAAGAAGGCTTTAAAAAGTAGAATTAACCAAATGGAAAAGGAGGTTCAAAAGTTCACTGAAGAAAATAGATCGTTAAAAATTAGAGTGGAACAGATGGAGTCTAATGACTTTACGAGAAACCAAGAAATCACAAAACAAAACCAAAAGAATGAAAAAATGGAAGAAAATATGAAATATCTCGTTGGAAAAACAACTGTCCTGGAGAATAGATCCAGGGGAGATAATTTTAAAATTATGGGACTAACTGAAAGTCATGACCAAGAAAAGGGCCTGGACATCATCTTTCATGAAATTATCAAGGAAAATTGCCCTGATATTCTAGAACCAGGGGACAAAATAACTATTGAAAGAATTCACCAATAACCTCCTTACAGAGATCCAAAAGAGAAACTCCTAGAAATTTTATAGCCAAATTCCAGAGTTTCCAGGTCAAGGAGAAAATATTGCAGGCAGATAAAAAGAAACAATTTGAGTACTGTGGAAATATAGTCAGGATAACACAAGATCTATCAGCTTCAATATTAAAGGATCAAAGGGCATGGAACATGATGTTCCAGAACTCAAGGGAACTAGGGCTACAACCAAGAATCATCTACCCAGCAAAACTGAGTCGGGGAAAATTATCTTTCAATGAAACATAGGACTTTGAAGCATTCTTGATGATGATCAGAGTTGAAAAGAAATATGACTTTCAAACACAGAATCAAGAGAAGCATGAAAAGATAAACAGGCAAGAGAAATCATAAGGGACTTACTAAATTTGAACTGTTCACATTCCTACATGGAAAGACAATATTTGTAACTCTTGAAACATTTTTCGGTGTCTGGGTAGTTGATGGAATTAAACATACACACACACACACACACACACACACACATCACAAGATGAGTTCAATGTGATGGGATCATATCTAAAAAAATGAAATTAAAGGGTGAGAGAGGAATATATTGGGCGAAGAAAGGGAGAAATGGAATGAGGTAAATTATCTCTCTTAAAAGAGGCAAGTAAAAGAATTTTCTGTGGAGGGAAAAAGGGGGGAGGTGAGAGAGAAAACATGAAGCTTACTCTCATCACATTCAAATCAAGGAAGAAACAAAAAGCACGTTTATTTTGGAATAAAAACCTATTTTACAATGCAGGAAAGTAGAGAAGGGGATGAGCAGGGCATGGTGGGGTGATGGAAAGAGGGAAGTGGGAGGAGGGAGCAGTTAAAAGTCAACACTCTTGGAGAAGGGCAACATCAAGAGAGAATAGAAGAAATGGGAGGAAGGGTAGGATAGAGGGAAATATAGTTGGTCTTGTACATGATGATTATTACTAAAATCATTTGCAAAACTACAAATATATGGCCTATATTGAATTGCCTGCCTTCCCAATGGGGATGGGTGGGGAAAGAAGAAGGAAAAGAAGTTGGAACTCAAAGTTTTAGGAACAAATGTTGAGTATAGTCCTTGCATACAACTGGGAAGTAAGAAATACAGGTAATGGGGTATAGACACTTATCTTGTCCTACAGGACAAAATAGAATATGTGGATGAGGGAAGGGAGAGATGTTAGAATGGAAGGCTGGTTGATTATAGAGTTAATTAGAATGCTCGTGGTTTGGGGGTGGGGGGAGGGTAGAGATGGGGAGATAATTTGTAACTCAAAATTTTGTGGAAATGAATGTGGAAAACTTAAATAAATAAACAGAGTCCATTGGAAAATTTTTAAATCCATGCATTTCAATGAAATACTAAGTCTACCAGAAAACTACCTTGCACATTGTGGTTTTTGCTGTGTACAAAGTTCTCCTGGTTAAACCTCCTTTCACTCAGCATCTCTTCGTATAAGTTTTTCTCAGCTTCTCTGAAGTCTTCCTGTTCAATGTTTCTCATAGTATTCCATTACATTCATATACCACAACTTGTTCAGTCATTCCCCAATTGATTGACATCCCCTTGATTTCCAGGTTTGGCCACCACCAAGAGAGCTGCTATAAATATTTTTATACACAAGGTGCCCTTTTTATAATCTCTTTCAGACACAGTCTCAGAAGCAATATTGCTGGGTCGAAGAGTATGTACATTTTTGTAGCCTTTTGGGCATAGTTCCAAATTGCTCCCCAGAATGGTTAGATCAGCTCAGAGCTCCACTTTTTTTTAATGTGTTCATATCCTTTGAATATTTATCAATTAGTGAATGATTTGTATTTTTATAAATTTGCCTCATTTTTCAACATGGTGGACAATAAGACTTTATCAGAGAAATTTCCTGTACAATCTTCCCCACTTTCTTTCTAGTCCTGGCTCTATTGATTTTATTTATGTAAAAATAAAAATTATCCATTAATGCCCATAATGACGTCTATCTCTTTTTTGGTCCTAAATTATTCTGTTATCCATAGATGTATCAGGTAAAATTTCTTATGCTTATTTAATTTGCTGAAGGTATCATCCTTTATGTCTAAATCATGTAACCATTTTACTCTGATCTTGGCATGTGGTGTAAGATATCGGTCTATACATAGATTTTTACCAAAAAGCTTTCTAGTTTTCCCAGCAATGTTTTGTATATAGTGAGTTTTTGTCCTAAAAACTTGTATCTTTGGATTTATCAGATAATAGATTGTAATAGTCATTTACTACTATGTATTGTGTACCTATTACATTCCACTGATCAGTAACTATATTTCTCAGTACCGGATTGTTTTGATGATTACTTCTTTGTAATATAGTTGAAGATTTGACACTGCTAGGACACGTTTCTTCCATTCTTTCATTAATTCCCTGGTTACTCTTAATTTCCTTTTCTTTCACATTAATTATGTTTTCCTACATCTGTAACATATTTTTGGTAATTTGATTGGTTAGACACTGAATAAATAAATTAGGAAGAATTGTCATTTATGTTATATTGGTTCAGACTACTCATGAGAGATTAATATTTTTCTAGTTGTTTATATCTGATCTTCTTTGTAAGAAAAGTTTTTTAAGGTTCATGGTAGTTTGTTGGCACAGTGGATATAGCAACTGTTCGGGAGTCAAATGACATGAGTTCAAATCTGGACTCAGACGCTTAGTACCTATGAAGCCTAGGCAAGTCACTTAACCCTCTTTGTCTCTGTTTCATCATTTGTTAAAATGAACTGGAGAAGGTAATGGTGAACTACTCCAATATCTTTGCCAAGAAATCACCAAAAAAGGTACATATAAAGTTGGACCAGGGATGGGGAACCTTAGATCTTGAGGTCACATGTGGCCTTCCAGGTCCTCAGGGGCAACTTTTGACTAAATTCAACTTTTACAGAACAAGTCATTTTATTAAGTGGATTTTTTCTGTAAAGTTTAGATTAGTCAAAGGACACCCTGCACACCTAGCATAGAGTAAATGTAATTACTAAATAGCAACTAATTCTCTTTTACCCAGGAACCCTAAGGGTCTTCCCCTCCCAGCTTAATTTTTTTCTATTACAGGGGCCATCCCTTGAGTAATTACTTATAGAAGTCTATTCATTGAATGAGTGTGTCTCACTCAAAGTGAGAATGTGATGACATTAGTCTAAAAGGTCCAGGGTATCACATTGCATCCTGAGCCATCTCCAGTCATTCTTATGAATATCAGGGCACTGACCCCAGATGATTTTGGAGAAGAAAGTGAGTGACCTTTTTCTGTGACTGTGCACAGCCTTCCCTTACTCAAATTAAAGTCAGCTGCAAGTTATGTCATCATCTTGATGTCATGTTCTTCTTTGAGAAAGAAAGACAAACACAACAACAACACAACAATGGTGTCACTAGCTTCTACTTGTCCAATTGTAATGTAATTGTTTTCCTCAATTAGTTTTTGTACTTTTTTTTCATTTGGACAATTGTATTCTTTAAGAAGTTGTTTTCTTAAATTGGTTATGTTACAAAGTGAGGTAAAAGCAATTAATATTAAAACAACAGACTGAATTAATTACTGAGAATAAATTAAATGACCTCTTTAGTTTGGAGAAAAGAATTTCAGTCTAACTTTCCAAGGGGAAGGTAACCTCTGATAAAATTTGGCATTGATGAAAAAGTCAAGGTTTGCATGGTAAATTAGATTTTATGATTACCATGTAATCAGGAACTAGAACATGTATAGAAAGACATGTAAGTTATTTAAGACTTGCCTAAAAGATGTTCCTTAGCCAAAGTGAAATGATAATCATATTTTAAACCTGGTTGTAGGAACTTGCCATTTTTAGATGATATGGGACTACTAAGTTAGCAACATAAATATTACCTGTGTCTCAGTTGTTTAAAATAAAAAATTCTTCTGTGGTCCATATTGTAAATGCTTTAAAAAGATGTATCACCTGACCAAAAGTTTGAATTGCTTTATCTGTTATAAACTGTGTTAAAAATAAATTTTAAAAAATGCATTTCTCTAAAAAAAAAATTGTTTTCTTGAGGAGCCAAATGGCAGAGCAGAAAGAAGCACATATGCTTAGCTCTTACCCCAAAGCCCATAAAATACCTGTAAAGAAAAACTCTCAACAAATTCTAGAGCAGTAGAAGCCTCAGAACAACGGGGTGGAGTACATTTCTGTCCCAAAGAGAACTGAAAGACCAACAGGAAAGGTCTATCACAAACCAGACTGGCAGCCTTGGCCATGGAGCACCAAAAGTAGCAGATCCAAGCAGTCTTCAGGGACAGAATCAATCCACAGGCGCCAAAGGTAATTGGGAGGGTGTTTTCAACTGGTCGAGAGGGGAGTAGGGTGTTCCCATAACTCAGTCCTTGTCAGATGGCAGCAGTAGGGGCAGCAGCAGGGGCTCCCAAAGCAGGTAGTAGCCCCCATCCAAAGTTGAGGATCTCATCAGAAAGTTCCTGAGGGAATTGACCACTGTGTGGGGGTCCTGCCCCAACCTGAGCAACTGATTTTAACCTCATGCTGAATAGCAGCCATGCCCCTGCCTAAAGCCCCTGAGGCTTGGGAGGAGCTCATTTGAATCTCAGCGCCCAAGTGCTGGCTTGACAGAATTGGAGGTGAGGTGGTTGTGGAGAGGAAACTCAGAAGTCAAGTAACTGGTTGAGAAAATTTCCAAAAAAGGGAAGAAAAAGAAGGTTACTTTCTTGGAAAAGAAGTGTTTCACCCCATCCTATCACATGAGGAAGAACAAGGCATACTGTCAGAGGAAATCAAGGCCTCTCCCTCCAAAGGGAACTTAAACTGAACTCAGGCAAAAGAAGACCTCACAAAACAAGTTATCAGCTTCCTAAAGGAGAACCAAAACAATGCTGAGGAAAATAACAGCTTTAAAAAGAGGCTGACTCAACTGGAAAAAGAAGTCCAAAAAGCCAACAAGAAGGTTTTACAAAGCAGAATTACCCAAATGAAGGAGAGGGTTCAAAAGCTCCTTGAATAAAATAATTCGCTGGAAGAGAGAATTGAGTTTAGGGAAGAGAATGACTTTGAGGAAAACCAAGTTTAGTAAACAAAACCAAAAATTTAAAAACAGAATGTAAACATGAAAAAACTCATTGGAAAACAACTGACCTGGAAGATAGATCCAGGAGAAATACTTTAAAAATTATAGGACTACCTGAAAGCAATGATCAAAAAAAGATTTTAGACATTATCTTCCATGAAATTATCAAGGAAAACTTCCCTGATGTTCTAGAATCAGAGGGCAAAATAAATGTTGAAAGAATTCACCAATCACCTCCTGAAAAAGACACAAACAGAGAAACTCCTAGAAATATTGTGGTCAAATTTCAGCGTTCCCAGATCAAGGAGAAAATACTACAAGCAGCTAGAAAGAAACAATTTGAGTACTACAGAAATATAATCAGGATAACACAGGATTTGGCAGCTTCAGTGTTAAGGAATCTAAGGGCTTGGAATGAGATATTTCAGAAGTCAAAGGAACTGAGATTGAAACTAAGAATCACCTACCCAGCAAATCTGAGTATAATACTTCAAGGGAAAAAATTGTCATTCAATGATATATACGACTTTCAATGATTCTTGTTGAGGAAAAGACCATATCTGCATAGAAAACTTTGACTTCCCAAAACAAGAATCAAAATAAGCATGTAAAGGTAAACAGGAAAAAAAATCATTAAAGACTCTCTAAAGCTGAACTATTTACATTACTGCATGGAAATAAAATATTTTTTAACTTGAATATTTTCTCAGTATTTGGGTAGATGGAGAGATTTTACATACACACACATACATACACATACACATAGATATATAGAAAGTACAAGGTATGTTATATCAGAAGAGATGATACACACACATACACACATACACACACACACACACACACATATATATAAAATAAAGTAAAAAATTAAGAGGTGAAAGAGGAAAATTTCGGGAAGGGAAAGGGGAAATGGAACAGGGCAGGCTATAACTTATAAAAGAGATAAGAAAAATATTATTCAACAGAGGAGATAAGGGAGAAGGGGAGTGGGGAATAAAGTTACTCTCTCCACATGTGACTGAAGGAGGGAATAATGTTCTCACTAAATTTGATATGAAAATGTATATCACACCAAGTGACAAGTGAGGTGAGGGGATTGTTAGAAGGGAGGGCAAATGGGAGAAGGTAGTCACTGGAGATAAACACTTTCAAGAAGGGACAAGGTCAAATGTAGGGGGAAATACAAGGGGGAATAGAATAGGACAGAGGGCAATATAATTAATACTACACGATATGATTATTATGGAAGTCTTTTGCAAAACAACACATATTTACTCTATTGAATTGCTTCCCTTCTCAGTGGGGCTGGGTAAGGAGGAAGGAGGGAGAAAAGTTGGAATTCAAAGTATTAGAAACGAATGTTGAGAATTTTTGTGGCATATAATCAGGAAATAAGAACTACAGAGAATGGGATATAGAAATTTATGTTTCTGTACAAGAAAAGAGAGAAGGTGGGGATAAGGGAAGGGTGTGACATTGAGGGAAGGAGGAATCAGAATGTAAGGTATTAGTAAGTGGGGTGGAGGGGAGTGATGGGGAGAAAAATTGGACATGTTGCAAAATAAGTTAAAAGGAATTAATATCCAAACAAGTGACTGAACTAATTACTGAAAATAAATCAATGACATCTTTAGTTTGGAAAAAGAATTTCAGTCTAAATTTCCTAGCAGAATGTAGCCTTGGGTAAAATTTGGCATTGATGGAAAAGTTAAGGTTTTAATGGTAAATTTGATTTTATGATTGCTATTTAATCAGGAACTAGAACATTTATAGAAAGGCATGTAAGCCACTTAAAACTTGCCTCAAAAGATATTCCTTAGCCAAAGTGAAAATTATAATCATATTTGAAACCTAGTTATTGGAATTTGCCATTTTTTAGATGCTATGGGACTACTAAGTGACTGTTCTTCTGAGTCTAACTCCAGGTATGGGTAGCAAGAAAGGCGATCTGAGCCGCCAACCCATGATGTCAGTAATCTGGTGAGATACTGGTATGAACTCCAAAAGATAATCTCATGGGAAAGGTGGGAGAGCATCTGTTCAGGCTGGGATGAAGTAGGATTCTCCTGACTCAATTTCCCCATTGAGACTGGTGGAGTGGCACTGAGGGTGGTAGACAAGCCGAACCGAGTTAGAACTGCCAAGAGCCAGATATTAGCGCAGCAGCTCCTGAGACTTTCAACCCAAAGATTAAACTTCGGTAAGCCACCTACATGAACTTCTGGGAGCAAGGATGGCAGAGTGATCGGTAAATGCTCTCTCCTCCCACCTTGATGACCATGAAAGAACCATAAAATATTTCTTCAGAAAAATCCTAGATCAATGAGAAGAGCGAAGGGGCCAGTAACAGTCTCATAACACCTGAGACTAAGAAAATAGCTAAGGGGAAGGAGCCGAGATGGTAGAGTAGAAAGATTCACATATGCTAGCTATGAAGCCACAGCCCATGAATTTCCTGTAAAAAGAACTCCCAACAAATTCCGAAGTAGTGGAAGCCACACAGCAACAGAGTGAAGGAGATTTCCATTCCAGAGAGCCCGGAAAAAACCCCAAGGGTCCAATGTGCACCAGATGGGAGTGGAGCCCAGCCCATCACTGGCTGTGCAGCACCAAGAGGAACAGATTCGAGCAGGCTTTGGGAAACAGAATCTCCAGTGGTCGCGAAGGTCCCTCCACCCACAGGCACACAGGTCAGTGAGAAAGATTTCTGGGCTGGCTGAGAGGGGAGCGGGGTGACTCCATAACACAGGCCCCCTCCAGAGGCAGCAGCAGAAGCAGCGGGTGGCCAGAGGCTCCCAGAGGAGGAAGGAGCTCGGCAGGAACTCCATTACTGAAGGTCTCCACATAAACCCCGTGAGGGAAATGAGCTTGGGAGATGGCCTTGCCCTCACCTGAACACCGGAACTTAATCCCACTGAATAGCAGCCCCGCATGTTGCTAAAAGCCCTGAGGCTGAGGAGCAGCATTTGAATCTCAGACCCTAAGCACTAGATGGGCAGAGCTAGGCGTGGGTGGACAGGAATCTCAGAAGTCAAGTAACTGGCTGGGAAAATGCCCAGTAAAGGGAAAAAAAATAAGACCATAGAAGGTTACTTTCTTGGTGACCAGATGTTTCTGCCTGTCCTTTCTGATGAGGAAGAACAATGCTTACCATCAGGAAAAGACATAGAAGTCAAGGCTTCTGTATCCCAAACATCTGAAATAGATATCCATTGGGCTCAGGTCATGGAGGAGCTCAAAAAGGATTTTGAAAATCAAGTTAGACAGGTGGAGGAAAAACTGGGAAGAGAAATGAGAGAGATGCAAGAAAAACATGAAAAAATGGGTCAATACCTTGCTAAAGGAGACCCCAAAAAATGCTGAAGAAAATAATACCTTGAAAAATAGGCTAACTCAATTGGCAAAAGAGGTTCAAAAAGCCAATGAGGAGAAGAATGCTTTCAAAAGCAGAATTAGCCAAGTGGAAAGAGAGGTTCAAAAGCTCACTGAAGAAAATAGTACTCCTAAAATTAGAATGGAACAGATGGAGGATAATGACTTTCTAGAAACCAAGAAATCACAAAACAAAACCAAAAGAATGAAAAAATGGAACATAATGTGAAATATCTCATCCAGGGGAATCAGTAAGACAATAGGGCAGCTGGGATTACCAGCCCCTGAGCTTGCATTTGCCTCAGTTCAACTGAAGACATCCCCTTTGACCAGATCACTCCTCCCCCACACTTAACATGCTAACCCCAGGGTTAATCAGGGAAACATAAAACAAAAGCCTGCTTTCCTCTTTTTCACACATCAGCTCAGCAAAAATTTCTATAGCATCTGACTGAAAGAACCAAAAGCCACAACACTCAAACAACATCATGAACAAGAAAAAACAGAGGGGTGAAAGAACTATAGAATCTTTCTATGGGGATAAGGAGCAAGACACAAACACCAAAGAGGTCAGAGCTGACATTGTGCTTCCATATGAAACTTCAGAAAGGACTATGAACTGATCGCAAGCACAAGCAGCTCTCCTGGAACAGCTGAAGAAGGAAATAGAAGATAAACTGACCAATGATTTTAAAATTTTGATAATGGAATTCACTGATGAGAACATCTCTTTGAAAAGGAAAATTGAACAAATGGAAAAGGAAGCTCAAAAATTAACTAGAGAAAATAACTCCCTAAAAGTAATAGTTGGACAAACGGAAAAGGAAACCCATAACCTAAATGGAAAAATTAGTCAAATGCAAAAGGAAGTACAAGTGGAGAAAATATATCCTTAAAAGGAAAAGGTGGACAGGTGGAAAAGGAGATGCAAAAGTCAACTGAAGAAAACAGTTTGATAAAGATTAGAATTGGGCAAGTAGAAACTAATGACTCAATGAGACAGCAAGATTCAGTGAAACAAAATCTAAAGAATGAAAACATAGAAGAAAATGTAAAATATCTAATTGGAAAAAGAACTGACCTGGAAAATAGATCCAGGAGAGAAAATTTAAGAATTATTTGCTTGCCAGAAAACCATGTTGGAGAAAAGAGTTTGGAAAATATCTTCCAGGAAATCATCAAGGAAAACTGCCCAGAAGTGCTAGATTCAGAGATCAAAATAGTCATTGAAAGAATCCACCATTCTCCTCCCGAAAGGGATCCCAAACTCAGAAACAAAAGAAACATTTTTGCCAAATTCCAGAACTATCAAGTGAAGGAAAATATACTACAGGCACCCAAAAAGAAACAATTCAAATATCAAGCAGATACAGTCAGGGTCACACAGGACTTTGCAGCTTCTACATTAAAAGACTGAAGGAATTGGAATCCAATATTTCGTAAAGCAAAGGAATTCCAACTACAACCAAGGATCAACTACCTGGCAAACTTCAGCTTAACATTTCGGGCAAGGAGATGGTCATTCAACCAGAGCTTCCTGACCAGAACGCCAGAACTCAGTAGACAATTTGATCTTCAAATACAGATATCAAGAGAATCATAAAAAGGCAAACAGTGAGGGGACAAAATAAACCAAGAAAAACAATTTGTTACTCAATTGGGGCAAACTGTTTACCTCCTTATAAGGGAAGATGATACCTGTTAATCTTGAGAACTGTGAAGTTATTATGAAATATAAAAGGGATATTCCTAGAGGGAACAGATATAAAGTAAATGATGTCATGCTAAAATATGATTTAAGTAGGAGAAGGGATTGTAACACGAGGTGTGGAAAGAAGGAAGCAGAAAATGGTAAATTACATCACAGGAAAAAGTACCAAATTATAGTAGAGAGAAAGAGGGGGGAGATGAGCATTGTTTGAGAGGTACTCTAATCTGATTTATTTCAAGGAGGGAAAAATAAACTGAAGTAGATAATCCTAACTAGCTCCATAGGCAGTAATAGGGGAAGGAGGAAGAAAGGGGAGGGAGGCTAAAAGGGAGGGAAAAAGCAATAAGAGTAAAGGGGAGTAAAAGAGAGGGGGGCGAAAAGAAGGAGAGGAATGCTGCAGGAGGAGAGGGTGAAAAGTGAATATTATTGGGGAGGGCAAGGGAGATGGGAGAGCTAAAAGCAAAAATGGTGGAAAGGAGGATGGTGGGAAATAAACAGACTGTAATCATGACTGTGAATGTGAATGGAATGAATTCCCCCATAAAAGGGAGATGGATAGCAGAATGGTTAAAACCCATAATCCAACAATATACTGGTTACAAGAAAAACATTTGAAACAGGGGGATACACATAGGATAAAGGTAAAAGGGTGGAACAGAATATATTGTGCTTCAGCTGCTGTAAGAAAGGCAGGAGTAGCTATCATAATCTCAGGCAAAGCAAAATCAGAAATATATCTAATCAAAAGAAATAAGGATGGAAACTATATCCTGCTAAAAGACACCATAGACAATGAAGCAATATCATTACTAAACAAGTATGCTTCAAGTGGTATAGAATCCAAATTCTGAGAGAACAGGTTGGGGGACTTGAAAGAAGAAATTGACAGGAAAACTATGAAAAACTCAATTACCCTTCTCTCAACTCGATAAATATAACCTCAAAATAAACAAAAAAGAGGTTAAGGAGGTAAATAAAACTCTGGATAAGGTAGACATGATAAAACTTTAGAGAAAACTGAATGAGAATGGAAAGGAATATACCTTTTTCTCAGCAGTACATGGAACATTTACAGAAATTGACCATGTACCAGGACATAAAAATCGCACAATCCAATGCAGAAAGGCAGAGATAATCAATGCCTCCTTCTCAGATCATAATGCAATAAAAATTATATGTAATAAAAGACCATGGAAAGATAAACCAAAAATCAATTGGAAACTAAATAATCTAATCCTAAAGAAGGAGTGGGTTAAAGAAGAAATCATAGAAACAATCAACAACTTCATTCAAGAGAATGACAATAATGTGACAACCTACCAAATCTTATGGGATACTGCAAAAGCAGTTCTTAGGGGAAGTTTTATGTCTTTGAATGCCTATATAAATAAAACAGAGAAAGAGGAGATCAAAGACTTGGGCATGGAGATGAAAACTCTAGAAAAAGAACAATTGAAAATCCCCAAGTAAATACCAAAATAGAAATACTGAAAACTAAAGGAGAGATTAATAAAATTGAAATTAAGAAAACTATTGATTTAATAAATAAAACAAATAGTTGGTTTTATGAAAAAACTAATAAAATTGATAAACCTTTGGTCAATTTGATTAAAAAAAAGAAAGAAGAAAATCAAATTACTAATATTAAAAATGAAATGAGGAAGAAATTAAAACAACAATTAGAAATTGCTTTGCCCGAATTTATGCCCACAAATTCGATAATCTGAACAAGATGGAAGAGTATATTAAAAAATACAAATTGCCCAGATTAACAGAAGAGGAAGGTGAATACTTAAATTACCCCATCTCAGAAAAAGGAAATTGAACAAACCATCACTGAACTACCTAGCAAAAACCTCCAGGGCGAGATGGATTCACAAGTGAATTCTATGAAACATATAAAGAAGAGTTAATTCCAATATTATAGATTATTTTGGAAATTGGGGAAGAATTAGTCGTCCCAAATTCTTTCTATGATACAAATACAGTTTTGATACCCAAACCAGGAAGAGACAAAACAGAGAAAGAAAATTATACACCAATTTCTCTAATGAATATAGATGCAAAAATTTTAAATAAGATTTTAGCAAAATGAATACAACATCTTATCACAAGAAAAATATATTATGATCAGGTAGGATTCATACCAGAAATGCAGGGCTGGTTCAATATTAGGAAAACTATCAGCATTACTAATCATATCAACAATAAAACTAACAAAAAACACATGATTATGTCAACAGATGCAGAAAAAGCTTTTGACAAAATACAACACCCATTCCTATTAAAAACACTGGAGAACATAGGAATAAAGGGAACTTTCTATAAAATAATAAGCAGTGTCTACCTAAAGCCTTCAGCAAGCATTATATCCAATGTGGATAAGCCAGATGCATTTCCCAGAAGATCAAGGGTGAAACAAGGATGTCTATTATCACCACTATTATTCTATATGGTACTATAAATGTTAGCTGTAGCAATTAGACAAGATAAAGAAATTGAAGGAATAAAAATAGTCAAAGAAGAAACTAAGTTATCACTCTTTGCAGATGCTGAGATGACATACTTAGAGAGTCCCAGAGATTCCCGTAAAAAATTTCTTGAAATAATAAACAACTTTGGCAAAGTTACAGGTTACAAAATCAACCCTCACAAATCTTCTGCATTCCTATATAACAGCAACAACGTCCAACAGCAACAGATAGAAAGAGAAATCCCATTGAAAGTTAGTAGAAACCATAAAATATTTGGGAGTTTATCTGCCAATATAAACCCAGGGATTATATGAACACAATTACAAGACATTTTTTGCACAAATGAAGTCAGATTTGAGTCAGTGGAAAAACATCAGTTGTTCATGGGTAGGCCGAGCTGATATAATAAAAATGACAATTCTACCTAAATTTATTTACTTATTTAGCACCATACCAATTAAACTATCATATAATTAATTCTAGAGCTGGATGAAATAATATCAGAATTAATTTGGAAGAACAAAAGGTCCAGAATATCAAATGAACTAATGAAAGAAAATGTTACCAGACCTCAAATTGCACTTTAAAGCAGCAATTATCAAAACCCCTTGGTATCGGCTAAGGAACAGAGGGGTAGACAAGAGGAGTAGACTTGGCACTCAAGACACAGTAGGCAAGGAACTTCCTGTTTGATAAACCCAAGGACCCCAGATTCTAGGATAAGAGGTAACTGTTCAACAAAAATTGCTGGGAAAATTGAATAACAGTGTGGTTATAACTAGGCATAGACCCATGCCTGACACCGTACACAAGAATAAAGTCCAAATGGGTACATGATTTAGGTATAAAGATTGATACCATGAACAAATTGGAGGAGCAAGGAATAGTGTATTTATCAAATTTATGGAGAAGAGAAGAATTTTTTACTAAAAAAGAGATATAAAGACTTATGAAATGTAAGATGGATACTTTTGATTACATTAAACTGAAAATTTTTGTGCAACCAAAATTTAGAGGGATGTAATAAATTGAGACAGAATTTTTACAGCTAAACTCGGGGTTAAAGACCTCATTTCTAGAATATATAAGATCTGACTCAAATGCAATTTATTCCCTAATTAATTAATGAATGGTCAAAGGATATGAACAGGCAATTTTCAGAGGAAGAAATTAAAGATATCTATACTCATATGAAAAAATCCTCTGAATCACTATTGGTTAGAGGGATGCAAATAAAAACAACTCTGAGGTACCACATCACACCCATAAGATTGGTAAACATGATAGAACAAAAAAATGATAAATGCTAGAGAGGATGTGGGAGAATTGGAACACTAATTCATTGTTGGTGGAGCCGTGAGCTCATCCAACCATTCTGGAGAACGGTTTGAAACTATATCCAAAGGGCTACAAAAATGTGCATACCTTTTGACCCAGCAATAACACTACTAGGACTGTGTTCCCAAGAGATCATAAAAATGGGAAAGGGTCTCATATGTTCAAAAATATTTATAGCAGCACTCTTTGTAGTTGCCAAAAACTGGAAGTCAAGGGGATGCCCATCAATTGGGGAATGGCTGAATAAATTATGGTATGCATGTAATGGAATATTATTGTGCCCTAAGAAATTATGAACAAGAAGACTTCAAGGAAGCCAGGAAGTACTTATATGATCTGATGCTGAGCAAAAGGAGAAGAACCAGTAGAACTTTGTGCACAGCCATGACCACAATGTGTGAGAGTTTTTTCCTGGTAGACTTGGAGCTTCTTAATAACGCAAGAACTTATTTAAAAAAAAACCTAATGTTTTCTAAGGCAAAATGCCTTCCACACTCAGAGAAAGAACTGTGGAATTCATTTGCAGAATGTAGTAGACCATGTTTGTGTTGTGGGTCTGATTCCTTCCATTTATTTTAGTTCGTCTACATAGCATAACTATAGTGAAAATATATTCAGTAGGAAAGTATATGTAGAACCTATACAGAATTGTATGCCATCTTAGGGAGGGAGGGAAGTAGTGAGGGGTAGGTGTGTGGTGGGGGTTAAAATATTAATTTTGTGGTGGTGATTGTAGAACATTAAAAAATAAATAAATGAAAATCAATTTTAAAAAAATTCATTCCAATAAGTGAACTCACATTTTGCTCTCTGTCTATGTATTATATCAAGGAATATTCCTTCTAACTGCCCTAATAATATTTTGAGAAATTACAAATATCATCTTTCAATATGAGAATGTAAATAGTTTTAAATTATTGAATCTCTTATGATTTTTCTTTCATAGTTAAATTTTATGCTTCTCTTGATTCCTGTATATGAAAGTCAATCTTTCTCCTCAGATTTTGTCTGTTCATCAGGAATGTTTGAAAACCTTCTATTTCATTAAACATGATTTTTCTCTTGAAGGATTATAATATTTTTTTCTGGGTATGCTACTCCAGGTTGTAATACAAGCTCTTTTAACTTCTGGAATACCATATTCTAAACCATCAAATGCTATAATGTAGGTCTTGCTAAATATTGTGTGATTTTGTCTGTACCTCCACAATATATGAATTGTTTCTTCCTGGCTACTTTCAATATTTTCCCTTTGCCCTGTGACTTCTAAAATGTGACTATTGGGGGTATGGAGCCAAGATGATAGAGTATATGCATGGGCCTGCTTGTTCTGTCCCAACCAAAGCCCTTCAAATACCTGAAAGAAACAATTACAAACAGGATAATGCAGGATTTAGCAGCTTCTACACTAAAGGATTTAAGGTCTTGGAATATGATATTCCAAAGGTCAAAAGAAGTAGGAATAAAATCAAGAATCACCTATTCAGCAAAACTGAGTATAGTACTTCAGGGGGAAAAATGAAATTTCAGTGAAAAAGAGGACTTCCAAGTATTCTTGAAAATGAAAGTTGAGGAGTGGAGCCAAGAAGGTGGAGTAGAAAGACTCATATATGCTAGCTCTGAACCCACAGCCCATGAATCTCCTGTAAAAGGAACTCCCAACAAATTCTGGAACAGTGGAGCTGCACAGCAACGTGGTGAAGGAGATTTCTGTTCCAGAGAGCCCTGAGAAACCGGCCCCAAAGGTCCGTTGCACAACAGATGGGAGCAGAGCCCAGCCCTGCCCTGGCCATGTGGTATGGAGAGGAGCGGGAAGATCTGCCCAGGCTTCAGGGAGAGAATCTCCAGAGGCCACGAAGGACCCTCCACCCAGAGATGCACAGGTCAGTGATAGAGACGTCCGGACAGGATGAGAAGGGAGTGGGTTGTCTCCATGACTCGGACCCCGTCGGAAGGCAGAGGAAGAGGCAGTGGGAGGCCAGTGGCTCCCTGAGCAGGCAGATATTCGGCAGGACCTCCATTACAGAAGGTCTCTTCATAAACCCCCTGAGGAAAGTGATCCTGGGAGGTGACCCTGTCCCCACCAGAACACCAGAACTTAAGCTCCCATTGAATAGCAGCCAGGCCTCCCGCCAAAAGCCCTAAGGCTGGGGAGCAGCAATTGAATCTCAGAACCCCAAGCACTAGCTGGGCAGATCTAGTCGGGGGATGGAGAGGAATCTCAGAAGTCAAGAAACTAGCTGGGAAAATGCCCAGAAAGGGGAAAAAAAATAAGACAGTTGAAGGTTACCTTCTTGGGGAACAGATGATCCCTCCATTCCTCTCTGAGGAGGAAGACCAATGCTTACCATCAGGTAAAGACATAAGAGTCAAGGCCTCTGAATCCCAAATATCTGAAATAGGTATCCAATGGGCTCAGGCCATGGAAGAGCTCAAAAGGGATTTTGAAAATCAAGTCAGACAGGTGGAGGAAAAACTGGGAAAAGAAATGAGAGAGATGCAAGAAAAGCATGAAAAATGGGTCAATACCTTGACAAAGGAGACCCAAAAAAATGCTGAAGGAAATAACACCTTGAAAAATACGCTAACTCAATTGGCAAAAGAGGTTCAAAAAAGCAATGAGGAGAAGAATGCTTTCAAAAGCAGAATTAGTCAAGTGGAAAAAGTGGTTCAAAAGTTCACTGAAGTAAATAGTTCTCTCAAAATTAGAATGGAAGAGATGGCGGCCAATGACTTTCTGAGAAATCAAGAAATCACAAAACAAAACCAAAACAATGAAAAAATGGAAGATAATGTGAAATATCACATTGGAATAACAACTGACCTGGAAAATAGATCCAGGAGAGACAATTTAAAAATTATGGGACTACCTGAAAGCCATGATCAAAAAAAAACCCTAGGTATCATCCTTCATGAAATTATCAAGGAAAACTGCCCTGATATTCTAGAACCAGAGGGCAAAATAAGTATTCAAGGAATCCACTGATCATCGCCTGAAAGAGATCCAAAAAGAGAAACTCCTAAGAACATTGTGGCCAAATTCCAAAGTTCCCACGTCAAGGAGAAAATATTGCAAGTAGCTAGAGAGAAACAATTCCAGTATTGCAGAAAGACAATCAGGATCACACAAGATCTAGCAGCTTCTACATTAAGGGATTGAACGGCGTGGAATAGGATATTCCAGAAGTCAAAGGAACTAGGTCTAAAACCAAGAATCACCTACCCAGCAAAACTGAGTATAATATTTCAGGGGAAAATATGGTGTTTCAATGAAATTGAGGACTTTCAAGCATTCTTGATGAAATGACCAGAGGTGAAAGAAAATTTGACTTTCAAACCCGAGAATGAGAAGAAGCATGAAAAAGTAAACAGCAAAGAGAAGTCATGATGGACTTAGTAAAGTTGAACTGTTTGCATTCCTACATGGAAATACAATATTTGTAAATCTTGAAACTTTTCTATATCTGGGTAGTTGGTGGGATTATACATACTCACATGCATGAATATGCACATGCACACACACACATACACACATGCACGCACACATAGAGACAGAGAGCACAGAGTGAATTGAATAGGATGGGATCATATCTTAAAAGAAATCAAGGTCAACTGTGAGAGAGAAATGTTGTGGGAGGAGAGAGGGTGAAATGGAATGGGGTTAATTATCTCTCATAGAAGAGGCAGGCAGGAGACTTGTTAGTGAAGAGAAAAAAGAGAGATGAGAAAAATACATGAAGTTTACTCTCATCATATTTGACTAAAGGAAGGAATAAAATGCACACTCATTTTGGTATGAAAACCTATCTTACAATACAGGAAAGTGGGGGAGAAGGAGATAAGCAGGGTGTGGGGGGATCATGGAAGGGAGGGTAATGGGAGGAGGGAGCAATTTGAAGTCAACACTCAGGGAGGGACAGGATCAAAAGAGAGAATAG
>CM053774.1:52839140-52875718 GCA_028658325.1 Potorous gilbertii | reverse complement strand
AGGGTAATGGGAGGAGGGAGCAATTTGAAGTCAACACTCAGGGAGGGACAGGATCAAAAGAGAGAATAGCAACAATGTGGGGCACGATAGGATGGAGGGAAATATAGTTAGTCTTACACAACACGACTATTATGGAAGTCATTTGCAGAACTACACAGATATGGCCTATATTGAATTGCCTGCCTTGCCAAAGGGAACGGGTGGGGAGTGAGGGATGGGGAGAAGTTGGAACTCAAAGTTTTAGAAACAACTGTCAAGTATTTTTCTTGCTACTAGGAAATAAGAAATACAGGTAATGGGGAATAGAAAGTTATCTGGCTCTACAGGACAAAAGAGAAGATGGGGACAAGAGAAGGGAGGGAAGATAGAAGAGAGGGCAGATTGGTGATAGTGGAAATTAGAATGCTCAGTGTACTGGGGTGGGGGAGGGGACAAATGGGGAGAAAATTTTTGAGCCCCAAATTTTGTGAAAATGAATGTAAAAAGTTAAATAAATAAATTTATATTAAAAAAAAGAAATAAAATGAAAGTTGAAAAGACCAGACCTGAGTAGAAAATTTGACTTTCAAATCGAAGAATCAAGAGAAGTATGAAAGATGTTATTTGTAGGTATTTAGACCTTTCTTCAATATCAGGGATAATCACAAGCAAGAGGGGTAGGTCAAGAGAGAGAATGGAATACATGGAGGGCAGACAGGAAAGAAGGAAATATGGTGAGTCTTTTACAACATAACTACTATGGAAATGTTTTGCATGGATACACATATAAGACCTATACTAATTTGCTTGCTTTCTCAATGAGGGTGGCCGGGGAGGGAGGAAGCAAGAGCATATGGAACTCAAATTTTTAAAAATGTATGTTAAAAATTGTTTTTTGCATGGAATTGGGAAATTAGTTATACAAGCAATGGGGCATAGGAGTCTATTTTCCCCTACAGGAAAATAGATGGGAAGTATATGGAAGAAGGGCACGTGTAGAAGGGAGCACAGACTGGCAGAAGGGTTAGATGAAGTATATGTTGTCCTAGGGTGGACAGTGGGGAAAGATGGAAAGAAAATTTGAAATTTAAATTATGGAAGTGAATGTTGAAAACTGAAATATATATCTATATTTATATCTATATTTGTGTGTATGTATATGTATATATACACATATATGCATATATGTGTATATATGTGCATGCATATATGTATATGCACATATAAATGTATATGCGCATATATATATGTATACATATATAATTTTTTTAATTTTGGCCATAACATTCCCAGGTGTTTGCATTTTCTGAGCAAATGATCATAGGATTCTTTCAATTTCTATTTTACCTTTTGACTCTTCAATATTAGAGCCATTTTCCTTTATAGTTTCTTGAAATCTTCCCTCTATGATTTTAACAAATATTGTTATTACAACTTTCAAGTAGTTCAATACTTTTTAAATCATTTCTCTGGGATCGAATTTCCATATTAGCTGTTTTTTAAATCAGATATTTCACATTTTCTTCTACTTCTTTCATTATTTTGATTTTGTTTTATTATTTCTTCATGTCTCATGGAGTCATTAACTTGTCCATTTCTAATTTTTAAGGAATTATTTTCCTCAGTGAAATTTTGGACCTTTTTTTCTATTTGCTCAATTCTGCTCTTTTTTTGTTGTTTGTTTGTTCTTAGGAATTTTTCCCTTCAGTGGATTTTTGTGTTCCCACCCCCTCCCTTTATTCTGGTGACATAGGGTGTTGTAGAATCTGACACTTCCTTTCAGGGGGTCAATCAACCAATCCTTTTTTTAAGATGACTCCCCCTCTGCATTTCACTCCATCTTTCTAGTTTTTTGACTTGACGTACGGACACTTTTTATAAATGTTTAGGCCAAAAATTATATCTCAGGTGTATGAAATTGCCATAAATTTCTTCATAATGGTGATGTCAAAAATGGTATCAAATATCTCGGACACTTCTCTTGGGATACAGATCCACTCCATATCATACTTAACTAGCTCTTAAGCAAATGCATTTATTTTTCATCTTTCATAGTAGTCAAAATTAGCTCAAAGCAAATCCATTTCATGAAATAGTATATTTAATTAGATAAGTCATGGCAGAATGTTTGCCCCATTATCCTACAGATAAATCATCAGCAGAGCAAATGAACACATATAAGTCTTAGGAATGAGAGGCACACATGTAAGGAGGATATGTTGTCATAGAACATATTGTCATTACTTTGGGACCAGTCATGTCTTTTGCTGTTGCGATCCCCATTCATCTTCTAGTGACTGTAGAGTGCTTGTTCTACTGTGGTCATTGTTTCCTGCTACCAGTTTTGGGAATCATCTCTTCATGGCCAATTTTTACCTACCTTAGCCTACTGGAGCAGAATAACCAGAACCTAGTGACTAGAAACTTTCCCTCAATTTGATTGGCTGAAAACTCTTTAATCATAGCTATATACCCAGTGAGCAACAACAAAACAAACAAAAACAGGCAGTGTGCTACCAGGCTAACCTTGTTTACTGTTTTTCTATTCTTATGTCTGGGCAGGGATCACAGTTCTTTGCTGGGAATAATTAACAATTTTAAGATTAAACATTGCAAAATCCTCTCTAGTTTAAAACAAAAATCAGTTTGAACAGGATAAGTAATATGCTAAGGAGAAATGGTCATGCTTCTCCACCCATTTATATTCTTGCCTTTATTATGACTGTCAATATAAAAGATAATTGTTTTGTTTCTGTCTTTTGGCATGAAAAATAGCTGTCGTCCTATAGGTACACATTGCTTAGTGAAGTTATTTTTACAAAGATTTATTGGGGGTGGGAGGTGGAAATGGTTGTCCCCCAAAATAGTGTCTATGGGATGAGTACCCACACCAATGAAATAATACGGATTATTCAGAGATTAAAGCATAAAAAATATTATATGTTGCCTCTTCTTTGGTCATCTTCATGCCATTTTTCTTATTTTCCATCCATTTTTTTTTAGCTCTTATCCTAAAATTCTGGCTACTGATTGATCAGACTGTGAGTCTCTTGCCTTATTGCTGTTCTCTCACCCTTTTATTTTAGAGTGTGTCATGATGCTCACCGTGTACCCTTTCTATTTATTTCTGGCTCTTAGAAGAGAAATAAATAAATACTAAGATGTCTGGAAAGGACATACCCATCAATTGATCTCTATGACTTCCCCAGCTTCCATTCCCTTGTATGTATTATCTTCCCTTATTAGAATAAAAGCTACTTAAGATTAGAACTAGCTTACAAAAATAAAATTGAATTAAGCACTTTTGAGCTTTTTGCTTATATGGTTTATTTTCCTACATTTACTTTAGTAGACATTAAACATATTAGAATTATTGTGAAAATAGTTTTAACCTTATGGACCTCCCTGAAAATATCTTGAGGTCCCATAGAAGTCACCAGACCACATTTTGAGAACTACTGGAAAAGTAATAAATTTGAATAAAAATATATGTGTCCACATGTTGGCCAGACATTTTACTTATGTGGAGTCATTAATTACCTTTAAGGTCTCAGTTTATCAGTTTGCAAAAGGAGGGGTTTGGAATATATATACTCTAAGGTTCCATCCAGCTCTAAAAGTTATGATCCTATGAATAAGACAGTTTATAATAAGGTACTGATTTTGGAGAGTCAAAAATAATTGCAAAAAAGAATTGAGCAGGCTCATTTATTTTAAACCATGCTCTGAAACCATTTCTTTGCTGAAAACTTGGTTAAGATTGAATGTATATGTCAGAAATGAATGGACTATAAAACTCATCATTCTGATCATCTTCACATGTGATTTGGATCACTTAACAGTCAAGCTGGAGAAACACATAGAATAAAAAAGATCACCGTGCTGTAGCTGATTTATAGATACACATAGACATAAGCTATGCCAAAGTTTAGTGGGACACATGACAGGGCTTCTAGTACAGATTACTCTAAAATGAATTGTTAATGCATTCTGTGATGTTTTAGAGAGGAAGGAGGTAATAATTTAGAATGAAATTAGTAACAACTCTTTACTAAATAACCTCATATATTTATTTATTTTTGAAGACAAGAGATGGTTACCACACTTATTTATTATCACAAGGCAGTGGGCATAACATATCTGTACTGCAATTATGCATCAGAGAAAATCTCTTATGTTGCTCCTGTTGTTCTTTTCATTTGTGCTTGAAGAAGACCAAAGGAATAAAGATATCAGGGTTGATGTACAGTATGTCTGTGTGTGGTTGATCATGCAAATAAAATTATTGAATAGTAAAATAATAAAATAGTAAAATGGTAAAGGTGATGCCTTTTGACTCACATATGAATTCAATTTATGTGGGGCAGAGTTGAATGAAGTTGCCAGCCTCTCTCTCTTTTCAGAGTCCTCAGAGTACACTGGCAAGTCAAGTCAAGATGACTGGCAATGACAGTAGATGATCCTGGGGTCTTCAGTGTATGATAAAGGCCTAAGTGTTCCATAGTACCTAATTCACTGCCTTCATGGCCCATTAAAACAAAATGTTCTCATCCAACTATTGTGCTTGGGAAGTCTTAGAGTGCTTCAGGCAGACACCCTCCTCTAACTCAAAAGTGGTTTTGAGGCTCACTGGCTACTCTCAACGTGATTTAGCCCATCTGCCTATATGGTTTAATAGGGTGTGGCCATTGAACATGCCACAATTTCTTAGAACCTCTGCTCTGGAATTTACATGATAAAATGCGAATTTATGTCAAATTGATTGCTGAGTCTAACTGAAGAAAAAAAACTAAGAATTTTTTTTTTCTGTTTGGGGCTGACTCTGATTGTTAAAGTTTCCCACCTGCATAGAGCTATAAAAATATTTATTGCAGCTCTTTCTCTCAATTGGAAATTGAGAGGATGCTCATCAGCTGGGGAATGCTATGCAAACTGGAGCAAATTCTTCTGATGAAATACAAACGTGCTATTAGAAATGACAAAGGAGATGTTTCAGGAAAAAAATGGGAAGACCTATATGAACTGATGCCAAGTGAAGTGAGCAGAAGCACGACAACATTGTACACAGCAGCAGTAATACTGTAACAATAAACCATCAAATAATTAGCTACTCTGATAAATACAATAATTTAAGATAATTCTGAAGGTGTCAGGGTTAGACAAAAACAACAATGATAAATATCTCCAGAGAGAGAGAAATGGTGAATTCTTGAGTGCAGAGTAAGTATGTTTTTTATGTCTATTTTTATTTGTTGTTTTTCTTTACTTTTGAAATATGGTTAATACAGAAATGTGTTTTGCATGATTTTACATGTACAATTAATTTCACATTGCTTGCCTTCTCAGTGGGTGGAGAGAAAGGTAAGAGGGAGAGAATTTGGAGCTTAACATTTTAGAAATAAAAACTCTATATACATGAATGATGAAAAAGTTAACTGTCCCAGGTATTTTCATGTTCCTCTTCCACTGCCTCTACAACTCGTCTCATCCTCCCACCCCAAAATTCTCTGAAGCCCTTGAGTTTAGCATTTTTGTTTTTTAACATGGGCAAAAAGAATGTGCCTGTTGTGCTTTTAATCAGAATGAATAAAAGTGAGAAAAGATAGAAAAGGGTCAGATAATTTTTCCAATTACCATTTGAATTTTGTGCATCTGATTCTGTTTCTGGTAGCTCTGTTCTTTTAACCAGCAATAGGGACTCTTCTCATGACACCCCTAACTTCCTCATCAACCTTCTGTGAAAGTGTAAGGCTCAGGACAGACACAGCAAAGCATCATTGGGAGAGCCATGCTCTAATGACATTCCTCGCAGTAGACAATTCCCATTGGTCCTTATCCTTCCCCTCACCTCAATCTATAGACCTCATTTCTTTCCAGTTCAATAGGACTCGGTTTTGATTGAACTTGGATTCAGACCACCACTTTATTAACCGTATTCCTGGTTAGAGTACTTAGCTCTTCTCTCAACTGCCAAAAACTAGGACTTTTTATATTTACCTATCTGAAGTTCATTGACTGAACATGACACTTTGACCATATCCTCTCTGTGCTACACACATTTTTCATTCTCTGCTATGTGTCATAAAACTTTGTGCCACATAAAACTAGAAAGGAGAATAACACATATGAAAGGAATACAGCAATTTGGTGCCTAGGGGACTATAGCACAATGGTCTTTAGCTCCACTCAACCTTTTTCTGTTTTGTTCCAAATGTGATTTACTTGGACTCGGACTGGACCATGGGCTTCATAGGAGTTGAAAAGAATTTCCTCACCACAATTCTACCTAACTCTTTTTCATTATTCCTAAATGGAACTGCTAGGATGATTTGCAGGGACCCACGTTGGCAACTAAGAATATGACAAAAGTTAAAAGGAATTTTGTGACTATAATCCATAGAATATATAGGGATATCTTTCTTGTTTTTCCCGTTATTTTTCACTAAAGGCTCCAGTTGTGTTGCTTTTTTATTTTATTTTGTTGTTTTGCTTTTAAATTATGTGTTTTCCACTTAGCTACTTAAAATAAACATATTACTTATCATCTGTGAATCATGGCCTTGAGTAGATGTTGAGCTATAATGTGCTTCCAATCTGAAGTAACACGTAGGGGATTTGTGGGGTGAGGATTTGGGGAGACAATACAAAAGATGGCAAAATCATGAAGTTTTTAACATATGTTCTCTTTAGTTATATGAAAATGTTTCAATACATAACACATGAGAGGCCTTTGAAAAGTGATATTTCTTGAAGTTAAGAAGCATCTTTGTTCACTGGAACTAAGAATGAAAAGAAAGAAGAAGGAAGAAATTAAAGAAAAAAATCTGTAGCTAAAACTTTGAAGCTGAGAAGGACAAAAAGTACTATATTTGTTTAGGATATATAACAAAGGTCAATTTTAAAATCTTATGATCCTTCACTGGAAAAGTTCACTTTCTAGTACTTTACATTCTACCTCCTTCCATACATCAAGAGGTATTTGGACTGTTCAAGCCTGTCTGACCCCATCCAGGAGGGAAAATCAGACCTTGAAGACCACAACTACATAAAGTGAAGACAGACTGCTTATTATCCTATCATTGACTCACAAGAGATCTTTTTGAAGACTGAGACAACCTAATCTTGGAAAGACATCACTTGATTAGTAGTACTACACTGACAAAACATGCACATGCTGAACCAAATCACCTGTTTTCTCCTACTTTAGAATGATTTTTCCTGTACTACCATCCCACTCCCACCAGTGATTGTGTCCAGTCTTTTATGCTCCTACTCACACAGTTAGCCTGCCTACTCTGTGATCTGTTCCATTTTTATTTCCTGTCACAGTTTGACTCGCATAATTTTATATAAACTATATAAAACATATTAAATATTTCTGGTGGTCCCCTTCTACCTATCAGTGCTTAAAACAACTTTGCAAACTTCTGTTAAGACTGACTTCGGGGGGGGGGGCAGAGCCAAGATGGAGGAGTAGAAAGACTCACCTATGCTCGGTCCGAACCCACAGCCCATAGATTTCCTGTAAAAAGAACTCCTGACAAATTCTGGAACAGTGGAAGCTGCGCAGCAACACAGTGAAGGAGATTTACGCTGCAGAGAGCCCTGAAAAACCGACCGCAAAGGTACCCCCGACGGGAGCAGAGCCCTGCCCTGCGGAGCGCTCTCCTGCCCTGCCCCGGCCACGCGACACTGAGAGGAGCAAGCAGGCATCAGGGACCTGATTCTCCCGCGACTACGAAGGTCCCTCCACCCACAGACGCACAGGTCAGTGAGAGAGACGGGCTGAGAGGGGAGCAGGATATCTCCGGGACTCGGAACCCCTGGGAGGTGGCTGCTTCGGCAGAGGCAGCTATGGGCAGAGCAGCCTGGAGCTCGACTGCAGCTCCATTACAAAAGTTCTCGGCATAAACCCCCTGAGGGAACTGAGCCTGAGAGGCGGCCCTGCCCCCACCTGAGAACCAGTAGATAAGCTCCCATTGAAGAACAGTCAGGCCTGCCGCCAAAAGCCCTGAGTCTGGGAGCAGCATTTGAATCCCAGACCCCAAGCACTAGCGGGTGGATCTAAACCAGGGGGGTGGAGAAGACTCTCAAAAGTCAAGTAACTGGCTGGGAGCATTTGAATCCCAGACCCCAAGCACTAGCTGGGCGGATCTAGGCTGGGGTGGAGAGGACTCTCAGAAGTCAAGTAACTGGCTGGGAGCATTTGAATCTCAGACCCCAAGCACTAGCTGGGTGGATCCAGGCCAGGGGTGGAGAGGAATCTCAAAAGTCAAGTAACTGGCTGGGAAAATGCCCAGAAAAGGGAAAAAAACTAAGACCATAGATGGTTATTTTCTTGAGAAGATGATTCCGCCATTCATCTCTGATGACGAAGAGGTCTGCTTACTATCAGGTAAAGACATAGGAGTCAAAGCCTCTGTATCCCAAATATCTGAAATAGATACCCCATGGGCTTGAGCCATAGAGGAGCTCAAAAAGGATTTTGAAAATCAAGTCAGACAGGTGGAGGAAAAACTGGGAAAAGAAATGAGAGAGATTCAAGAGAAGCATGAAAAATGGGTCAAAACCTTAATAAAGGAAGCCCAAAAAATGCTGAAGAAAATAGCACCTTGAAAAATAGACTAAATAAATTGGCAAAAGAGGTTCAAAAAACCAATGAGGAGAAGAATGCTTTCAAAAGCAGAATTAGCCAAGTGGAAAAAGAGTTCCAAAAGCTCACTGAAGAAAATAGTTCTCTCAAAATTAGAATGGAACAGATGGAGGCCAATGACTTTCTGAGAAACCAAGAAATCACAAAACAAAACCAAAAGAATGATAAAATGGAAGAGCATGTGAAATATCTCATTGGAAAAACAACTGACCTGGAAAATAGATCCAGGAGAGACAATTTAAAAATTATGGGAAGACTCACTTCGGTCTTACCCATGCACCCTGTTTTTGTGCCCCTGCTCACTTTCAAATTAAATCTATCAAATGACAGAGAGCCTTCAACAGTAACAAGTTTCACAAACTCTGTAATATCCTCCTTTGAAATCTGCCTTCACTTGGATTTAAAGAGGTTCATTGTGCCATGTTATGTCCCCCACCTCCCAAAGCCCCAAATAAATTATATTCCTCTCTAATAGTCATTTAAATAATACAAATATTTCTGAGGGACTCTTCAGGGAAAGCAACTTTCACAACTTAAAAAAAATCAGGTAGTTGAAACTATATGCCTTAAACATTAGGGAAATGAGTTCATTTAGAATAAGTCCCAAGAGGCTTAAAAAAGGAAAACTAGTTAGGGACTGACTAATTTCATCTCCTTTCAATAAATGCAATTGAATGGAATAATGCAACATCTATCTTCTTCTGTAGATTGAGGACTTCTTCACTGGAACAGCCCTGAACTCTGATAGTTGAGCTTTCTCTCTCTCTTTTCTCTTCTTGTTTCTTTTACAGGCCATAACTTCATTTTCTGTCTTTTTCTAATCTGCCCCAATCCCACACACCTCTTTTAAACTTTCTTTTATGTGTTGTCTTCCCTATTAGAATATAAGATTTTTGAAGCAAGGAGTGTCTTGCTTGTTCCTCTCTGTTTGCTCAGTGCTTAGCACAATGCCTAGTACATATGTGCTTCATTCTTTTTCCTGTCTCTCTCTCTCTATCTTTGTCTCAGTCTCACTGTCTATCTCTGTCTCCACAACTCACCCCACCCCCAAGACAATTAAGAAATATAGTCCTGATATCCAATTGTGTGAAAAAATTGCATTTTTGAGTTATTAGTAATAATAGTGTTAATTCACATTTCTATAGCACTGTGCAATTTTAAAGGCACTTTATTGCTATTCTGTTCTGAGACATGTAGGGAATATAATTCACCTGTGTAAATAAATTTTTTTCTCTCCAAAATAAATTATGTGAAAATTAGGTTTGATATCATTTTTCCTAAAAGTTGTCTTGCAACATTCAAATAGTAGAGTATTATAGGACATTTGGGGCCTGTTAGATTTTTCCTGTATAATCATTTGCATGTATATGGGGCCATATGTGTCATGCCCAATCATTTTAACTCAATTCACTAATCTAGCAACTCAATAAGGCATTCTGCCTTGTCATGTGTGTCCAATTAACTAGAATCACAAAATGATTGAATGTTTATCCAGAAAAATTCAATATGACAAACATTTTTGAATGCCTATCCTAAAAGAAAGGTAGAACTATGGGCAAAAAAAAAAATTAAATATGATCACTGTCTTTGAGAAGCTTACAGTCTTGTAAGGATGTGTCAATTAGAAGATCCATAATAGCTTGCCTTAGGAAGGAAGGTGCTAATGTAAGAAGATCCCTAAATCATATCTAGTCCTTGAAATCTGGTCTTGCTCTGACGAAGACTTGCTGTAGTGTGAAAAAAGTGTTAGAACTGGAGTTATAGGAAATGAATTCAGGTTATGACTTTGCAATTTGCTATTTATATGACTGTAGAAAAATACCTTAATCTCTCTGGCACATAGATTTTTCATCAGTAAAAGTGTCTACATAACTACTGTTGACTTAAAAGTCCCATATTTGCAAAATGATATTATTGGTTAATTGTACTATTATTAACTAGGTTGAAGAGCACTGTGCTTGTAGCAATGCCCTACGTTTGTATTGCACTATTAAAACTTGCTTTCACATTATTTTTTGAGATGCTACTTTTGTTTTTCTTGCTGTTTGGCAGGAAGGTATACTTTTGTGTTAGGAGAAAATGAATGTTCTTATGCAGATATTGTACGTTGTTTCAGAAGGATCAAGAAAACTTTTAGCCTGGGAAAAATTATGACACTGGAGGAGAGATGTTGAGGGGAAAGGAAGAAGAGAAGAGGGGAGGGTTTTGTTTTGCTGTTTCAATCTGGAACAATGAAACAAGAGGTCAGTATGATGCAAGGGAGTTGAAGCTGGGACTATCACACTATAGAAGTTTTTTGTTTTTTTTTTTTAAGTCAGACATCTTTACCCACATGAAAGTCACTTTTGATAATGGAAAATGCTCTAAGTCATTCTGGTCTCAAGCACTTAATGCTAAAGGCATTCATGCAAAACAGGGGAGATAAGATTTAAAAGCTTGTGAGTACATGGTGTTGTAACCTATGGGCACAATGGTGAGGCTGTCAGTAAACTGTAACCCAACAGTTACCCTCAAGTGTCCCTGTCTTGCCCTTTCTTCTTTTCTGTCTCCCATCAGTAACCACATTAAGTGCCTGTTTGAGTTGTGGCTACAGTTACATAAAGCTTTTTAGGAACCTTCACTTCAGACAGATGTTTAACCTCAGGGCCCTAAAGGGATAGCACTGCCAGTTGCTAGGCCTGTCGAATAATTTTACATCTACAATCATGCTAATGGAGTCTGACAAAAAGAGAATTTTTACAGCCAGCCAGCCCTGTTAGATAAACAAAGTGCATCAATCTAATATATGGCAAAACTCATTTGTTCACAGGATACAACTCAAGCTGCCACCAGAAAGAGTATTACCCAATTCTCTTACTTGGCAAGCCCTCAGAAAGGAAAGTCATATAATTACTATTAAATAAACTATTCATTTATTTGTAGGTTTTTAGCTTCCTGTTTTTTTAATAATACAATCAAGAAGTGAAAGAATTTCAAAAGAAAGATTATGGTATCAAAGGAGAAGTTACTTTCAGGGTTATTTAGAAAAACAGCATTTAAGAACTTACCATTTTGGTAAGTTTAGAGGCCATGTGGTTCAGTGGAAAGGGCATTGGTTTTGACCTCAGAAGACCTGGTTTTAAACCTTGGCTCTGCCATTTAGTACCTCTGATCTTTGACAGATCATTTAATCCTTTTCAATCTGTTTCCTCCTCCACAAACTTTGTTCTCCATATTGCTATTTGGACAATATTTAGGGATTAGACAGATGACTGGAATGTTAATGTATTTTAATGTATTTTTGCTTAATAAGAAGATCTTTCTCATCCATTAATAAACCCATGGGACCTTTTTGAGTCACATGGAAGCCTGAGACACATAAACCTGTGGTGGGAGGAGCTTACTGAATGGGTGGAACAGGAAGAGACTGAACTAGAGCAGAGCTGAGAGGAAGTTGGTCAGACTACTCAGAAAGAGAGAGAAAGCAACTAGCCTGAATGGGAGATCTTGTTTGTGATTTGGGAGCTGGTTTGTGGTAAGACTAACAGAGGGAAGGTTTGGGCATGGTTTTGCCCTCTGCGTTGTTATTGGATATAGATTTCTATGTTGCTGTGACAGATTTGGTTTTCTGGCCTTGGAATTCAACTTTCTGGTGTTTCAATAAACGTTTAGTTCTATCTTACATGTGGAGAGTCTGTTGCATTGTGCAATTCCAAACCGTGCTAGCATATTCATGACTGCCATAGGCACTATGAATATCATGGTGGTGATAAAATGACCTCCAAAGTCCTTTCTACCTCTAAATCTATGATATTATTTGGGGAGGTTATTTGTTCCATGTATAATTTGAATCATGGAATATTAATGCTACAATATATTGTAGAATTCATGGTGTTCTCCAAAGTAAGGACTATGGAATTACCTCAAAGAGGCCATGGATCAATCTTTCCAAGGGATATGTAAACATCAAATTATAGAATGAGAAGAATCACTTTACAGTCTCCCATCCCCAGCAAATCATGAATTTGTTTCCTACATTATCAACTCATTTCTTCAAGATTCTTCTACCTTTATCTCTTGCATGACTGGTCTTATCTTGCTGCATCTAGAGGGGGATCCTGTGATCAAGAAGAATATATGGTAACTTGATCCAGATACCTGTCTCTGTTGTAGTAAGCAAATTGCTACCACTTACTCACCCCTCCCTTACCTCTCAGAAAGCATTTGCATAACCTACTTCTTGGATCTATCTATATCTTGGCTCTAAGGCAGTCAGTATCATATTCTTCTCCTAACTCATTCACACATACACCTTTCCTTTTTGGGTAGGAAATAGTGAATAATAGGAATTAACTGTTATAGATGAGTTGTGATTGCACTATCATTCTCCTTCAAACCTATGCCTTTTCTGAATTTACCTCTTTCTATGGAGGGTATAACTATACTTACAGTAGTATTTAAGGTTCTCCACCTCTTTCTTATCTTAACTTCTAATGAAATTTGAACTATTTCCTTCAAAATTATCAATTGATCTCTTAACTGCTGTAGCTAATGGTCCTTTCTCAATCTTCATTCACTTTAATATTTCTGAAGTATTTAATACTTTTACCATCCTTTCTTCCTTTATACATTACTTTTTCTAGGTTGTCCTCATACCCCATGTTCAAGGAGAATTAATACTACTGGTGTAAAAACTTGACAAGACCTTTTCAGGGCTGCTCATGACTTTTGTTATCTACCTGACTCAGTTCTCAACTGTGGCTCCAAGAATCTGTAGCATATGTAGCAGCCATATCTCTGTAAACCATCTTAGCAAACAGGTTAAACCAGGTGGAGGACAACCAATTGGTCTCATACCCATCAGTGAGTTAGTGGAGTTTCTACCCCAAGCATGTGAAGATTGTTCCCAATGCAATGGGTAGATGACAACAATTTGTTCCAATGGCCATGGAGCAGGTGCTGTAAAGTGCTTAGGGCTTGGTCAAACATCAAAAATGTCAAGACTGACAAGCCATCCCTCCTTGTCTGAATTTTTTTTCTTGCCACTGGACTTCAATGATTATGAAAGGGAAAGTGAGGCTGACAACTTTATGCAACTCAGCTTCATTTAAATCTAATTCATTTGTGAGTCAAGACATCTTCCCATGATGTTACAGGTCCTCTTCAGAAAACAAAGGACAAAACAACTCCTATGTGATCTTTCCTTCTTTATCTCCTTTGTTGGATAATCATCCATATCACCTCTCCTAACAATCAAATTAGGGCATGCCAAAGAATCTGTCCTGTATTCTCTTCTTTTCTCATTTATACTTTCTCAATTGATGACCTCATTATATCAAATGGATTTAGAAATTATGTTATTCCTATGACACATAGTATATACGTGTGTTTATGTATACACACATGCATACATACACACATATACACATGCATATACATATATACATGCATATATGCATAAATGTGTGCGGATGTATGGTATATGTGTGTTTACACACACACACACACACACACCCCCTTCAGAAACTACATTCTAGTGGAGAAAGAGCATAAAACAGCCAGGTAGGGGTGGAGGGAGGAAAATATCAACATGATGGGAAAGGTTTTATTGGTGAAAGAATGGAAACAATCAAATATTAAACAAATTTTAAAATAAGCAAATTAATATAAAATTTTGTCCGGCTTTTAAAATCCATCACCTCCTTGCCTTCCTCTACCTTTCCAGTCTTCTTATACTTTACTTTTCTCCACATATTCTACAACCAACACTGATCTCTGTAGTGTTCTTGGCATTAGACTCTCCATCTCCTGATTGTCTTCTTGCTGGTTGTCCTCTATGCCAGAAATATTCTCTTTCCTGGCTTTGCTTATTGGTTGCCCTGGCTTCCAGACCAAGCTATTGCAATAAGTAATATATGAGGTGATACAAGCCTGCCCTAGACTGGTGGCAGTATTAGAGGAGAGAAGGGGAAATATTCAGGAGATGGTCCAAAAGGAAAAGCAGCAGGTCTTGGCAGCAGCTTGGCTATGGGGAGTAAGAGACAGAAAGAAATTCAGAATGACTCCTAAAGCTCCAAAAATAAGGGATTAAGTATATGGTGTTGCCCTCTTCAGTAATAAGGAAGGTGAAAGGGGGTTGAGAGTAGGGGCAAAAGCTTAAGGACAAGGATAATGAGATCTATTTGCACATATTGAGTTTAAGAGGTTTCCTAGTCTTCCAATTTGATAAGTCTGAAAAGTAGTTGAAGATGTGCTATTAGAGGTCAGCAGAGAGATTGGGGCAAGAAATCAAATATTTCAAATAAACCAGAAAATCATCAGCATAAAGATATAAACTAAATCCATGAAAACTAATGAGATCACAACTTGTACAGTGGGAAAAGTGTAGTGGGAAAAGACTACCTATGATAGATTCTTGAGGGGCACCTATGTTTAGAAGGCATGATCTGGAGGAAGATTCAGCAAAGAAGACAGAGAAGGAATGTTAGGTAGACTGAAAGTCAGGAAAGAGTAGTGTCCCAAAGACCTAGAGAGAAGAGAGTAAAAGTATACACACAGTAGGTGTAAGGTAATGGGGAGTGGGGTGGGGCAAGAGGTATTATCATTTGATGTTGTTCATGAAAGGCTTCTCATAAAAGGTGACACTTGAACTGAGATTTAAAAAAAGTCAAATTAAAGAGGAAGAAGGGAGAATGGAGAGCATCCCAAGGATGAGGGAGAGCCTATGCAAAGACATGGAGACAGGAAATGGAATAATTTATGTGGAATAGTAAGAAGGCCAGTTTGACTGCATGGTAGAAAGCATTAATGTGAATACTAAGTGACTAGCTAGAAAGGTATGTTGGCATCAGGTTGCGGTAAGCTTTAAATGCCTAATAGAATCTTGGAAATTGTAAAGAGCTACTGATTTTATTGAATAATAGAGAAAATTAGAACTACACTGAGAAAATTACACTGATAGCGGTATAAAGGAAATGTTTGGGTAAGGAAAATAGATAACTAGATAGATAAATAGTTGTTGCTGTGTTTGTCCTTCATTCTTGAAGAGATCCATGACATCAAGATGACATGACATGACTTGCACTTGACTTTCATTTGAGTGAGGGAATGCTGTGCAAGGTCACCAACTTTTTTCTCCTGAGCCACCTGGGTCCAATGGTCTGCTATTCATCAGGATGACTGGAGATAGTCCAGGATGCAATGTGGGATGGCCATTTTAGGCTAAAGTTTTATCACATTCTCTCTTTGGGTGAAATACACCAATTCAATGAATAGGCTTCTTTAAGTAGTTAATCAAGGGATGTTCCCTTTAATAATTAAACTGGTAGAAGACGTTCAGGGATTTTGGGTAAAAAATAAACAATTATTATTTAGTTATCCCTAAATTCACAAATGCATGTATAAATGTATATAAATATGGATGTAGTTAACACATAGAAAATATATAATATGTCCATTAGTACATATAATATATTGTAACACAAATATGTAATAATGAAAATGCTTAGTCATTTTCAGTCATGTCTGATTCTTTGTGATCACTTGTGGTTTTCTTGGCAAATACACTGGAGTGGTTTGCCATTTCCTTCTCCAACTCATTTTATAGAGTCAAACAGGGTTAAGTGACTTGCTTTGACACAGTAAAACTCTGAGGCTGGATTTGAACTTAGTTCTTCCTCTCTCCAGGCCAGTGTTCTATCTACTCTACCACCTAGCTGCCCTATGTATATGATACATACTGTATATAATAAAGTATATAATATGTTCATATATATGCATAGAAATATGTATATGCATATATGTAGATGGAGATAAAGAGAAGTGGATGAATATTGATATATTAGATGTAGATGGGTTTATGTATATGTATATATAGATGTAGATTAACCCATACATGAATAAAATATATAATGTGCACATATGTTATACATATACATAACATATAACATACACTGTTGTATATAACAAAACATAAACCATGTTGATAGAGACATAGATCAATTATATACCTCTTATATGGAAGGCACTATGTTAAATGCTGGAAATACAAAGATACAAAATGATTCAGTCCCTGATGTCAAGGAGCTTTCAGACCAATAAGAGGGGATTCCATTTCTGTGTGTTTCTCCTTCATTGCCAAAGAAGACCATGCACAATGCACAATGCACAGATATGCACAATGAAGGATCATATGAGAGACTGAAATGCAACAGGAGAGACAAAGTGATACAAGCTAAACTGCAACTGAAAAATGATCATAAATAGGGTAGTCTCTAATTGTGTGTCCTTACTAAGACATCTTTTTTTGGGTCCTCCATAATGTGGCAGTTCTCACTTGCTACTCTCTGTTCACTACTGGCTCATCTTTTATCCTGCTCCCCTTAACCTCTCACTTCCCAGCCACCTAGTGTTGATAATTTGCATTACTGTATGCTTCCACCCTCTTCCCATCACAATGATTCTGAGCACCCCTGTTGTTGAATAAATACTGTTTTCTCTCCCCGTGGGCATGCTTCCTCATTTCCATCATTTCATTCTCAACATAGTTCCTTCATTATCCCAATCCAGATCTACCCAACCTTCGTTCAATGATCTCCAAAACGTCTTCTAAATATTAACAGAATTAATTTTATCTTAAATCTTTTCATTTTCACTCTTTTCATCTTCTTATACTCACTGAAACCAGGATGTTTCCTGATAATAAAATACCCCAGTCACATTTTCTAGTAAAAGATTTGTTTCACTCATAGCCATCCCCTTTTTTGTAATGGTGGACTAGTATTCTCCATTGCCACTTCTATAGTCTCCTTCTACCACTAGCATTCAAGAAATCTCTCGTCCCTTGGGGTTCATTCAATCCATCTTTACCATATAACCAATATTTTTATAGCTATAGTCTACTAACCTCCATGACATTTTCCTTCCTTCCTCAGTTATATTAGTGCCTATATCAAGGTCTTTATCTTTTCCCCAGTCCCTTCCCTTATACTTCCTTATACTAAGGGAATTCAAAATACATATTAATACTTTTCAACCATCTAAGCTTCCCAGGCTTTCAATTTACTCATTTTTCATGACCTTATTCTTCAACCCTCCTCAGTTATACACAGATGTTCATATCCTCCCAAAATTATTCTACTTCCAGGTTCATGGATTCTGAAATTATATCATAATATTTTATAAATCTCCTTTTCCCTCTCTTTTAGGCTCTATTTGTAATTCTTTGTTATCATTGTGATTCTCTTCCCCTCGACCCCTCCTTTAATTTCCCAAGTCATCACTCTTCTGCTCTTCTCCCCTTCTGATTTTGATCCCTTGGTTTACTAGTCTATCTCAGTACTCTTGAGTTCCTTACTTCCTTATCTTGTTACTGATGATCCCCAGACTTGATTCATTCCTACAATCCACTACTTTTGTTTACATGTTGTTGTGCAAAGGTGAAAAATTTGTAAAGCACACTGACTGGGTCTATGATAAATTTATTTCACATAACCACAAATGGGTACTTGCTATGGCAAATCAATCCTTTTGTACTTTCCCTAATAGTTTCACAGTCATCCTGAACATAGGGGGTGGCTTTTCCAAATCTTTTTTTCCCTCCTCATACTTCCCATAGCTGCCTGCCCACATTCTCATATGAGAACTTCACTTCAATTTTCACAGGACAAAATGAAGACCATTTACTAAGGTCTCTATCTTCTCCCCTCCTCCTTCTCTAGCTTCATTCAAATATCTTTTGCAACTATCTCCTCCTGTATCTCTGCTTCATATAAACAGTTGGTTCTGCTTCTTGCAAAACAAACCCTTTTACATGGGCAAGTGATTCCACACTATCTGATTTTTTTCCAACAGATTAACCTCTCAGTCACCCACACTCAGTAATCTTCAACTTCTCCTAATCTTCTGTCTACTTCTTTGCTGCCTACAAAGAAACAATGTCTTGCTAATCCTTAAAATAACAACAACAAAAATTACTCTCACTTGATCCTACCATCTTTGCTAGCTGTCATCTTATATATTCCCCCTCACCACTTCTTTGGCTAAATTCCTTGAGAAAGTCATGCTTAATGGGTGTCTGCATTTCCTTTTTCCTCACTCTTAACTATCTATAATATGGTTTCTGATTTCATCATTCAACTGAAACTTTCTGCTCCAAGTGACTATTGATGTCAAATCTAATGGTTATTTCTAAGTCTTCATACTTTCTGACTTCAATTATCACAGTCTGAACTCATCTTGCAGTTATCCAGAGATAATATCCACTCATAAAGAATTTAAGGACAAGATGTTGGTACACCAAATACTCAGAGTCTCCAAGTGGCATGGAACAAAGAACTTTCAAAATGTAGAGAACTGCAAACTCCTCTAGAATCTTTGCCAAAACAGCAACACATAAACAGTATTAAAATGATAAAACATATGACTCCAAAAGATCAGAAGCTGGTCAAGACAAAAGGAAGGAGCAGAGGACAACTAAAGAGCAGCAGTGCTGATGAAGCAACTGAAGCAAAAGAAGGCTCAGCTACAGATTTGTTGGGTGACAAAAGGAAAGTCTGATGCTAAAAAGATCAAAATTACAAAGGAATGTAAGATCTTTGAACAAAGTAAGCTGCATGTGGTCAAACAGGAGATGGATATATCAGATAAAGTCACCTTGGGTGTCAGTGAACTTAAATGCATGGGAATAGGTAAATTTAATTCAGGAAATCATTGCATAAGAATCTCTTAGAAGAAATGGAGTGACACTCGTGGTCAATAAAATGGTGAGAAAAGCAGTTACTGAGGTGTGATCTCAAAAAAAAAGTTAAACAATATCTGTTTGAATCCAATCAAGGTGTTCGACATCACTGTAACATAAGATTATGATCCAACCACTGATGCTGAGGTCAGAGTTAATCAATTCTATCAAAACATATAATATCTTCTAGAAATAAGACCAAAAAATTTGTTTTCATCATAGTGGATTGGAACACTAAAGTAGGATATCAAAATATAATTGAAATAGCATGCAAGTTTGGCCTGGGATAGACTCTACTTGGCTTTTGTGCAGATAACCTTCTGGTCAAAGGAAACATTCTTTTTCAACAGCCTAAAAGGCAACTCCACATATGGACATCACCAGATGGTCAATTTCAAAATAAAATTAATTATATCCTTTACAATCAGATGTGGAGAAGTTCTAAATAATCAGTTAAAACAAGACCTAGGTCTGACTATAGCTCATATCATGAACTTCTTATTGCAAAATTCAGACTTAAATTGGAGAAAGTAAAGAAATTTGTCAGACCACAAATGTATGAATTAAATAACATCCCATATGGAAATGATGAAGAGATGTAAAGGATTTGATCTGATAAATAGAGTGGAGTGCCTCAAAAACTATGGACAGAAGCTAACAATATTGTATAAAAGGAATAACCAAAGAAATTCCTGAGAAAGTAGAGAGAAAGAAAGTAAAATAGCTATCTGGTGACACTTTTCAAATAGCTGAGGAAAGAAGGAAAATGAAAGGGAAAGGAGAAAGGGAAAGATATACCTCACTAAATACACAATTTCAGGAAATAGCAAGGGTTTTCTTAAATAAGATATGCAAGGAAATAAAAGAAAATGATAGAATGAGAAAGATAGATCTCTTCAAGAAAATTAGACATATCAAAGAAATGTTTAAAAAAAGGGTTAATAAAAGACAAAAATGCTAGGGTCATAACAGAAGTAGAAAAGATTAAGATATGGCAAGAATAAACAGAAGGATAAGATCACTGATGATGATGATGGTGTGGTTACTGGTAGACACTCTAGATAACAAAGTGAAGTGGGCTTTAGGAAGTACTATTAATAATCAAGCTAGTGAAGGTAATAGAATTCCAGCTCAGCTATTTAAAATCCTAAAATGATGATGTTAAAGTGTGGAACTCAATTTGCCAACACATTTTGAAAATTCAATTTGTGGCCACTGGATTGCAAAACATCAGTTTATGTCCCAATTCTAAAGAACGTAAATGGCAAAGAATGTTCATATTATCAAAAATTTGCATTTTATATATGATAAAGGTAATGCTTTAGATTCTGCAAACTAGACTTCAGCAACAACTGAACCAAGAATTACTAGAAGAACAGGAATAGACAGAGAAACTAGAGACCAAAATGCCAAAATTTGCTGGATTATGGAGGAAACAAGGACGTTCGATCTACTTCTGCTTTATTGACTAAACTAAACCCTTTGATTATATGGATGAAAATAAAATGTGGTACATCCTCAGAGAGATTAGCATGACAAAACTATGTATTGCCACCTTATTTATTTAACTTATATGCAGAGTACATCATGCAATATTCTAGGCTGGATGAATCAAAAGTCAGAACTCAGGTTGCCAAGAGAAACAGAAACAATCTCAGATATATAGATGACACCATCCTTATTCCAAAAAGTGAAAATTTAAGAAAACTTTTGTTGAGGGTGAAAGAGAAGAGTGTAGAAGTGGCTTGGAGCTTACCATAAAATAAACCAAAAAAGTAGAATCTTAGCATATGAACCTATTACTTCCTGGCAAAAAGAGGAAGAAGAAATGGAAGTAGTGTCAGATTTTACATTCTTGGGCTCAAAGATCACTACATATGGTAACTGCAGTCATGAAATTAAAATACACTTGCTCCTTGGAAGGAAAACAAGCAATGGCAAATATGGACAGCATAATAAAAAGCAGATACATCATCTTGTCAACAAAGGTCCATTTGGTAAAAACTAAGTTTTTGTTTGATTTGTTTTTGGTTTTCCAATAGCAATCCATGTCTGTGAGAGTTGGATTATAAAGAAAGCTAAGCACAACAGAATCAATGCTTTCCAGTTGTGGTGCTATAAAAGACTTTTGAGAGTCCTTTGGACAACAAGAAGATCAAGTCAGTCAATATTTAAAGAAATACTTGATTCAGATTATTCACTAGAAGGTGAAATACTGAAGTTGAAACTTAAATACTTTGGTCGCCTAATGAGAAGATAAGGACTCATTGGAAAAGATGCTGATATTGGGAAAGTTTGAAGGACAAAAGGAGCAAGGTATAGCACAGGATGAAATGGAAGGGAGCAACAACCATGAACTTGGAAAGAATTGGGGAGAGAGTGGAGGATTGAAGAGCCTAGTGTGCTGTGGTCTATATGGTCCTTCAGAGCTGGACATGACTGAAATAATGAACAACTACAACAAGCAGAAAAAATCAAAATCAAGTGGAAACAGGACAAGGTACCAGAGTGGAGAACTTGTGCCCTTTAGGCTATATAGGATCCTCAGTCCTCAGGTGTAGCCCTTTGACTGAATTCCAACTTCACAGAACAAATCCCCTTAATATAAATATTTCTTCTGCAAAACTTGGACTCAGTCAAAAGGATGCAGCCAAGGACCTAGAAAGTCACATGTGGTGTTAAGGCTGCAGGTTCCTCAACCCTGATACACAACATGTCTGTCATGCTTCTACTGGAGTAGCATTCGAGATGGTTTCAGAAGGTCTGTCAAAATAAGCTTACATCTAAATACTTTAAACTTTGAAAAATTATGTTTTATCCTCCTGTGCAAATTTGCAGTACACTATTTTTATAACAGGACTTTTCCTGTTGAACTTTTCCTAGGACTTTTCATTCTATTGAACAAGATTAAAAGCATGTTGTTGTTGTTGTTTTTTATCCTATGTTAATAATACTTGACATTTTTATATCGTGTCTTAAAGTTTGAAAGCTCTTTTTTATGCACTATTTTTCTTGAGCCTCATAATATCTCTGGGTGTCAGTGCTGAAGGTATTATGACTCCTCTTCTACACATGAAGGAAACAAAGTGCCAGCAAGGTGGAAATATCTTGCCTATAGTCACATAACTAGTAAATGTTAGTGACTGAATTTGAACTTGTGATATCTGCATTTAGATTAAGTTCAGCACTTAGTCCACTGTTCTGGTCTGTCTCTCAGCTCTTTATATATTGCTTTAACATTTTCATTGCACTTTGCATACATTGTCTCATTTGCACCTTATCTATAAAATTAATGAGTTGGACTATATGACCTCTAACGCTCCTTCCAACTGTTAACATTCTGTGATTCTATGATCATAATTTCTCTGTCTGCCAGATGCTTGCCCTTCTCTGAATTCACCTTCCAGGCTACATCCAGAAGTTACTAAACTTGTGTAGTTTGGATATTGCAGACTACTCAGATATAACCAAATGTCAGAAAATCCCAGTAGGAGCCTTTTCATCATGAATAGTAGGATGACTGTGTCAAAAGACTGTGGTTATGAAACAGGTGATGAAATTTGCCATTACCTTCTACTCCCAACTCACATAGCATAAAATCTGTATTGCTCCATATAAGGTTTACCCAGATGATGTCCAAGTATCGGGTGGAAGATATTATTAAAAAAATTATACTGCATTTTGCTTCGAACACTTAAATGAAAAGCTCCAGGGAAATTGGTACATATGCCTCCTAACCACCTAGGAGCAAAAACTAAAGTAAATTTTCTTAGCAGTAACTCCAAAGTGCCCTAAATTGAATGTGACAATTTGCTTATGGTGGAGGAAACTACTCTGAAACCTGACATTAATGTGAGTTTTTTTTTTTAAGACAGTTAAACATACATCAAACTACTCACCAATTTCACAGAGTGGGGAACAAATAGTGTAGCATTAGACATCCAATGTCCCCAAGGCTATCATTAAAATAAAACTACAAGACTTAGAACAGTTTTGTAATGAGAAATTTCTTGTCTCTAAGTAGTAGAATGCTTATATTTGAATATACATTAATGCCTCTTTTTTCTGGCATTGTAAAGAAATTAACATTAAACCAGAGAAGTGAATTTTTCAAGTTGTAAAAGTTTGCACCACAGTTTTTTTTAAAGTCAATTATTTTTTATCAAAATCTTTCTACATGTATTACAAACTTTCTTGCCTTCATAAAGGATACTGAACAAATTTTAACCTTTTTTGATGATTCAGGGTGGTTATTATGGACATCAGTTCTTAAGATAAGGAATTAAAAATAACTTTTTATCATTTTATAACTGAAGAAATTGAGGCTCTGGTTGCAAGGAGCCAAACCAGAGCTCAAACTCAAATCCTCTGACTCCAAGTCCAGTGGTGTTTTGATTACATCATGTATGTAAGCAAATGGTTAAACATCAGGAGGATAGTAGTTATTGAATATGAGAGAGCTCATTTGGTCATCTAGTCAGCAAAAATTGAGGAAGATATATAAGGTCATTTACTTAAAAGAAGTTGGGTCTGTGGAGTGGGATTGAGGCTCTTCAGCATGAATATCCTAATACGCTCTCTACTTTCAATTTAACGAATCACTTTCTTAACAATTCCCCTCTCACATTAATAATAGCAAGCAATTACATAGCTCCTTAAAGTTCTCAGACCACTTTAAGAAGCATCATCTCCTCTGACCCTCATCACAACCCTATGAGGTAGGTGTTATTATTACATCCATTCTATAATTGAGGAAACTGAGAGAAAGAAATTGAGTGACTTGTCTAGAACCACAAATACAGTAAGTATCTGAAGTAAGATTTGAACTCTGCCTTTCCTAAGTCCTCCACTTAATCACTATGTCACCCAGCTGCTTTAACCTGCAGTTCCAGAAAAAGAGATACTATCTTTTCTCTGATTCTAATCTCCCTTCCACTCATACTCTGAATCTAATACTTTTCCACCTTCTTGGGTCATTTATCTGATGATCATTTCCCTCCTTCTCTAATATCATCAACTTCTCCCAATTTTTCCTCCTTACTCTTTTCTTGCTTTTAGTTGTGTCATTATTTTACACATTCATTGACGCACTCACTCTTTCTTTCACTCATTTATTTGATTTTTAGTGTATCAACGAACAGATATTCCAGTTCAATGAAGATCAATTATTGTAAGTAGAACCATTCTAAACATACAGAATGGTACTTGGCAACACTTAAAATCAAAAGCAATTGACATCATGCTAGGAAAAAAAAAGACACACAGATACTCATACACACACATATGGACACATATGCACATAGATGCAGTAGTTGATTTTTAAAAATTTTCTTAGAGAAAATGATTTGGTAAATACTCAATTTGGTGCACATTGTTTTTACATACACACAGTTCTTTTCTGACTTCTTAGCAATTTTTTTTCCCTGTAACTTTAATTTCCATAACTCCTTTTCATTACCCTTGAGGAACTTAGTACCTTGTGAGGAAAACAGGGTGAAAATAGAGACAGAGGATCAGATCTTACTTCTGATATTTGCTATCTATGTGACTTTGAGTAAGTCACTTAACTTACTTTGGATTCACCTGTCTCATGTGGAATGAAGAAGTTCAACTACAAGGCCTTTGAGATCTCTTTTAGCTATAGAGAATTGATCCTCAGTTTTGTAAAGGGAGGTCAAAACAATTTGTGAAATTAGAAGAGGGAGAAGACATTTCCATTTGAAGTCAAATGATGATCCTTTAAAGACAGCAAGTAATTCAACAGATATAGAAAAGGCAAGAGTTTATTCTAGGCAAGGGAACAAGTACAAAACCAAAAGGGAAAAAGGACAGGATGGTAAGTAGAAATGGAGATTACTGTAATTTGACGAAATTACCAAGTGTGAAGGTAAATATTGTGAAACAAGATGCAAAAATTTAAGGTGTGGGGGGAGGAGTCAAGATGGCAGAGTAGAAAGAAGCACGTATGCTCACCCCTTACCCCACAGCTCATAAAATACCTGTAAAGAACTCTCAAGAAATTCTAGAGTAGCAGAAGCCACAGAACAACAGAGTGGAGGAGATTTCTGTTCGAAAGAGACCTGAAAAACCGACGGGAAAGGTCTGGTAAGCATCAGCCCAGAAGCAGAGCCCAGTCCTGCCTTGGCCACACAGCACTGAGTGGTGCAGATCCTAGCAGGTGTCAGGTACAGAATATCCAGCAGCAGCACAGGTCCCTCATCCCACAGACACCAAATGTCAGTGAGAGGGTATTTTTGGCCAAGAGGGGAGTGGGATATCCCAAAAACTCAGGCTGCCTCAGGAGGCAGCAGTAGACAGGGGCTCCCAAAGCAGGCAGGAGCCCGCATCCATTGTTGAAGGTCTCATCATAAACCCCCTGAGGGAACTGAACCCCTTGTGGCTGCCCTGCCCCGACCTGAGCAACTGAACTTACTCTCACACTGAGTAACAACCCCACAGAAAACCCCTAAGTCTTGGGAGCAGCTCATTTGAATCTCAGCCCCCAAGTGTTCAGTGGCAGAACAGGAGGTGAGGTGGTTGTGGAGAGGAAACTCAGAAGTCAAGTAACTGATTGGGAAAATGCCCCAAAAAAGGGAAAAAAATAAGACCACAGAAGGTTACTTTCTTGGGGAACAGATGTCTCCCTCCATCCTTTTGGATTAGGAAGAACAAGGAATACTGTCAGAGGAAGTCAAGGCCTCTGCCTCCAAAGGGAACTTAAATTGGACTCAGGCAATATAAGACCTTAAAAAACAAGTTAGCAGCTTGCTAAAGGAGAACCACAAAAATACTGAGAAAAATAATAACTTTAAAAAGAGGCTAACTCAATTGGAAAAAGAGGTCCAAAAAGCCAATGAGGAGAAGGAGGTTTTAAAAAGCAGATGGAGGAAAAGGTTCAAAAGCTCACTGAGCAAAATAATTCGTTGAAAAAGAGAATTGAGTTCAGGGAAATGAATGACTATGAATTAAACCAAGAAGTTAGTAAACAAAATAAAAAATTTGAAAAAATAGAAGATAATGTGAAACAACTCCTTGGAGAAATAACTGACCTGGAAAATAGATCCAGGAGAAATAATTTAAAAATTATAGGACTACCTGAAAACCAGGATCAAAAAAAAGAGCTTAGATATTATCTTCTATGAAATTATTAAGGAAAACTACCCTGATGTTCTAGAATCAGAGGGCAAAATGGATATTGAAAGAATTCATCGATCACCTCCTGAAAGAAACCTGAACAGAGAAACTCCTAGGAATATTGCAGCCAAATTTCAGAATTCCCAGATCAAGGAGAAAATACTGCAAGCAGCTAGAAAGAAACAATTTAAGTACTGTAAAAATGCAATCAGGATAACAAGGGATCTGGCAGCTTTACCATTAAGGGATTGAATGGCTTGAAGTGGGATATTTCAGAAGTCAAAGGAACTGGGATTGAAACCAAGAATCATCTACTCAGCAAATCTGAATATAATACTTCAAGGGAAAAAATGGTCATTCAGTGATATAGATGACTTTCAAGAATTCATGTTGAGGAAAAGACAAGAACTGTATTTAAAAATTTGACTTCCCGAGACAAGAATCAAGAGAAGCATGAAAATGTAAACAGAAAAGAAAAAATCATAAAAGACTCTCTAAGCTGCACTGTTTACATTACTACATGGAAAGAGAATATTTTTAGCTCTTGAATCTTTTCTCAGCATTTGAGTAGTTGGAGAGATTGTACATACACACACACACACACACACACACACACACACACACACACATAGATTATAGATAGAGAAGACAGGGTATGTTATATCAGAAGAGATGATATCCACACACAGAAAAAAAATAAAACAAAATAAAATAAAAATTAGGTGGTGAAAGAGGAAAATTCTGGGAAGAGAAAGGGAGTAATGGAACGGGCCAGGTTATAACTCATAAAAGAGATAAGAAAAATCTTATTCAATGGAGGAGATAAGCTAGAAGAGAAAAGGGGGGAAAATAAAGCTACTCTCCCCAGGTGTGGCTGAAGGAGGAAATAACATGCTCACCAAATTTGATATGAAAATTTATATCACACTACAGGAAAGTAGGAGAGGAGGTGACAAGTGGGGTGAAGGGAATGTTAGAAGGGAGGGCAAATGGGAGAAAGGAGTCACTAGAAATAAACACTTTCAAGAAGAGACAAGGTCAATTGTAGGGGAAGGAAATAAGGGGGGATAGGGTAGGTCAGAGGGCAATATAATTAGTATTACACAACATAATTATTATAGAAGTCTTTTGCAAAAGAACACATATTTTGTCTGTATTGAATTGCTTCCCTTCTCAGTGGGGCTGGGGGGGACAGAGAAGTTGAAATTCAAAATATTAGAAACTAATTTTGAGAATTTTATTGCATATAGTTGGGAAATAAGAACTACAGGAATAGGGGTATGGAAATTTATCTTGCCCTGCAAGAAAATACAGAAGATGGGGATAGGAGAGGGGTGGAGTGTGATGGAGGGGAGGGTACATTGAGGGAAGGAGTAATCAGAACGCAAGATATTAGGAAGCAGGGGGAGGGGAGTGATAGTGAGAAAAATTGGACTTATTACAAAGTGAGGTAAAAGTAATTAGTATTAAAACAATGGACAGAATTAATTACTGAGGATAAATCAATGAGATCTTTAGTTTGGAGGAAAGAATTTCAGTCTAAATTTCCTAGAAGAAAGTAACCTCAGGTAAAATTTGGCATTGATGGAAAAGTCAAGGTTTTAATGGTAAATTTGATTTTATGATTGCCATTTAATCATGAACTGGAACGTGTATAGAAAGGCATGTAAGCCTCTTAAAACTTACCTCAAAAGATTTTTCTTAGCCAAAGTGAAACTATAATCATATTTGAAACCTGGTTATTGGAACTTGCCATTTTTAGATGCTATGGGACTATTAAGTGGCTGTTCTTCTGAGTCTAACTTCAGGTATGGGTAGCAAGAAAGGTGATCTGAGCCTCCAATCCATGATACCAGTAAGCTGATGAGATGGTGGTATGAACTGCATAGGTGATCTCAAGGGAAGGGTAAGAGAATGGCTTGTTCAGCATAGGCTGAGGTGGGATTCTCCTGACTCAATTTCCTCACTGACACCTGGCAGATATTAAGCCTGACTGAATGGAAGTGGATAATCTAATCCTACCTGGAATTGACATGAAGCTGGGGTGAGATTGTATCCCATCAATGTCTTTACTATTGTTGGCAATTTCCTTTAGTCAAAAGATTGGCAAGCTTAATACCAGATCTATTCAATTATAGATTATGAGTAGGAGAACATCCGAGGTTGTCTAAAATTAAGCTATTAGACCAACAACAATAAATTAGGGTCCTTTAATTTTCAGTAATACTGTGGAGAAAATTAGGTCAAGAGCTTGTGAAGTTAGCAACATAGATATTATTTGTGTCTCAGTTGGTTAATGTTTTAAAAAAAAAAATTTGTGCTCCATACTGAAAATCCTTTAAAAACAAGTATCACCTGATCAAAAGTTTAAATTGCTTTGTCTGTTATATACTGTGTTAAAAATAAATAATAAAAAAAATTAAGGTGTGGACTCATTTCTTACAACCTCACTAGGGGTTTTTCCAGGGTCAAGTCCAGGGGAAGCAATTTGACAGCTTGGAAAAGTCTAAGCAGGACCATTTGCAGTGGCAAAACTTCTATTAATTAAGGACTAAAACCAGATAGTGATTGGTTAAAAGCAACAGTGATTTCTTACAAAGTAACAACCAGGTAGAGGAAATAGATATGAGAAGTATCCAAGATCCAGAGTTATGCTTTGACAGTGTTGGTATTAAAAGAGTAAAGCAAACAAATATAGTTTAAGATCAAGCAAAACATCCAGAAAATGGGTGACAATATATCTGATCTCATTTCAGACAAATAGTTTAAAGTATTCCTTACTTAATGTATTAACTATAGTAAATATTTTTTTAATCCTAATGGTAAGAATTAGAGTGAGACTACTGAGACTTGTTCCTGAATTCTTCCTTCCTACATTGGTCCAGAGACGACTCTGTACCTCACAATCCTTTGCCAATCTGTGCCACCCAGTAGAACTTTGCTTCCACAATCTGGCCACCAGAATTCAATTTTGATAGTGTGTCTCTTCAAGAGAAGATTTCTCGACTGTTTCCCCTGCCACAGCACCATCAGAGTCAAAGATTTCTAGAACAAGGTCACTCTGTTCCAGCGCAACCTCTATCTTCAGATGAACCTCTATCTCTACATAATATCTTCTCTCTTTAACACCTCACTAAGGCACTAGGTTGGGTGCTATGGGGCTTATGATGCAGTAGAAAATCTAATCTCTTCATTCCAGGTAGTTCTGGTTTCACTAAGGAATAAATATTCCACTGAATATAGAACTAGTAACATATTCAGTGAGCTGTCCATCCCTAAATGTATCACTCATTTTCTCATACTTTTCTTTTCCCCCTTTTTCCTTCCAACTGAAAAGTTTTGAACAGATGAACTTAGTACTGTTTGCACATTTAATAAATATGTGTTACTCGTGCTTTCTGAAGTCACCCTTGTTAAGCCTTTTCTTTTTGAGCACCTGCTGGGTAACTGTCAGAGAATACAAAAGATGTTTGAGACCAGTAACAGGATACAAAACAAATCTACAAAAATCATCCCCAGCTGTCTGCTGAACTCCTCCTCTTCAACACAACGTCGAAGAGATATCTCAAGCACAACATGCATCAAACAGAATGCATTACCTCCCCCAACCTTTCTCTCTGTACTCCTTGCTATCATCATTCTTTCATTCTTCAAATGATCTTGTGTTTATTTATGTTTGCCATTGTATTTCTTAGTGGAATATAAACTTTGGGGGATTGGGCTTTTTAAAACACTACTGGGAGTACAAAGATGAGAGAAGAAATATTTCATTATTGTTATTTTCATTATTTTTGGGGAACAGGATAGAAATAACAGGTGAAAGTGAGAAGAAAGCATTAGGGGTCATCTTATTTCTTCACTTTTTTTCCCCTTGAGACTAAGAAGGGTAAAACAAACAGGAAAAGGAATGAAAATGGGAAGAGAGACATTAAGAAAATATGTAATTGATCACAATGAGTTTGTCACTAGGACTAGATAAATGATTTCTTAGTATACTGAAAAAACTGTCAGATATGATTGTAGAGACTCTGCTAGTAATCAACGAAAGACTGCAGAGTAAAAAGGGCATGTTTTGAAGGAGTGGAAATAGACAAATCTTATTTTTATTTTCTAAATAAAGGAAGAATACTGAGTCTGTAAATTTGAGTTTGTTTCCTAATAGAGTTGCTACTCTGTATTATTCTCCTAGGGTCAATCCTGTTGCATTTCTACATCTGATTTCCAGGGTTCTGTCAAGGGACTGGAAATTTTCCTCTTGAATTCTATTGACTAGACACCCCCCCCCCACCATGTGGTTATATTGTCTTCAATGTCCTTAGATATACCTAATCATTCAAGATAAATGAGGATTTTCATAATATTCAATCTTATTTTCAGCTCTAAATTCTCTCTTTCCCATCTTCCCCCACTCCTTCATGAGAGAGCATAAAGAAAAAAAAACAAAACAAAACATTACAGCCTATTGTAGTTAAGAAAAATAAATTCTCACGTTAGCCAAAGAGAAATATACTTCAATCTTCATTCTTGAGTTCATTACCTCTCTATCTGAAGGTGGGGATATTCATGATGTTTCATGTACATTGCCAGTACATAACAATGTTGTATTTTGCCTGATTGACATTTCCCTTTTCTAGGCCTCAGTGTTTCCATCTGGAAAATAAAAAATATTGTCAATAAAATTTTAAAAGACATAAAAAGGCTTATTAAAATACACCTATTATGGTATTGTAAAGGAAACAAAAGGTTGGACACACTGAACTTTAAGGTCACTTCAGGCTTTAATATTCTACCAGTAATAAAAGCTTAAGTTCAGGGGCTGAATGAGCTTCTATAACATTTTGTTTAGTAACCACCTTGATGTTATCCCTGAGTAAAGGTACTCTAGTAATGCAAACTGTGCTTGCTATACTGAATCAATTTGTCATTGGATTAATGACAAATATTTTTAGCTGAAATATCAAAATCTTACTATCTAATGGATTTTTTTATATACTTAAATATAGCCTATTTGTAAGAAAACCTTCTCTAATTACTTCAATAATTAAGATCTCTATTAGAAACTTTTGAAATAACCATAGGCTAAACAGCAGAGATACAAAGGGTATCATTTTACTCATCTAGCCAACAATCTTCAGTTTCAGACAGTTATCTGAATTTAGATGAGGCAGCAATGGGAAATTTTTTCATTACATATTGAATTTAAGATAGAGTAGAATAAAAATTTAGTCACAGGATGACAAGATCCCAGTTATTAAGAACTTGCAATTAAGGATCACACCTTATTCTTTTGTTTTCTATTCCAGATAGGGCTCTACAGATCTTACTGGTTGACTTCTCATATGTGAAATCTCCAACATCCCATACCTCAAAGATTTCCTTGGCAGATAGCTGAGGTCTATTATAAGTAGAACATCTAGGATTTGCTTTGCTGTGTCCTTTCCTAAAATCATAATCAACCCAAATCCCAAAATAATCGAAACAACTTCCCATGCCCAATTCATTTGGCAGATTTTTTTGCCCATAATTCAAATGCATGTAGTGATCATTAGTGTATGTGTACACTGCAATGTTGGGGGAAATGATAAATAAGCTCTCCTTGAAACTCACCCTTGACCTCCCAGGATTAAGATGAAAAGCCACCAAATATATATCCATCCCTGTCCTTTAACACTGATTAGCAGACACCCTTATCTATAATATTCACACAAAGTTTTGTGAAGCTGCAGCCACAAATTTGAGAAGAAAAAAAAGTTTCCATATGTGCTGTAGTTTTGTAGGCAGGTGGGAGTTGATAGGCAGGACTACTGAAGAGGTTCATGGATTCTTTGCCATCTTTGCATTCTAGCACAAAACTGGTAAGCTCCATATGAGAATGCAAAACAAAAAATCTTTGTCTGATTGATCACATTTAAAAATGTAGAGATCTGGGGCATTTTAGGAAACCAGTCTTCAATCAAGCTGAAGTCACTGCACTAACTGTGTGTCTTTTCAACTGGTGGGGGGGGGAGAGGGAGAGGGCAGAAGAGTGTGTTTTATTGCTGAGAGCTGTTGAGTAACCAATGCCTTTACACTGGAAGTAAAATCTGGACTTTTCTTCACATTCCAACATTCAGTTCATTGCTGTAGTCCATCACCTGTACTACAGAAGTAATCAGATCCTCTGTAAATTCTTGCATATGACTTGCTTTCATATTTTTAAAGGGTACATGTAATGTCATCATGACCATGTGGCTCTTCTCCCCTGCATTTCCTTTTCATAGCTCTGACATCAAAATTGCAAACTGTTCTTTGATGACTAGAACCCAGGCTAATCCCTGTCAGGTCAATATTTCTCCATCCTTCATAGAGCCTGACTGTCATTTTCTCTGGCAAGGCTACCCTACAGTAAGTTTTATGTGGAATCTTGAAGCCCCTGACTCACCTCAAGTTTAATCCTTCAGTCTGGCCAACCGTACTGAGCTCCAATGTTAGACTTTCCAGCCTTAACAGCAGTGCCCAGGCACAGCAGCCCTCCTTTACTCATGCAGTTGCACTGGAGATTAAATAAGAATAAAGGTACAAAGATCTTCACCCAAATGTTCAAAAGTACAGTCTCTCACAAACTACCGAAATCTCTGGAGAGTATAGGCTATGATTTAGTATTGTTTCTATCTAATTTTGGCACCACTACCACCACCACCACCAAACAACAACAATAAGCAATAGTTTATATAGCACTTCAAGAAGGACAAGATGCTTTGCAAATATTAAATCATTTTGCCTTCATAACAACCCTGGTAAGTAAATGTGATTATTATTCCCTTTTTACAGATGAGGAAAATAAGGCACATAAAGGTTTAAGTGATTTTCCCAGGATCAAACAATTAGAAGGTATCCTAGGTGATGTTTAAAGCCTTCTTGACTCTAGGTCCATTCCACTCTGCATTGTGCCACTTATCCACCTTATACACCATTTTCACATCAATATAGTGGTTGGACAACACAATGAGTCTTTATATCAACTACTCCTCACATTGATCCAATGGTCACATTTTCCTCCTTTACATATCAATGCTGGGCTGACTACAAAATCTAACATGAATTCTGACTCCTGGACTGTGAATTCCCAGACAAATGGAAATTTCCCCTCTTGACCTTTTAGAATCCTCAACCTATATCCTCCAGATTAATTTTTCATCTAAAATAGGTAAAAAGCACCAAAATCTTTTTCCTAACTGCATTGCCTTTTGAAAAATGTTGCCAACATTTCTGTTTAAAGCATTTCCATGGCATTATCAATCAAGCATACAGATGCACTTTCTACAGGGTCTAGTTCTTTTTTACACGGGCAAAAATATAGAATTATCAAGATATTATGAGATTCCCTGTCTTCCAGAGCTAAGGTCCAGAAAGCAGCCTGTGCCTTGAGTTTGGCATTGCAACAATCCTTTCCATTGAGCCTTTTCATGATCTCAGCCATTGAAAAATCCCAGAATTGTATCTGGTCAAAAATTCCTGCTGTGAATCAAACTTGTTATATAGTATTGCTTTTACCCTTCCTTGTCAGGGCTTCAGCTCACTGTGTAGTCATGGGAATACATATGGAGATCTTCTCCACTTCCTAGGTTCCCCCCACTAAGAGTGGGGCTCCACCACATGTGTCCTTGCTTGCAAGCCATTTCCCTTACTTGGAAATTAAATTTCTGTTTACTTCCTAACTTTTCTGTCTCTGGTCTGCTTTTTCTCAACTTGTCATTCCCAGATTAGAGGCCAGTTGACAGAAATGTTTCTGGTTGACAGAACATATTATAGAGGATATGGCTTAGCAGTATCCATAAAAATGATCACTAAGAGCAAAATAACAAGAATATATTCAGTCAGACTGTCATTATTTTATTTTTTAGACAAGAGATAAAACGGCAAATGAGAGGAAAGTTGTGGGTATAATATGCCTCAATTTCATCAAAGCATTGAGAAAGAAAACAACAAAACTCTCCCATGCTGGGACTGTGGGCAAGATGGAAACATATGAATTTCATGAATATACATTTGACAGAAATCTATAGGAAAGGATTCCAGGGTTCCATCATAACCCTTATAATATATAACAATTATATCAATACATTAAACCAAAGTTTAGACAGAATACTTGCTAAATTTGCAAATAATATACAATTGGGAAGAATGAAGATTCTGAACCTGAAAAGGATCTTGACAGACAAAAACAGGACACATTTAATATAGTGCTGCAGGTATCACTATCTCCTTTCCACCACAATATTGGACTCTGCCCAAGGAGTCCCAAGATTTAGTAGGTGAGTTATTGTGTTGCTAAAGACCAACCCACCCTACAATTTCTCAAGGCATACTTATGCCACTTTCTTTACCTTCTTTCCAGCTCTTATCTATATGTTATCTTTCCTTAGCAAGATATTCATTTCTTAAGGGAAGGTACTGTATACCTTTCCTTTATTTGTAACTCTGGTGGTTAGAACAGTCCTTATACATAGTACACAATAAATAACATTTTTGTATATGTCTATCTCTATCCATCTATCCACCTCTCTATTTTTCATTCATTATGAGTTTACTCCTGAATTTCTGGACCTCAAAACTATGACTCTTGAAAACCATTCTTTGGGCGGAGCCAAGATGGCAGAGTAGAAAGACTCACATATGCTAGCTCCGAACGCACACGGATTTCCTCTAAAAAGAACACCCAACAAATTCTGGAACAGTGGAAGCTGTGCAGCAACACAGTGAAGGAGATTAATGTTCCAGAGAGCCCTGAAAAACCGATCCCAAAGGTGCATCGCACACCAAACGGGAGCAGAGCCCTTCCCTGCCCTGGGCACGCAACACTGAGAAGAGTGAGCAGGTCCAAGCAGGCTTCAGGGATGGAACCTCCAGTAACCATGAAGGTCCCTCCACCTACAGATACACAGGTCAGTGAAAGAGACGTCTGGACAGACTGAGAGGGGAGTGGGGTGTCTCCATAACTCAGGCCCCCTCGGGAGGCAGCAGCAGAGGCAGCAGGTGGCCAGAGGCTCCCAGAGCAGGCAGGAACTCAGCAATAGCTCCATTACAAAAGGTCTCTACAAAAAACCCCTGAAGAAACTGAGCCTGGGAGGCAGCCCTGCCCTCACCTGAGCACCAGAAATTAAGCTCCCATTGAATAGCAGCCAAGCCTGCCACTGAAAGCCCTGAGGCTGGGGAGCAGCATTTGAATCTCAGACCCCAAGCACTTATAGGCAGCTCTAGGCCAGGGGGTGGAGAGGATTCTCAGAAGTCAAGTAACTGGCTGGGAAAATGCCCAGAAAAGGGAAAAAAAATAAGAGCATAGAAGGTTATTTTCTTGAACAGATGATTGCGCCATTCCTCTCTGACAAAGAAGACCAATGCTTACCATCAGATAAAGACACAGGAGTCAAGGCGTCTGTATCTCAAACATCTGAAAAAGATATTCAATGGGCCCAGGCATTGGAAGAGCTCAAAAACGATTTTGAAAATCAACTTAGACAGGTGGAGGAAAAACTAGGAAGAGAAATGAGAGAGATGCAAGAAAAGCATGAAAAACAGATCAAAAACTTGATAAAGGAGACTCCAAAAAATGCTGAAGAAAATAACACCTCGAAAAATAGGCTAACTCAATTGGCAAAAGAGGTTCAAAAAGCCAATGAGGAGAAGAATTCTTTCAAAAGCAGAATTAGCAAAGTGGAAAAAGAGGTTCAAAAGTTCACTGAAGAAAAGAGTTCTCTCAAAATTAAAATGGAACAGATGGCGGCCAATGACTTTCTGAGAAACCAAGAAATCACAAAACAAAACAAAAGAATGAAAAAATGGAAGATAATATGAAATATCTCATTGGAAAAACAACTGACATGGAAAACAGATCCAGGAGAGACAATTTAAAAATTATGGGACTACCTGAAAGCCATGATCAGAAAAACAGCCTAGACATCATCCTTCATGAAATTATCAAGGAAAACTGCCCTGATAGTCTAGAAACAGAGGGCAAAATAAGTATTCAAGGTATCCACCAATCACCGCCTGAAAGAGATCCAAAAGGAGAAACTCCTAGGAACATTGTGGCCAAATTCCAGAGTTTCCAGGTGA